>CM040423.1:60815579-61256886 GCA_022702705.1 Papilionanthe hookeriana x Papilionanthe teres | reverse complement strand
TTTAGAGCCATTGGATTTTTAGCGTAATCATACAGTTTGTTGCTTGTAATACAGAAACTCTCATTGTTTGCTTAGGCATCTGACTTGGGGGTCTGCACATAAGCACAAAGTCCGCGCGGCGGACACTTAGTGTAATTTTAATTCTTTTAGTAACAAGTATATAATATATTCTTTTAATCGCAGAGTTACCCTTTAACGCAAGTATACATATCACTCAAGTAATACAGGGCTCTAGTGGAGCCCTGGATATCGATCCCATAGGGAATATTTTAGAGGCTACAGACTAGAATTATAGAAATCAGTTCAGAATCACAACTAAATCAAAATTGTCTATCTGTCACTAATACGCAATCGACAATAATATGAAGTTTAAATTAAACTAGTTCTACTAACAGATAACTAATTCTACTAAAGTGAAGTTCAAATATATAAGCAAGAATCTTTCTCCTTTGTTAAAATATTTAAGTGAATAAATAATTAGAATTAGTTTAAGATTGTGTTGTGCCAAATAGGAGCATACCTATTCTTTACCCTTTGGTCCAGACATAAAGAACATTGATTAATCCTATACTTGGTTACTGAATCTGCGGCTAGGCTGGGAGGATACCGGCTCTCACTTCGGAGCTCCCACGTTCCCCTCGCCTGAGGGTTAACATCTACACTTCAGCACCCAAACAATAGGACCGAATTGAGGATTTTAGTCTGTCACTCTAAAATCTCTAATTCTACGCCCGATGAATATTATTTCCTTATTTATTTGCACCCAACTTTCAAGGACTTTGACCTCCCTGAATCTCGGATGTAATCTTTACTATAGTTGTTAAAATCAACATATTTTAACTATTCAACTGGCCAGATTGAAAGTAAATTAAGATCTAAGTAAAAGATTATCACAACTTCTTTAAAACTTTTATGGTACACTAATCTTATTTATCATTCCATGAAAATATTAAAACAAGGAGAAAGACAAAAAAAAAATACTGAGATTTCATGGAGAGGATGTAATAAAACTTGGATTTCATATATAAAAGTAAAGTTCTACAAACTAAAGTAAATAAATGCAACTTATCTTAAATTCCTCCCCAAGTAAACTCTTTGAAGTTCCTCTGAATCTCTTCCTTTCTTTACAGTATGCGGAATTCTCCTTCGAAACATCAATCCAGAAGAGATCCCTCACTTCCCTTCCACTCTTACAATCCTTCGAAGAATTTCTCACCAATATCTTTATCTGAACTCACTATTTAACACTCACTAAATAACAACAATGGATACTAGTGAACTCTTTTTTTGACTATAAGTAACTCTTACAAGACCCAAAAGGACTTGTTAAGAACTCTTAGTAATTTTTTAGAGGACCAAATAGGACATTTTTTCGGCCTAGAATTGTTCTTTTTAAAGTTGTTGAAGAGTCTCCATGGGTTTTCCAAGCATCCCTTCGAAAATCGTCCATATTCGACGTATTTTATGAAAGAACCGCCGATCCCGCCGTCGGCGACCTCGAGCTCCACCGTCGGCGGCCTTCTAGAAACACTGCCTTGAACTGGCCCCGCTGTCGGCAGCCTTGACCTCCGCCGTCGGCGGCCTCACTTGAAATATATTCTGAACTCTCTGGAAAATCACGCCGTCGGTGCCCTAGGTTAAATTTTCATATTTTTGTCATTTTTGCTCCAACTTTGCTCTTTTTTGCATATTTTCGCTCCATTGTCCTTAAATCTTCATACCTGCAAAAAAACACCAAAATTTTCAAGTGAGGATTACTATATCTGGATAGCCTGTTAATAATTTTGAACTTCACTCTTCTTTTCCTAAATTTGAAACTTTAAAACATTCTTTACCTTATATATACTTCATAGTTCTTACATCATTAAATCCCAATCTTTTCTTTCTTAACTAAATTCCTATGATTCTTAATATTTCAAAATATAGTTTTTTTTGCTTTAAATAGTTAACTATAGTCTTATCCTCTTATACCAAATATCTTAACCTACAAAATTAATTTTTTTATTACCAAAAATATTTCCTTGAATTTTCTATAATATTTAGATAAAATCTAAATTTAGTTATCTGAGTAAAATTTTATTACATAAATCATATTATATTTTTTGAAAATATGTTAATTGAGAACATATAATAGTTAATATTTTTCTTCCCTCCCTCAAACTTAAAGTTTTCTATAATAGAAATAATACAGGGTGGAAAGAAAAATTCTAAATATAAAATTCATACCTTTGAACTTTAGGCATTTTTGTCTTTTTGAAATTTGCTGGTTCTTCTTAAAATTTCTAACTTCAACTGACCTGTAATATTTAAAAACCTTTCTACACATATAACAGTTTAGAAAAATTGCTGGGGTAATGAAATTTTAAAACAAGTATATAAAACTAAACATTAAACAACAACAATTAACTACACAGGACATATGTATTTCACAACATAGAATAAATAATTTACTATTTTAGACTATTCAGTTTTACAATTACAATTGCAATAACAAGCCATCATAAAAATCCAAAAATGAAAATGCAAGCTACAAAACGAAACATATATCCCAAAAATAAAGCATAGTCCACAGAATACAATAAAAATCAAAGTACTACAACAAAACCAAAACAAACAAATACATTACATCACATCACTACCACGAATCTCAATCATGAAATTCCCATATAATGTCTTCATCACCCTGATCAGCAGAAAAATTGGGCTGACCGAGTATATTGGGGGCATTATGGAAAAATAACATCAGGCTCTCCTCTGTAGTAGCTAGCCCGTGCATCATAATATGCCATCTCAAAGTCAGAGTGCCTCTGAAGATACTCACTATCGTGATCATGTATTCTCTCTAATCCTTCAATCATGTGATCAATTCTTTCTAATTTTTCATCTAACTGCTAAAAAATTTTCCGCTGCAGGCTCCTGACATTCATCAAATCATATAAGGTAGGGGGACTAGAGGCAGAAGGGCCATAGCTAGTAGAAGGAATGTCTCTACTAGTTGAAGGTGCCTTGCTCCTACTCCCTAATCTCCATTCCTCATAGGATTCATAAGTCTTTATATTCGCTTTACGAATGGGTTTCATCGAATACACCCATTCCTCATCATCTCTTGCTTCAACTCTAGATAATTGAAAAAGTGCATAAATTAGGTCAGGATGCCCTAAATATCCACTTGTCTCACTCTTCATAGTGGCCATAATATTCTTATAAATTATTCTCCCCACATTTGTACTTCTGTTGTTCTAAATACAGAAATTCAGAACAGCTTTGTCTCTCGAGACTTCACTATGATGATAGGTGGTTAGCAGAGTCGAACTAAAGAAATAATGCCATGCCTTAGTAGTGGCATTCATCATGGAAAGTGGAAAGTTAATCCGTTCACGATTTTTAATTTTCCAAGTGCCTTTCCCATCAGTGAGAAAGCCAATAACATCGTTTAACGGACCCTCCATTGTTCCAAATGTTTCATACTCGCTAGAAAGATAGTCGTGAAGCTCGCAAAAAGATTTAATGCGATTAACATTAAAGTCGACAGAAAATCCTCTTACTTAGACCCGCTCATCCTCAAGTTGAGTCAGATTAGAGTAGAACTCTCTCACAACTTCGATAGCAGCATTATTTGTTGTGTAGCAGAAGTTCTCCCATCCTCTCTCTTTGATAACTCGTTCCCCCTCTCCTCTAGGATTTTTGAAAACTCGATCTTGGATGCACTTCTTACTTTGAAAAATTGAAGTATATCTCGATTGTGCTTTCGCGTTTATAAATCGAGTCTCGTCGTATTCAAGTCTTCTCTTTCGTCGTGGATCCATTGTTTGATCTATTAAAATCACAAAAATCCAAACTAATCTCCAAAATAATAATACAATGGTTTCTAAAGGGGGTTTAAAGCAATATAAATCAAGTTTCATGAATTCCTTCCAAGTCTTTTCTCCACATTTTCAAAATTTTCAAAATTTCTTAATGTGGAAGAAATTCATGGTGAAAATACAAAATTTTTACATAGGAGTGAAGCTCTTACCAAGGGAAGATGAAATCCGGTGTTAGAATGTGTTGATATCGCTCCAAATCTGAGATCTATCAAGCCCTAGGTCGCGTTTTTGAGTAAAACGGGGAAGAAGACGGTGAATAGTGGCTTTTGACCGGTCAAAATTGCGGTTAAAAGGTAATATTCGTGATCTCGCCGTAGGCGGGGTCATTCGCGCCGTCGGGGGGCTCTATTGAATTAAATTCCAATACCCTCGGGAAAATCACGCCGTCGGTGGCCTCGAGCACGCCGTCGGCGAGATTCTCAAATATTGATTATTTTTCAAATTTTTGCGATTTCGATCAATTTTAATCCTCATAGTCATCTTTTCAATCATTTTAATCATATATTTTAAGTGATTAAGTGATGTATTAACACAAATAAACATACACACAACAAAACTTCACATTTATATATTATATCCAAGTGTTTACAATCCACATTACATAGCACACATAAGCAGGTATTTTCTCAACCTAAATCCATCTAATCAGCGTCGCAATTCAAACCTCAACACTCAAAACGTTGAAAACAAACATTTCAATCATAATCTCAAATATACTGAGATTAAAAAGCAAACTAAGAAGCAAACACACAATAAAGTTCAAATCAATCACAACATAAAAAAAAACAATTCAATTCTACTACTCTTCAGAATCTGTACTGGATTCTCCTCTGATATCCCCCATTGCTTGAACATGGACGAATAGGTAATAAAAAGGTTGGAATGAAAATTCTTCAGTTGAATCTTCATCAACCATCCCATCTTCTTCATTAAGCGTATCAAACTTGCTTCAAATTGCCCAGTATGATCAAAATGTTCTTTCATCTTACCAATCGATATGATCAAAGAAATCAGACATATTGTTAACTGTACTCATTAAATTTTGTACCTGCTTATCTAGATTCATGATTTGGTGTAAGATCATCGGTGTCTTGTCCACTACTAGAGTTTGAATAGAAACAGAATTTTGCGATGCTTGATCCATGATCACGCCCATGTCATTCTCCTTATCATTGGCTGGGAACATACGAGTTGGGTCTAAAGGTTTCCAGGGTAGCAATATTTTCTCCCAAATCTCGTAAAAAACTTGAAACAAACTGCATATTGAGAAAATTATTGAAGGATGTCCAAGCGCTTGAGATGATCCTTGAATGATCAGGCCAACCACAGACTTCACAATAATTGATCCAATATCAATGGGCCATCCAATTTGAATGCAGTAGTTCAAAATTGCACTTTCTTTAGTGACTTTACCAATTTTCATCATCGGCAATAACTTCGCAGATATGAAAAAGTACAAATTTTTTGAAATGGGATTTAAAAGTGTTGCAGAAAAATTAACGTACTCGTTTTCTCTAACTTCCCAGTCTTCGGTTTCGTTCGTCAAATATTGGAAAATTTCATTTATCTTGTCTTTCGTCGGCACGAAATTCGAATAATGGCAGACATGAACATTTTCAAGCATCTATAACTCATTAATCCTTCCAGAATTAAATGTTATCCACCTACCTTGCACATAGACACTTCCTTGGTTGATTCCATGTAAATTGGCGTAGAATTCCTTAACCACTGGAACGACTACTGTGGTAGTAGTATAGCAAACACTTCCCATATTTGCCGCACAATCATTTCTTCAATTGGTGATGAATAATTACTTAATCCTTTATTTACGAATCATCTTTCCTTGATTAGCCTTCTCTTGGACATCACCTTGTTGAAAGCTTGCTGAGCCTTGTCATTGACGAACTTTCTCCGATTGTAAACTTGAAATCTTGGGTAATCTATCGAATTGGAAGTCATTAGAGAGGAATTGAAAGTAGTTTCCATTCAATTTTGGGAGTTGGAGTGTTTAGAAAATGTCCATGGGAATTTATAAGGGACGAATTCACTAAAAACTGCCAAAATTCAACATTTCGAACTCCAAAAACTGCCCACTCGCCGATCCCGCTGTCTACGGCTTCGAAGGCGCCGTCGGTGAGCCTTGTGAAATTAAATTCTAGGGCTCTCGGGAAAAACCCGCCGTCAGCGGCGTCGAGCACGCCGTCGGCGCCCTAGGAAAAAATTTGCACATTTACGTCGTAGTCAAATGTATTCCAAATTTTCTCTATGGATCCAAATTCTTGATAATCAAAGGTCAAATACAAGTAATAAAATTCAATATTACTACAAACTAATGACAAAATCAAACAAAGACTCAACAAATAAAGATAACTATGGGTTGCCTCCCATAGAGCATTTGGTTTAAAGTCGTCAGCCCAACCTATTCAAGTGTTATTCAGGTTGACTGAGCATTAAAACCTCTTTAAAATTTGGTCTTTTACCCTCAAAATATGGTTTTAATCTATGTCCGTTTACTTTAAATCTATTCCCAGTCTTTTGATCTTCAATTTCAACAGCTCCATAATTGTAAACTTGAGTTACAGTAAAGGGTCCTAACCAACGAGAATTCAATTTCCCAGGAAATAATTTTAATCTTGTATTGTAAAACAAAACTTCTTGTCCTTATTCAAAGTTCTTCTGGTTAATCTTCCAATCATGCATTAACTTCAGTTTTTTCTTATAAATTCTGTCGTTATCGTAAGATTCATTTCTTATTTCTTTTAATTCATTCAATTGCAATAATCCCTTCTCACCAGCATTTTTCAAATTATAGTTGAATTCTTTAATCGCCCAATATGCTTTATGCTCCAATTCTACTGGTAAGTGACAAGTTTTTCCATATATAAGTCTGTAAGGAGTCATACTGATGCACCAAAAATATATACTCTTTTAGCTATATGTTTTTACCTATTTTTGGTGATATTGCACTTTAAAGGAAGGTATTTTTCATGATTTGTTGCAGGTATGATGATTATATGTGATTGGAGAGAAAAAATGCAAAAAGGAACGAATTTGGAGCAAAATGAAGCAATTTGGAGGAAAACAGTTCTGGCGCTGCCGGTGCCCCATTCCAGAGAGTTCAAATTTATTGGCACGATAGGGCGCAGCCGGCGCCCTATGTCGGTTCACTTCGAATTCAAAAGTTTTGGCGGATTTTTGAAGAGGTGCTTGAAGAAACTCTTGGAGAATTCGTTCCTAACATTAAATTAAGTGTCCAAGACGAAAATAGAGAGGAGGAAGAGAAGAGAATTGATGTAGAGAGTGTGAGAAAAGTGTAAGAGAGAATTAGGGTTTGTGATTTTAAGAGAGTTTTTTCTCTAAGGAGGGGAGAAGAGGGAGTAAAGTGAGAGATTGCTTCTTCATCTTTGTTCCAAAGGGAGAAATCAAGTGTTGTAAGGAAGAGAAAAGGAATCAAGGAGACTTTGAAGAAATTGCTTGGGGAAGAGAAAGAGATAAGTTGTATTTACTTTTGTGTTTGTATGACTCTTCTTTTATATATAAAATCCATGTGTTTTTATATCTTCTCCATGAATTGTGAGTAGTTTCCCTTGCCTTTCTTCTTGCATGAAGTAGTGATGATGTGATGATGTGGAATTGATGTGCCTTTAAAGTATTATAAAGTTGTGATGTTTATTTCATTTAGAACTTAATTTATTTTTCAATCCGGCCAATTGAATTGTTAAAACATGTTGAGGAATATTAATTCCAAAAGAATTAAATATTCTACAACAAGAATGATGAAATCATTTAGTGTCCGTGAATGAATTGCGTAGTTCATGGGGATTAAGTGCAAATAAATAGGGAAATGAGTTTTGATGGACTTCAAATTAGAGGTTTCATGGTGACAAAATGGGATCCCCAATTTGGTCTTAAGATTGGTAACTAAAGCCTATGGTTAGCCTTCGGGTGAAGGGTGAGTGGGAGCTCAGTAGTGAGAGCCAGTATCCTTCCAGCCTAGCCATAGACTTAGTGACTAAACTTAAGATATGGCAATGTTCTTTACATGCTTAGAAGAGGTGGTACTCCTTTAAGGATAAAGAAGAAAATATGCTCCTATTTGGCACAATACAGACAATTAACCTTCTTCATCATCCACACATCATGATCTTTATGCAGTAAGAAAGACACTTTTTCATATAGAAGTATCTTATAAATCACATAAGTTAGTGCGAGTGTTAGTTAAAAGTTTAGTACGTAGAAGTAATTGTAGTAATTTTATTATTGAACTTTGCATTAACTAGTTGTAGTACACTTAAGCAATTGTTACATTTGGTATTGGATTTTAATGCTATATTATCTGATTTAAAGAACGTTCACCTCCTTGTGGGATCGATAACCAGGACTCCATTAGAGCCATGTATTACTTGATACGATACGTATACTTGCGTTGAAAGTGTGAATTTATTAAACCATTATAAATATATAAATCTAAATTCATAAAGTCCTGTATTTTTAAGTATATAAAGTCGCCGCATCAACTTTTTGGCGCCGTTGCCGGGGAGGTAGATAAACGGTACTATTTATAGATATTATAGTAACTGAAAACCTTTACTTTGTAGTATATTTGTGTGCTTATTTACTTAGTAGTGTGATTTTATATGCGTAGTAGTGGATCTGTAGGTTTGATACCTTACGATTCAGAGTTAGAGTGTACTATTAGAAAAATTTAAAAATTACAAAAACAAATTGAAAATTACTGTGAAATGGTGAATAATCAAGAGAATCAGAATTTTAATGTTGGAAATTTGCCAAGACCTTTAAGAGATTATTCTAACCCAACAACAGATGAAATTCATGTAACTATTCAAAATCCTGATGTTGCTGCTAATTCGTTTGAACTTAAACCTGCTATTATCCAAATGGTACAAAATAATCAATTCGGAGGAACACCTAATGAAGACCCAAATTCACATCTCGCTAGTTTTTTAGAACTGTGTGCTACTTTTAAGTATGATGGAGTGTCGAATGATGCTGTCAGACTTAAACTTTTTCCTTTTTCCTTAAGGGATAAAGCTAAGGCGTGGCTAAACTCGTTAAGACTCTGGATCTATTCGAACTTGGGGAGAACTTCCTCAAAATTTTCTATCAAAATATTTCCCTCCATCAAAAACTCGCTAAATTAAGAAATGATATCACATCTTTTGGTCGACTTGAAGGAGAGTCAATATATGAAGCTTGGGAAAGGTTTAAAGATCTTCTTAGGAAGTGTCCACATCATGCTTCGCCGATTGGTTAATAATTCAAACTTTTTATAACAGATTAGTGGGATCATTAAGATCAATTATTGATGCTGCTGCTTAGTGGATCGTTAATGTCAAAACCTTTTGATGAAGCATATTCATTAATTGAAGAGATGGCTACTAATAATTTTCAATGGCCCTCTGAACGGGTAAATCCTAAGAGTGTAGCTAGTGTTCATGATTCTGATATGATGACTATGATAGTTTCTCAAATAGCAGCACTTTCTAAGAAAATATATCAATATGGAATGAATTATTCTCAACCACCCCCAGTGTTAGAGGAAAATTCATTTAGGAAAATAACAGAATTTCAAACATCTTATGAAACTTTAAACATAATTAATAGACCTAATAACCCTTATTTGAATTATTATAACTCTAGTTAGAAGAATCACCCAAATTTCAATTTAAATAATAGTAATGCTAATGTGAAACGATAATGGGGACACAATTCTATGAACCTAGTTGGAAATTCAAACAACCAAGGAAATACTAACTTTAGACCATCTTATCCTCTTGGATTTAATAATAACCCACAGTTTAAGGATAAGAAGTTGTCTACAGATGAAATGATTTTGAATATGGGTAATCAATTACAAATTCAAGGTGTTGCGATAAAAAATATTGAAAATCAATTGGGACATATTTTCACTGCGCTTAATAATAGACCTTCGGGAACGCTTCCTAGTAATGTGGAGATCAATCCAAAAGATCAAAACAAGGAGCAACTTAAGGCTATTTAATTAAGGAGTGGAAAAGAATTAGAAACTAGAGTGCAGAATTAAGTTGAAGAAGAGAAGGAGAAGGTGAATGTTGAAAAAGGTTCAAATAAGATTTATCCAGATCTGGAATATCCTCTTGAACCTATGAAGATTAATGTTGAAAAACCACCTCCTCCATTTCCTCAAAGATTGAAGCAGAAAAATAGGGATAATAGATTTGGAAAATTTTTGGAAATCCTTAAGAAGTTAACAATAAATATACCTTTTGTTGAAGCATTAGAACAGATGCCTGATTATGTGAAATTTATGAAGGATATTCTTAAAAAGAGGAGAAAAGTTCACAGATCTTAAGACTGTTGCACTTAGCGTAGAGTGTAGTGTAATTGTCGGCATATTTTTAGGTCATGTGTTTTATTTTGAAAAAGGGGTCGCCTACAGAAATTATCGGCGAATTTTAGATTTTAAATTTAATTTAAATATATATATATAATTTAGAAAGTAGCATTTGATTTTGAAAATAATTTTAAATTTGAAAATTTTAAGATATGAAATCAAACCGATCTCACATCCCAAATAGTTTATATAAATGAGCGCCACATCACAAGCTGTGTATCTGTCCCGAAGAATAGACACACTACTTGATGATGGGGCTCAATTAAATAAACTAGAAGATTTGTGACATCCGTTTGGTCAGCAAACCAATTTTATAAGCCGACAAGTTCCCCTGCTTAATATAAATGAATTAAGCGAGGTTTATAATACCTGGGTTCTTAAAGTTCCCTATAAGGGCAAGCCCCTATAGTTAATTACATCTTAAATGACGGGAATCATTTAAGAAAACTCTCGATAATGATCAGTGGTTTTGCTCTCAAGAATTTCAAAGTTTAAGGTTCTCAAAGGATTGGATTTTTGAAATTTCAAAAGGGAATGACTCAAAATTTGGAACGATTTATTTCAGGAGTCCAAAGGAAGAAAAGTAGGAGAAGCTGAGGATCCAAGAAGAATCTTGGCAACTTCCCAAACTATCCTATTGTTTGGCTTAAATTTAGGAAAGTCCTAATGTTTATTTAATGTTTTGATCTTGCCAATTTTAATTAATTAGGACTTATATTCGTATGACACAATCATACAAACAGCCTCGAAGATGTGAGGGTTTATGTCGTACCGAACGACTACCTCGGAGTTCTAAGACCGGTTAGGGCTTAATCTGCAATGCAAATGCCTAACAAAAGGTTGAGGATTTATGTTGCACTAGGCAAACTACCTCGAAGTCCTATGGTTTGGTTATTTAATTCTAAGAATGGTTTTGCTGATGTAGATTTCAGTTTTGCTGACGACGATGGCTGTGCTGCCCACCATGCTTCGAGCTCCTTGTTGTTGCAGGGGTTTAATCTTAGAAGATTGTAATCAAAAAAGAAGAGAGAAGTTTGGTTTTAGAAATCTTAAAGTCCAAGTGTTTTTAATATTTTAATTAAAACAAATCTTAAAATTGATTATAGCAACACCGGTTAAGATCCCACGGTTCCATCCTTCCGGCATCATTATTTTTATCGGATTCACTTAGTCCAGATGAATTTGCTAAACTCAACTCAATGAGTTCCACACTTTCATTTAGACAGTGGGAAATCCCGTTAGCAACACGTAGGTTACATCATCCGAGGTATTCCCGATCATCCAACAAGACGTTTTAATTTAGTTGTAGTTGTAGTTTTGTTGTTCTGTTTGTGATTAAATTTTGAGTTGTTTTATATTTTGAAATGTTGTGGCGATGAATTTTATCTTGTAATGACTTTTAATTTAGTTTTGGTTTCAGTTTTAGGGACTACCCTAAAAGTTTTGGTTTTCATGCAATAGTTGTTTATCATGCAAGAAAGGTAAGTGCGATGCGATTAAATAAATTGCAATAAGGTAAATTGCAATTAAATAAAAGCGTACCTGGAGGGTCTTCCCGTCATCCTAAGCTGCACTTAAAATACAATTAGAATATTTAAGCATTTAAAGCAAGTTCCTAAGTAAAGCTAAGGGAAGGGTTATGGTTTTCTACCAAGTTCCTAATCCTATAGCTAGTCATTTCCTATGACGTCTAGGTTCTTGTGTTTTAGTTTGAGGACGATTTTCTTCATCAAAGAATAATTAAGTTCGATTGTTCTTATAGACATCCTATCATATTGAGGAAGTGCTTAAGACGAATCTTAAACATCTTTTCAATATTTCTAGGATTATTTTAAGTCCAAGAGAATTTAATTATACAAATGAATTAATCGTTCAGGAGTTCAAGTTTTGTTATCTTGCTCAGTGAACTAGGACATTTGAATATCCTATGAATGAAGTAACACTTCACCTAACACTCCATTTAGGAGTTATGACAACAAAAGCTTTCGAGGGCAAATGGAAGTTCAAATGATTTATGATTTAACTTAATTTCAATTAATGGGTTTAAGTTTGGAATAGTGTTCAAGTTGTTTTAGATTTATTTTTGAATTCTTTATGTCTTAGGTGATATTATATTTAATTTAATTTAATTTAATTTAATTTAATTTAATTTGGTTTAGTTTTAATTTAATTTTATTTTTTATTTTAATTTAATTTAAACTTTATTTTAATTTGATTTTATTTTTTTTAATTTAATTTAATTTAACATGCTTTAATTTAATTTAATTTAATTTAATTTAATGTGGTTTAATTTAATTTAATTTAATTTAATTTAAGTTAATTTAATTTTATTTTAATTTTAATTTAATATTTTATTTTTTATGTTTTAAAGATGATTTAATTTAATTGTTAAAGTATTAATTTAATTGAAATTTTGATTGAATTTAGTTTAAATGTTTTAATTTTAATTTAATTTAATGATTAAGTCTTTTAGTATTTTAAATCTTGAGTTTGGATTATCATTTTAATTAGGAATTAAATATTATTGAGGTGATTAATTTAGGGATTTTTTTAGATTAAAGAATAAATCTCTTCCTAATAATATCCCTATTTTAATAATTCCAATTTTTTTATTATTCTTCCAAGTTTAATTAATCAATTAATTAAGGTTTATTTTTAATTATGATTGATGGGTTTCTACCATTAATTATTTAAATTTCAATCATCCAAATCAGGTTAAGATCAAATATTTTACTCTTTCATTTTATTAAGCCTAAAGTTTTTTAATTAAGGGTTAAAATTTTAATTACCATTTTGCCCTTCAAGCTTACTAATTCCATAACTCACTAAATTGAGTTTAAGTGAACTTGAAATTTTTATGTGACTTCTCTCATATGTCAATCAAGACATTAGAGGAGAAAATGTGATTTTTCTATATTTAATTTATTTATATAATTATTTTTGGTGAAAAAATGGGAATTTTCAAGGAAAATTTAATAACATGACCAAGAGAAAGTTTCTATCTTTAAAAAAATTATGAGACATTCCTAACGACCAAAGGACCACTTGGACCAATTTTGGTGATTTTATGGATTATATTCTTTTTATTATAATTATTTTGAGTTTTGGAGTATTAATTAATTTAAAAATAAAATAAAGGTTGAAAAATTAATTTTATATTTTTCAAAAATCTCTCTGATATCAAGGAAACCATAGAACTAATTTTTATAATTTTCTGATATTTCTTTGATTTATTAGAATTATTTTAGTGGAAATGCTAGAAAATACATTTTTTTAATTTTAAAATTACCTTAGGGCTTTAAAATTTAATATCTCATCATAGAGACTTAAGAAAAATATGGGATTTGTTCCTAAGTGATTAAAATTCAAAATATGACATTTTGGTGAATTTTATTATTTTTGTGATTTTTATTATTTTTTAATTATTAAAATATTAAAATAATGCAAAAAATCAACTTTTTTTAGAAAATTGCAAATTTAATTTTATTAAATTCCCCTGATATCAGAGAGGCTCAAGAACCAATTTGGTGAGCTTTTGGAGAGGATTTTGAAAGTTATGAATTTTTTGAGTTTAATTTTGGCTAAATGGCTTAATCAACCCATTTGATAGGGCTAACCAAATCCAATTGACTTCAAACTTTTATGGTGGGTTCCTCTGATCCTAAAGATCAGTGGAGAATTGATTTCAAATCAATCTGATGTGTGATTAGCTCTAATTAATTAGAACTCCATTTTGGGTGTTTAAGCAAATTAGGGTTATTCCAAGTGAGTTAACTCAAAACCTATTTTTCCTAGGGTCCTCTAGTCATAATAAACATCACCAAATTTTCCTAGAATTTATTTCACAACATGCTAATTATTAGAATTAAAATACTCGTAATAGTGACCTAGAATTGAAAAATCAATAACTCTTCATAGGGTGGCCTCCGACTTTGGAAAATTCAGGGAATGTTCCCAAATTCAGAGGCTTCAAAAGCCCTATGGTCTCATGCCATGGTGAATTGTATACATGCATGGAGAATTGAAATAGTGCAGAGAGTAAATAAATAATTAAAAATAAAAAACTTGATGAAATTAAATGATTTCTTTTTCATATTATTCTCCTCTGTTCACTGAGCAAGAGGGTATTTTTATTTTATTTTTCTGATTTTCCTACACAAAGTTATGCATTTTTGAAGTTTAGGGAATTAAATAAATAGAAAAATAACCTAATTTCCTACTTATCCACGCGGCGCCAACTCAACCTAGGCATCTCCGAAGCGCCGCGTGTCGTCTTCTGATTCGGTGCCGCCATCCGACTCAGCGATCCAGGGCCCCGCGTGTCACGTACCAACGCGCTGTCCGGCTCAATCCAGACCGTCCACTCGATACACGCTCGATCCGACGCCTCCTGGTCATCGTCTACGACTGGTGTGCACCCGTGATCGTCAACCTTCTAACCCTAATTTCTCACTCGATTCTCAACGGATTTTCGTGTTCTTATGCTCTACGGATTCGTCTTGAGGAGACGAACACATCCATACGGTAAACATGTATTTAAATTGACTCAAATTAAATAGAGAATCTCTGTAAGCTAGGGAAGAAGAGTGAGTCCATACCTTTGCTCGTAGAAGTGTGGCTTCAATCCGAGGGTTGTGTCACCTTCGATCGGGTTCAAGCAAGCTCCGCATGAAGTCCCTCGGCCCGGTGAATTGTCTGGTATGATTTCAACAAGCTCGATCACAAAGCTCGGAGGCCGGAAGCAATGGCCGGCTTGGTGAGGGGGCTTTGCTGGTAAACTTCTTCCTTGGTCCGGTGAAGGTGTAGGATCAATCAATTTGGGGATTGGTCCACCGCGAAGAAGTGTCCCGGTTTTTGTGCTCGAAGTTCGAACTCAAAATCGAGCTCACCTGAGGGAATCGGGCTGGAATCGAGTGGGAATCAAGTGCTCTATGTGTGGAGAGTGGTCTGGAATGATTTTGGCAGAGTTTCCTTAAGGTTGGTTCAGCGCACTTTCATGGCCGAGAGGGGTGGTGTTTAAATAGGAGAGGCTGGAGGCTCTCCCAGGGAGTTAGGGACCGAGATCAGCTCGCTCTTGGCAAGGGAAGAACAACTGCAATGGCCACCGGGCATGGGGCAACTCGAAGAATGTGGAATTTCAATGCTCGGCTCCTTCTCATGTCTCGGCCATGGCGTTTTCCGGCAGCCCGGTGGTCGGCCTGCAGTGCATGGGTCACCCTCGTGGTCGAGTGGGTCGTGGCTCGATGTTTGTGAAGTCAATCGGTGGCTGCCATGTGTAAAGGGCTTGGATTAAAATGGTATGTGGGAGAGGCCATTTTGGGTTCAAATGAGTCAACCCATGGTTTTGGGCTAGGTTCACCACCCAAGGCCTGGTTTTGGGCTGAAAAGAGTCACTTCGGTCAGCCAAGAGAAAATGGTGTGGTCTCCATCAAAATAGTTTAAGTTAATTTTGGGTTATGGTGTTGCATTAAAGAGGTTAAAATGGCTTAAGGAAGGCTTAGGAAAGGACTCCCTCTTCTTGCCATTAATGTCTTGGTGACAAGTCAAACCCCCCATGGCTCCATGTGGCTTGTCCATGGCTTGCATATGGCTCCATTTGGCTCATCCTTGGCTTAGGAAAAGTGGATTCATTTATATGAAAAAGGAATTTGGAAATTTTGGCAATTTAGTGGAAATTTAGATGGTGCTTGATTTAGGTTGATTTGATGATTGATTTGGGACTTAGGAATTGATTCTAATTAAGGGGATGATGAGAAGGAATTGTCAATGTGGGCTTGGGAATGGGTTTGGGCTTTTGGATTTTACTTTGGATGGGCTTTTAAAATGGTTTAGGGAAGTGGGCTTTTGGATTTTAAAATGGGCTTTTGGGATGAAAGTTTGGTAAAGGCTTGGGCCAAATAATTGTTGGGTTTGGTTTAGGGATGTTTCATGAGTGATTTGGAATAAATTTGAGGTGGTTTGGGCTTGAATTGGGTTGGATTTGGGTTTATTTGGTAAATGGGCCAATGTAGGTCAAATTGGGCTAACTTGGGCCAATGTTGGGCTAGGGTTGAAATTGATGTAAAATTAATGTTGGTAAATGTTTATGGGAGTGTTTCAAAGAGGTTTTGGCTTTGGTTGGGTTTTGATTTTGGGGTTTGGGCTTATTTGGGTTAGGTTTGAGTTTAGGTCAAAATTGGGTCTTTTAGCTTTGGGTTGAATTTGAGTGGGGCTTGGGTCTAAATTTTGGGTAAATCATGTTATTGTTTTGTTTGTGGGGATGTTAGGGAAGGTTTAGAAAAGATCTGGGGTTAATTGGAGTTGAATTGGGTGAGTTTGAGCTAAGTTTGGGTCATGGGTCCAAATTGGGCTTTAAGGTCCAAAATGAAATTGGGTTCAAATGCCAATCAAATTGGACTTGGATTTGGTCTAGATTGGTGTTGGGGATGTTGAATTGAAGTTTAGAATTGAATTGGACCAGAATTTGGGTCAATTGGGTAGGTTTGGTTTGACATTGGGTTCACTTTGGGCTTAAAATGGGTTAGATTGGGGATTTTGACAAAAGTAGGGTAAATTGACAGAATTTGCCCATGGTGTAGTTGGACAAAATGAAATTGGGAATATTTGGGATTTTTTGGAATTTTTTGGGAATTTTCTGAATTTTTGGATTTTTTGGCTAAGAGGGGCATTTTGGGTATTTGGAGGGTATTGGGAGGTATTTTTGGAATTTTTGGTACTTTTGGCTATGAATGATGAATTTGAGTAATGTGGGAATGTTTGGGATTGGTTTTGAGGAATTTTGGGTGATTTGGAGGATTTTGGAAAATTTGGGTAATTTCAAGGGTTTTGGGTAGGCTAAGCGGGGGGTGTAGGGTCCCGGGGGTCAAAAATTGAAAATTTAGGAAATTGAAGATTGGGTAAATGTAAGTGAAATGAAATCATTTGGTTGAGCCATGAAGCCATATCAAGCCCACATGAGCCATGAAGGGACTCATTTGAGGCATTCATTATGTTGTTCCTAACCCTCTTAGCCAAGGGCTTAGGGGTTAAGGACCATCCATGTGAATTACCCTCATGAGTCAGGAGGTCAAGTTGGGTATGGGTATGGTTTTAGGAGGTGTGTGAAAGTGTAGTGTGTGTGTAAGTCAGCCCTCACCAGACCAGGCCACCCAAGGCAGTCCTAAGGCCAAAGAGTCCTATAGGAACTCATCCTTTAAACTTCCACATTTGATTTCAACCCTCTAGGTGATTAGGGGTCTACATTCAAGTTTGTGGAGTTTGCAGGGAGTTAAGAAGTGGTTTGAATTTATAAGTGGTGGGTCCCAATTCTAATCCTCTAGGATAGTCAAAGGAAAAACCTAAGGCTAGATCCTAAGTACTAAAAAGAAGAAGAGAAGACCTCATAAAAAATGAGGTCAACAGCAATAATTCAGAAAAAACTTCCTGAAAAACTTAAAGATCCTGGTAGTTTCACTATCCTGTGTGCTATAGGTAAACTATTTTTTGGAAGAGCCTTATGTTATCTGGGAGCTAGTATTAACCTTATGCCTTTATCAACTTTCAAAAGATTAGGAATTGGAGAAATTTATCCTACATCTGTAACTCTTCAATTAGTCGATCGTTCTATTACTTATCCTAAGGGAGTGGTAGAAGATGTGTTAGTGAAAGTGGATAAATTTATCTTTCCTGTGGATTTTATTGTGCTTGATATGGAGGAAGATAAAGATATTCCAATTATTTTAGGAAGACCATTCCTAGCTACTGGAAGAGCGGTAATTAATGTTCAAAAAGGGGAATTAACTATGAGAGTTAATGATCAAGAGGTGACCTTTAATATTTTGAAATCTATGAAGTATCCCTCAGTTGCAAAAGATAATGAATGTTTTAGGATGGAAGTCTGCGAATATTTGAGAAATGATTATTTTAAAGAGATGTTTGAAAATAATATGGAGTATGAAGATATAATTGAAGATGAAATTGAAAATGAAACAGATTCAGATAATGAGAAGAATAAGGAATTGGAGTATATTCAGGAGAAATTTGAAGTGTTAGATACCATGGAAGGTGGAGATAAAAGTCTAATTTCATCTATTGATAAACCTTCTGAACTTGAGATGAAAGTTCTCCTTAAGCATTTAAAGTATATGTTCTTAAGAGAATCATCTACCCTAGCAGTTGTTGTATATTTAGAGTTAACTGAATATCAAGAATAAAAATTATTGGAAATCTTAAAAAGATACAAAAAAGCTTTTGGATGGACTTTAACAGATATCAAAGGAATCAGTCATTCGATCTGTATGCATAGAATTTTATTACATGAAGAGCATAAATCTAAAATTGATCCACAAAGGAAATTAAATCCTATAATGAAAGAAGTAGTTAAGAAGGAAATTTTAAAATGGCTAGATGCTGAAATTATTTATCCTATTTCGGATAGTTCCTGGGTAAGTCAAATTCATTGTGTACCGAAGAAAGGTGGAGTGACTGTGGAAGTGGATGAAAAGAATGAAATTTTACCTACTAGATAAGTTAATGGATGACGAATTTGTATTGATTATAGAAAACTTAATGCTGCCACCCGAAAAAACCACTTTCCTCTTCCTTTTCTCGATCAAATGTTGGATAGACTTGTTGGACACAAGAACTATTGCTTTTTGGATGGATATCGTCAAATACCTATTGCTCCTGAGGATCAAGAAAAGACAAATTTTACTAGCCCCATTGGAACATTTGCTTTTCGAAAAATGCCTTTTGGATTGTGTAACGCACCTACAACTTTTCAAAGATGTATGATGTCTATCTTCAGTAGCATGATAGATAATGAAATAGAAGTTTTCATGGATGATTTTTCTGTGTTTGGAACTTCATTTGATATTTGTTTGGAAAACTTGGCAAAAGTTTTGCAACTCTACGAAAAAACAAATTTAGTTCTGAACTGGGAAAAATGTCAATTTATGGTTGCAGAAGGAATAGTGCTTGGGCATAAAATTTTTGAATTTGGTATGGAGGTTGATCCTGCTAAAATTCAAGTAATTGAGAGATTACCACCACCCACTATTGTGAGAGAGGTGCGGAGTTTCTTAGGACATGCTGGATTTTACAGGCGTTATATTTAATATTTTTCTAAAATTACTAAACCCTTGTGCCAACTTCTAGAAAATGATAGGAAGTTTGATTTTAATGAAGAATGTTTGTGTGCATTTTAATTACTTAAAGAAAAATTAATCACTGCTCCTATAATTGTTTCACCTGATTGGGAGAAACCCTTTAAATTGATGTGTGATGCTAGTGATTATGCTATTGGAGTTGCGTTGGGGCAAATATATGATAAAACTTTCAAAGTTATTTACTATGCTAGTAGAACTCTTAATGATGCTTAAATTAATTATACCACTACTGAAAGGGAATTATTAGCTATAGTATTTACTTTTGATGAGTTTAGACCTTATTTAATTGGGACTAAAAGTATAGTGCATACTGATCACTCAGCTATCAAGTATCTATTGCAAAAGAAAGATGCTAAACCTAGATTGATTAGATGGATACTCCTTTTGCAAGAATTTGATTTTGAAATAGTTGATAGGAAAGGATCTGATAATCAAATTGTCTGATCATTTGTCAAGAATAGAATATGATAAATTGTCTGAATTTGAGAAGGAAGTTACAGAAACTTTTCCTGATGAACAATTGTATATTCTTATGGAAAAGAATTTGCCTTGGTATGTTGATATTGTGAATTATATTGTTAGCGACATTATACCATCGGATTTAACAAGGCAACAACAAAAAAAATTTAAATATGATGCTAAATTTTATTTTTGGGATAAGCCCTATTTATATAAACAGTGTAAGGATATGATTATTAGAAGATGTGTACCACATGAAGAAATTAATCCAATCATTCAGAGATGTAATGATTCTGAATTTGGAAGTCATTTTGGTGTTGATAAAACGACTTATAAGATTTTACATAATGGATTTTATTGGCCAACTCTTTTTCGTGATGTTTATAAATATGTTAAATTTTGTGATCGATGTCAAAGAGTAGGTAATATTTCTAGAAGAAACGAAATGCCTCTGAATTATAATTTGGAAGTTGAAATCTTTGATGTATGGGGATTAGATTTTATGGGACCATTTACACCTTCATTTGGAAATTTATATATATTGGTCGCTGTAGATTATGTTTCGAAATGGACTGAAGTTGTTGCTTTACCAAGATGTGATGCTCGGAGTGTTTCTAAATTTTAAAGAAAAATATATTTACAAGATATGGAATGCTGAGAGTAATTTAACTGATCGTGGATCCCATTTCAGAAATAATCAATTGAAGAGATTAATTGAAAAGTATAACATTATTCATAGGATCTCTACTGCTTATCATCCCCAGACTAGTGGTTTAGCGGAAGTATCAAATAGAGAAATTAAAAGAATTTTGGAGAAAACAGTGGATATTCATAAATTAGATTGGTCTGCTAGATTAGATACCACATTATGGGTTTATAGGACAGCTTTTGAGACCCCTATAGGAATGTCTCCTTATAGATTATTATTTGGCAAAACTTTCCATTTGCCAGTTGAATTGGAGCATAAAGCATATTGGGCGATTAATGAGTTGAGTTTTAATTTAAAAAATGCGGGAGAGAAAAGATTTATGCAATTGAATAAGTTGGAAGAAATCAGAAATAAATCATATCATAATGATAGAATTTATAAAGAGAAAATGAAATTGTGGCATGATCTGAAGATATTGAAAAAACGATTTGAACTTGGACAAAAAGTTTTATTATATAACACGAGATTGAAATTACTTCCTGAGAAACTTAAGTCCAGATGGATAGGACCTTTTACTGTAGTGAAAGTTCAGTCTTTCGGAGCTGTTGATATCGAGGATCCTAAAACTAGAAATATTTTCAAGGTTAATGGGCATCGTTTAAAACCGTACTTTGAAGGGTTTTCCCCTGATTTCAAAGAGGTTTTATTGCTAAGTCATCCTGATTAACTGAATGGTTTGTCGGGCTAACGATGTTAAACCAAGTGCTTTATGGGAGGCAACCCATATGTTTGTTGTGTGTTGTATTTGCTTGCTTATAGTTGTTTATGCTTTTAGTTTGATATTTAAGAATCCTAATTACCCCTAAATAAGTTAAAAATTAAAAATATATTGGATTGTATTGACGAAATGAAGTATTTCGAGCCAAACGAAGTTCAGTGAAAATTTTTGTCACTGGCACCGCCGGATCCAGAATGGGTGCCGCCGGTGCCCTATTCTTTTATACTAGCCAAATTTCTAGTTTGAGCACCGCCGGCGCCCTATCGAGCACCGCCGGTGCCCAAATTCTGGGTGACGGTTTTTAAATTTTAAAATGCAGATTTTGGCGGTTTTGAGCGGGATCTTCTTCCTTAAAACACCCCAAAACTCCATTTTAAACTCATAACCACCAGAAGAACGAAAACTACCTTTCCCAATTTGCATCCCATGGATTCCCACTCCATTGAACTCCCTAGATCTTGCATCTACAACCGATGGAAGTTCATTAGTTTCGAGGTGCAACGTCTATTCCATAAAGTGATGATGAAAAGAAGGATTATAAAGGAAAGAGGCTTTGTGAATCGAGGTTTGGAGAGTCCGACGACAAGAGTTGAAGAGATAGTGAAGCAAAGACGTTGGGAAGTGTTATGCTACACTACCGCCGCAAATGGTTGTTCCGGTCGTGAAGGAATTTTATGCAAATCGCTCGGGATCAACCAAGGTTGTGTTTTTGTGCGAGGAAGGTATGTACCATTCACTCCTGCAAGGATTAATGATATCTTCATGATAGAAAGTGTACCTATTTGTCATTACGCAAATTTCAATGCTACAAGCAATGATATGAATGAGATCTATCGTTATTTGATGGATGAGAATGAAGAATAGGAAGTAAGGGATAATGGATATGTTAGTTTCTCTTCTTCATCCTTGAATCCAGTATCAAAGCAGTGGCATTACTTTATTTCGGCAAAATTAATTCCTACTATGAAGATAAGTAAGGTGACGAAGGAAAGTGCTATTCGAATTTCGTATACAAACCGGAAGGCCGTAGATATTGGATCAATCATTATCAAATCTGTTCTGGGATTGATTGTGCATGGATCTAAATATGGGCTTGGACACCCGTCCACCATATTTCTGTTATGTAGTCAATCAACAGGTGCCATATGAAAGTTGGGAGAAAGTTCTTCTACCCTAGAGACCTATTGATCCCAATGATCTTTATGACTACAGAACAGTTGGTGATGAAGGAGACATGGATTTGCTTGCTGATCAGCCCACTGAGACTTCACAACCTATTAAACCTTACTATTCTGAAAGTTCGAGGATGATATTAAAGAAGTTAAAGAAGTTGGAAAATGAGGTACAAAATGTTATGAATGCTATTTAGTTTAAGTTTGGGAGATTTTGATGCACCAAAATTATATACTCTTTTAGTTATATGTTTTTACCTATTTTTGATGATATTGCACTTTAAAGGAAGATATTTTTTATGATTTGTTGCATGTATGATGATTATAGGTGATTGGAGTGAAAAGATGCAAAAAGGAACTAATTTGGAGCAAAATGGAGCAATTTGGAGGAAAACAGTTATGGCGCCGCCGGCGCCCTATTCCAGAGAGTTCAAATTTATTGGCACGACAGGGCGCCGCTAGCGCCACTATCGGGCTCTGCCAGCGCCCTTTGTCGGTTCACTTCGAATTCAAAAGTTTTGGAGGATTTTTGAAGAGGTGCTTGAAGAAACTCTTGGAGAATTCATTCATAACATTAAATTAAGTGTCCAAGACGAAAATAGAGAGGAGAAAGAGAAAAGAATTGCTGTAGAGAGTGTGAGGAAAGTGTAAGAGAGAGTTAGGGTTTGTGATTTTAAGAGAGATTTTTCTCTAAGGAGGGGAGAAGAGGGAGTAAAGTGAGAGGTTGCTTCTTCATCTTTGTTCCAAAGGGAGAAATCAAGTTTTTCAAGGAAGAGAAAAGGAATCAAGGGGACTTTGAAGAATTTGCTTGGGGAAGGGAAAGAGATAAGTTGTATTTACTTTTGTGGTTTGTATGACTCTTCTTTTATATATAAAATCCATGTGTTTTTATATCTTCTCCATGAATTGTGAGTAGTTTCCCTTGCCTTTCTTCTTGCATGAAGTAGTGATGATGTGATGATGTGGAATCGATGTGCCTTTAAAGTTGTGATGTTTCTTTCATTCGGAACTTAATTTACTTTTCAATCCGACCAATTGAATTGTTAAAACATGTTGAGGAATATTAATTCCAAAAGAATTGAATATTCTACAACAAGAATGAAGAAATCATTTAATGTCCGTGAATGAATTGCGTAGTTCGTGGGGATTAAGTGCCAATAAATAGGGAAATGAGTTTTGATGGACTTCAAATTGGAGGTTTCATGGTGACAAAATGGGATCCCCAGTTTGGTCTTAAGATTGGTAACTAAAGCCTATGGTTAGCCTTCGGGTGAAGGGTGAGTGGGAGCTCCGTAGTGAGAGCCGGTATCCTCCCGAACTTAGCCTTAGACTTAGTGACTAAACTTAAGATATGACAATGTTCTTTACATGCTTAGAAGAGGGGGTACTCTTTAAGGGTAAAGAAGCAAATATGCTCATGTTTGGCACAATACAGATAATTAACATTCTTCATCATCCAGACATCATGATCTTTATGCAGGAAGAAAGACACTTTTTCATATAGAAGTATCTTATAAATCACATAAGTTAGTGCGTGTGTTAGTTAAGAGTTTATTATGTAGAAGTAATTATAGTAATTTTATTATTGAACTTTGCATTAACTAGTTGTAGTACACTTAAGCAACTGTTACATTTGGTATTGTATTTTAGTACTATATTATCTGATTTAAAGAACGGTCACCTCCATGTGGGATCGATAACCAGGACTCCATTAGAGCCTTGTATTACTTGATACGATACGTATACTTGCGTTGAAAGTGTGACTTTATTAAACCATTATAAATATATAAATCTAAATTCATAAAGTCCTGCATTTTTAAGTATATAAAGTCGCCACATCACATACCTTTAAGAGATTTGTAAGCAGTCCTGTACGCCCGTAATGCACTATCTAGTCTCGTAGACCAATCTACTCTACTAGGATTTACAGTCTTTTCTAAAATTTGTTTGATCTCATGATTAGAAACTTCAGCTAAACCACTGGTTTGAGGATGATAGGCAGTAGAGAATCTATGAACAATATTAAATTTTTTTGCCAATCTTTAAATGTATTTATTCCTAAAATGGGATCCTCCGTCAGTGATAATCACTCTCAACATTCCGTATCTTGTGAAATTTTTTTTCATTAAGAATCTTGAAATATTTTTAGCATCACAACGAGGTAAAGCTTGTGCTTCAATCCACTTTGATACATAATCAACTACTATTAAAATATATAGATTCCCAAATGAAGGAATAAATGCTCTCATGAAATCTAATCCCCAAACATTAAAAATCTCCACTTCTAACATGAAATTCAGAGGCATTTCATTTCTTCTAGATATATTACCTACTCGTTGGCATATATCACAAGTTTTGATATATCTGCAAACATCTGTAAAAAGAGTAGGCCAATAAAATCTAGCTTGCAAAATTTTATGCACAGTTTTGTCAATGCCAAAATGTCCTCCAAATTCAGAATCATGACATTTTTTAATAATCAATTCAGTTTCTTCATAAAGCACACATCTCCTAATAATAAGATCGTTACATTGCTTATATAAATATGATTCATCCCAAAAATATGCTTTTGCATCATGAATGAATTTTTTCTGTTGCTGCAGAGTTAGCATAGGTGGCAAAATATCGCTTACTATATAGTTAACAATATCAGCATACCAAGGTATTTTCCACTCATTAATATTATAAAGTTTTTCATCAGGGAAACTGTATGTAATTTCATTGTCGGTATCAGATAATTCATGAATATTCCAGTCTCGACAAATGATCAACAATTTGATTGTCAGTTCCTTTTCTATCAATCACCACAAAATCGAATTCTTGCATTAATAATACCCATCTAATTAATCTTGGTTTAGTATCATTCTTTTGCATCAGATATTTAATAGCAGAGTGATCAGTATGCACAATACATTTAGTTCAAATTAAATATGATCTAAATTTATCAAAAGCATACACAATAGCTAGTAACTCTTTTTCAGTAACTGTGTAGTTAATTTGAACATCATTAAGAGTTCTACTAGCGTAGTATATAACTTTAAAAATTTTATCATATCTTTGACCAAGAACATCTCTAATAGCATAATCACTAGCATCGCACATTAATTCAAATGGTTTCTCCCAATCAGGTGAAACTATTATAGGTGTTGTAATTAGTTTTTGCTTTAATAACTCAAAGACATTTAAGCAGTCTTCGATAATTTTAAATTTTTTGTCTTTTTCTAAAAGTTGGCATAGAGGTTTGGTAATTTTTGAAAAATCTTTAATATAGCGCCTGTAAAAACCAAGATGTCCAAGAAAACTTCTTACCCCTCTCACTGCAGTAGAAGGTGGTAATTTAGCTATTACTTGAATTTTTGCAGGGTCTACTTCCATGCCATTTTCTGAAATTTTATGCCCTAATACAATTCCTCCTGCAACCATAAATTGACATTTCTCCAAATTTATAACTAAGTTAGTTCTTTCGCATAGCTCCAAAACTTTTTCAAGATGAGTTAAGAATGCATCAAATAATGTTCCAAACATAGAGAAATCATCTATAAATACTTCTATTTCATTATCAATTAACTTACTAAAGATAGACATCATACATCTCTGGAATGTTGCAGGTGCATTAATAGTCCGAAATGCATTCTTTGAAAAGCAAAATTTCCATAAGGATTAGTAAATGTTGTTTTCTCTTGATCCTCAGGAGCAATAGGTATTTGATGGTAATTGGTATATCCATCCAGAAAGCAGTAGTACTTGTGTCCAGCAAGTCTATCCAACATTTGGTCTAGAAAAAGAAGAGGAAAGTGATCTTTTCGGGTGGCGACATTTAATTTTCTATAATTAATACAAATACACCATCCAGAAACTTGTCTTATAGGTATTAATTTATTATTTTCATTTGCTTCAACAGTTACTCATCCTTTCTTGGGAACACAATGAATTGGACTTACCCAAGTACTATCCGAAATAGAATATATAATTCCAACATCTAACCATTTTAAAATCTCTTTTTTAATTACTCTTTCATAATCTGGTTTAATCTCTTTTGTGGATCAATTCTTGGTTTATGTTCTTCATTTAATAAAATTCTGTCCATACAAATCGAAGGACTAATTCCTTTAATATCAGCTAGAGTCCAACCAAAAGCTTTTTTGTATTTATTTAATGTATCCATTAATTTTTATTCTTGAATTTCTTATAAGTCTGAGGATACAATTACTGGTAATGTTGAAAACTCTCATAAAAATGCATACTTCAAATGATTTGGAAGATTCTTTAATTCAAGTTCATGAGGTTTTACAATAGATGAAGTTAATATTTCATTTTCTGGTACTGTTGAATTGAGTGTTTCAAATTTCTCCTGAATATAATCAGCTTCTTCACTATCAATTTCATCATAATTATCTTTTTCTATATCTTCTTTTTCTTCATAATTTTCCTTAAAATATTCTCTTTTCAGATAATCACATATATCCATTCCGAAACATTCATCATCTTTTTCTATCAAGGACATTTCATCGACTTTGAGATGTTAAAGGTTACTTCGATCATTTACTCTCATTGCCAATTCTCCTTTTTGAACATCTATCATGGCTCTTCCTGTAACTAGGAAAGGTCTTCCTAAAATGATTGGAATTTCTTTATCTTCTTCCATATCTAAAATGATAAAGTCCACAGGCAAGATAATTGAGTTTTAAACCTAATTAGGATTTAAAACTAATGTGATTAAGGCTTCACAAGGTTTAATCATGTCTAATTGAGATTAGACCTAATTAGAGTTTATGGTGTTAAACCTGATGTAATTAAGGTTTTATAGAGTTTAATAAGGTATAATTGAGATTTAGACTTAATTAGGGTTTAGGGTGTTAAACCTATTGTGATTAAGCCTTAACATGGTTTAATCAGGTCTAATTAAGATTAGCCTAATTAAATTTTATGGTGTTAAACTTAATTTGATTAAGGTTTAACAGAGTTTAAGTATTTCTAATTGAGGTTTACACCTAATTAGGGTTTAGAGTGTTAAACCTAATGTGATTAAGGCTTAACATGGTTTAATCAAGTTTAATTGAGATTATAATTAATGAGAGTTTATGGTGTTAAACATAATGTAATTAAGGCTTAACAGAGTTTAATCAGGTCTAATTGAGGTTAGACCTAATTAGAGTTTAGGGTGTTAAACCTAATGTGATTAAGGCTTAATAGGGTTTAATCAGGTCTAATTAGAGTTTAAACCTAATTAAAGTTTATGGTGTTAAACTAATGTAATTAAGGTTTAATAGAGTTTAATTAGGTCTAATTGGAATTTAAACCTAATTAGGGTTTAAATATAGGTTCATATTGGTTGAATCTATATATTGAGTTGGATTTGAATTCATTAGAACTGGATTCAGATTGACCTAAGTTCATATGTGTTAACCTTAATATTTTAGGGTTTAGCCAATCCTACTTGTCGATTAGGGTTTAAATTTTAGGGTTTAAATAAAATAATTTATTAATTTTAACCCTAAGTGATGAATATGTAATTTTAAATTTTTAAATGGCTAAACATTGTCATTTTAGAGTTTAAAAGTGTCACTCTAAATTTTCTAACCATTTTTAAATTTAATTTCCAATTCCTTGATTTTTATAATTATTTTTGGAAATAATTACAAAGTTTAATAGAAATAAGGAAATTGAACCCTATGGAATTTTCCTAATCTTAGAAAAATCACAGAGTATTCCTACGGATGAGTAGATATATCTATGAACATTTCATCATTTTTGGGTTTATAAATAATTTTTAATAATTAAATAACTTCAAAGAGTAATTAATTAATTAAATATTAAATATAACTTTTTAATTTGAGATTTCACTTTCAGATTATGCTCCTCATTATCCTGAGTTCAAGGATATTTTTATCACATTTTTGTGAATTTTTTATGTCAAGTTATGTATTTTTGAAGTTAAATGGGATTTTCTGAATTTATTTAAATCCTACTTAACCTAAATTCCACACGGCGTTGACTGTATCATCAGACTTGTCGAAACAACGTGCGGCGCTATGGGATTGGCTGGGCTTTTCTACGCGACAGCTGACACAGCTCCGTTATATATTAAAGGATGTGCGGTTTGACAAGATCAAGAACGTCCATTTCTAATACATAGAAATGAACGACATCCCGTCATCTCCCCTAACCAGTTATAACCCGCAGATCATCTGTTTTTAAGACCCAAGATCTCACTCGGATCTTAATGAAACTTCATGGAAATCATTCCAAGAGCTTCGTCGTGTCATAACGAACCCATCCATAAGGATATGTGGTATTTTGAATTGATCTTCTTTACAAAGGTTTAGACTCGAGCAGGATTTAGGTTAAAATAATCATTCCTGATCTTGACGAAGTGAAGCTTCAATCAAGCTTGACAGACACAATCACCAGGCCTTGCGCAACTTCCCTTATGCTCAATTTGAGGTGAAATTGGGCGGAGGTAGGACTTCACTGAAATGGGCTCACGACTTGGTCTTGAAGTAGTTTAAGGCTCACGGGAAGATACAATTTTTATTGGAAACTTCTTCGTACACCTCAGGGATGGTGCGGGAAAGGTCAATTTGGAGTTTTGTGGGGTTTTGTGCTAACATAAAAATATGTCCTGTTTTTAGGGCATAAAATTGGGAAGGCTCAGTGGATATCAGGGGCTAGGATTAGGTGGAATCAATTGCCTAGGACTTGAGGAACATTTTTTGTCTTGGGTGTTTCAATGCTTATGTAGTGTATGAGGATCTCTCTTCTCCTTTGGGGCTCTCGGAGTAGCCCTATTTATAGCCATAGAGAGGCCATGGCTGAGCTTCGATATGGATCAATTTGCTTGGGGCAGAAGGTAATTGGTTTCATGATTGTATGAGGATAAGTTTTGGGCTTAAGGATAGCCATGGATGTTTTTTCCAAGCTTTCCACGATGAGCCTCCATTAAGGCTTAATTTAGAGTTTCACCTTGGGTCCCCTCTATTGGATGGCTGGTAACGTGGATAGGGGTATTAAAATTTGTTGGATTAACCTCCCCTACATAAATTTACAAGTCCATTCAATGGGCTTGAGAGGGAATGGCACATAAGCTCATCCTTCTTGGCTTGGCCATGATGAACTTTAACCATGGTGAAAAGAAGGGTTTAGGTAATGTCTATCTATTATTGGATGAACAATAAGGTGAGTGATGATTCACCATATCTTTCTTTCATGTTTCATGAAGGAATGACACATCATTCCTCCCCTTCATGATGGTTTCATGATGGCGTTAAACTTGGTTAAGAATGGTAAGTAATGGGTTAGTTAATGTGTTAACCATGTTATGGAGAGTTTTATGAGTCATGGCTAACCTATTAGTGACCCCCCATAAGTTAATTTAAATTTTGAAAATCAATTATTGGTTTTTGATGTCATGTATGATGTCATGAGTTTAAATTCAATTTAGGGTTATTTAATTATAAACTCACTTTAAATTAAATATGTAATTAATTCAAAATATTTGAAATTATAATATTAACCCATAAACTGATGAAAATGATATTGAATGTTAACCACTTGACAAATTTTATTAATTTAGTCCAAAATTGAGTATTTTTACCCAAGTTGACTAAAGTTGACCATGGTTGACCCAGGTTGACCAATTTAGGTCTCAGGTTGACCCAAGTGACTTACTTAACCTTATCATGGTTGAGTGAGATGGGAAGCTATTAGATAAATTAATTTAGTTAAATGGTTTGGTTTGGCCCATTTTAGTGTTTAAGTTGACCAAATGGTCATATTTGGTCTTCTTGGTGTCTTAAATTGATCAAAGGGGTCAAGTTTGACCAATTTGGTGTCTGGGTTGACCTATTGGTCAATGGGGTGGACAATGGCTTCATTTTGACCAAAGATTTACCAGTTAGGTCAAGGGTTGACCTGTTGGCCAATGTGGTGGTCAATGGGCCTATTTTGACCAAAGTTTGACCAGTTAGGTCAAGGGTTGACCTGTTGGTCGATGAGTTGGTCAATGGGTCCATTTTGACCAAAGTTTGACCAATTAAGCTAAGGGTTGACCTGTTGGTCAATGCGGTGGTCAATGGGTCCATTTTGACCAAATTATGACTAGTTAGGTCATGAGTTAACCTGTTGGTCAATGGGTCCATTTTGACCAAAGTTCGACCAGTTAGGTCAAGGGTTGACCTGTTGGTCAATGTGGTGGTCAATGGGTCCATTTTAACCAAAGTTCAACCAATTAGGTCAAGGGTTGACTGTACGGCTTATTTTTGAGTTATGTGTTTTATTTCGGAAAAGGGGGTCGCCTACAGAAATTGTCGGCGAATTCTTAATTTAATTTAAATAAATAATTTGAAAAGTAGTATTTGATTTTGAAAATAATTTTAAATTTGAAAATTTTTAAGATATGAAATCGAATTGATCGCACATCCCGAATAGTTTATATAAACGAGCGCCGCACTACAAACCGTGTATCTATCCCGAAGAATAGTACACACCGCTCGATAATGAGGCTCGATTAAATAAACTAGAAAAGTTTGTGACATCCGTTTGGTCTCGCGAACCAATTTTATAAGCCGACAAATTCCCCGCTTAATATGAAAACATTAAACATGGTTTATATTACATGGGTTCTTAAAATTCCCTATAAGGGCAAGCCCCTATAGTTAATTACATCTTAAGTGACGGGAATCACCTAAGAAAACTCTCGATAATAATCAGTAGTTCTGCTCTCAAGAATTTCAAAGTTTAAGGTTTTCAAAGGATTGGATTTTAGAATTTCAATAGGGAATGGATCAAGTTTGGAACATTTTGTTTTGGGAATTCAAAGGAAGAAAGGTAGGAGAAATCACAGATTCGAAGCGAACTTCGGTAATTTCCCGACTATCCTATTGTTTGGCTTGGATTTAGGAAAGCCCTAATGTTTATTTAATATCTTGATCTTGCCAATTTTAATTAATTAGGACTTATATTTGTATGATAAAATCATACAAATAGTCTCGAAGATGTGAGGGTTTATGTCGTATCGGACGACTACCTCGGAGTCCTAAGACCGGTTAGGGCTTAATTTACATGACATGATCATGCAAATGCCTAACGAAGAGTTGAGGATTTATGTTGCACTAGGCAAACTACCTCGAAGTCCTATGGCTTGGTTATTTAATTCTAAGAAAGTTTTGCCGAAGTAGACTCGAGTTTTCGTTGATGACGATGGCCGTGCTTGCCCACCATGCTCCGAGCTCCTTGTTGTTGCAGAGGTTTAGTTTTAGAAGTCATAAATCAGGAGATGAGAAAAGTGTTCTGGTTTAGAAAAAAATCTTAAAATCCGGGTGTTTTTAATATTTTAATTAAACAAATCTTAAAGTTGATTATAACAACACCGGTTAAGATCCCACGGTTCCATCCTTCCGGCATCGTTATTTTTATCGGATTCACTTAGTCCAGATGAATTTGCTAAACTCAACTGAATGAGTTCCACACTTTCATTTAGACCGTGGGAAATCCCGTTAGCAACACGTAGGTTACATCATCCGAGGTATTCCCGATCATCCAACAAGACGTTTTAGTTTAGTTGTAGTTGTAGTTTTGTTGTTCCGTTTGTGATTAAATTTTGAGTTGTCTTATATTTTGAAATGTTGTGGCGGTGAATTTTATCTCGTAATGACTTTTAATTTAGTTTTGGTTTCGGTTTTAGGGACTATCCTAAAGGTGTGGGTTTTCATGCAACAGCTTGTTTATCATGCAAGAAAAGTAAGTGCGATGCGATTAAATAAATTGCAATAAAGTAAATTGCAATAAAATAAAAGCGTACACTGAGGGTCTTCCCGTCATCCCAAGCCGCACTTAAAACACAGTTAGAATATTTAAGCATTTAAAGTAAGTTCCTAGGTAAAGCTAAGGGAAGGGTTATGGTTTTCTACCAAGTTCCTAATCCTATAGCTAGTCATTTCCTATGACGTCTAGGTTCTCGTATTTTGGTTTGAGGACGATTTTCTTCATCAAAGAACAATTAAGTTCAATTGTTCTTATAAATATCCTATCATATCGAGGAAGTGCTTAAGACGAATCTTAAACATCTTTTCAATATTTCTAGGATTGTTTTAAGTCCAAGAGAGTTTAATTATACAGATGAATTAATCGTCCGGGAGTTCAAATTTGTTGTCTTGCTCGATGAACTATGACATTTGAATATCTCATGAATGAAGTAACACTTCATTTAACACTCCTTTTAAGAGTTATGACATCACGAGCTTTCGAGGGCAAATGGATGTTCAAGTGGTTTATGATTTAATTTTAGTTAATGGATTTAAGTTTGGAATAGTGTTCAAGTTGTTTTAGATTTATTTTGAATTCTTCATGTCTTAGGTGATGTTATATTTAATTTAATTTAATTTAATTTAATTTAACTTAATTTAATTTAATGTGGTTTAATTTAATTTAATTTAATTTAAGTTAATTTAATATAATATGATTTAGCTTAATTTAATTTAATTTGATTTAATTTAATTTGATTTAGTTTTAATTTAATTTAATTTAATTTAATTTAATTTAATTTAATTTAATTTAATTTAATTTTATTTAATTTAATTTAATTTTATTTTATTTAATTTAATTTAATTTAATTTAATTTAATTTAATGTGTTTTAATTTAATTTAATTTAATTTAATTTAATTTAATTTTTTAATTTTAATTTAATATTTTATTTTAAAAGGGTTTGCTTTAAATAATTTAACTTTAATTTAATTTAATGATTAAGTCTTTTAGCATTTTAAATCTTAAACTTGGATTATCATTTTAATTAGGAATTAAATATTATTGGGATGATTAATTTAGGGATTCTTAAATTAAAGAACAAATCTCTTCCTAATAATATCCCTATTTTAATAATTCCAATTTTTTCATTATTCTTCCAAATTTAATCAATTATTTTATTAAGGTTCATTTTAATTATTTTTGAATTGTTTAATAGGTTTCTACCCTTTAATTATTTAAATTTCAATCATCCAAATCAGATTAAGATCAAATATTTTACTCTTTCATTTTATTAAACCTAAAGTTTTAATTAAGGGTTAAAATTTTAATTACCATTTTGCCCTTCAAGCTTAATAATTTCATAACTCACTAAATTGAGCTTAAATGAATTTGAAATTTTTATGTGACTTCACTCATATGTCAATGAAGACATTAGAGGAGAAAATGTGATTTTTCTGTATTTAATTTATTTATGTAATTATTTTTGGTGGAAAATAGGGATTTCCAAGGAAAATTTACTAATATGACCAAGGGAAAGTTTCTGTCCTTAACAAAATTATGGGACATTCCTAATGACCAGAGGACCACTTGGACCAATTTTGGTGATTTTTTGAATTATATTCTTTTTATTATAATTATTTTGAGTTTTGGAGTATTAATTAATTTAAAAATAAAATACAGGTTGAAAAATGAATTTTATATTTTTCAAAAATCTCTCTGATATCAAAGAAATCAGAGAATCAATTTTTACAATTTTCTAATTTTTCTTTAATTTATTAGAATTATTTTAGTGGAAATGCTAGAAAATACATTTTTTTTAATTTTAAAATTACCTTAGAGCTTTAAAATTTAATATCTCATCATAGAGACTTAAGAAAAATATGGGATTTGTTCCTAAGTGATTAAAATTTAAAATGTGACATTATGGTGAATTTTATTATTTTTGTGATTTTTATTATTTTTTTTATTATTAAAATATTAAAATAATACAAAAAATCAACTTTTTAGAAAATTGAAATTTTAATTTTCTTAAATTCCCCTAATATCAGAGAGGCTCCAAAACCAATTTGGTGAATTTTTGAAAAGTATTTTGAAAGTTATGAATTTTCAAAGTTTAAATTGGCTAAATGGCTTAATCAACCCATTTGATAGAAGCTAACCAAACCCAATCGACTTCAAACTTTTATGGTGGGTTCCTCTGATCCTAAAGGTCAGTGGAGAATTGATTTCAAGTCAATTTGATGCATGATTAGCTCGTAATTAATTAAAGACCTATTTAGGGTGTTTAAGCCAATTAGGGTTATTCCAAGTGAATTAATTCAAAACCTATTTTTCCTAGAGTCCTCTGCATTGCATGAAACATCACCAAATTTTCCTAGAATTTATTTCACAACATGCTAATTATTGGATTTAAAATACTCAAAACAAGTAACATGAATTTGAAAAATCAATAACTTCTCATAGAGATGGCCTCGACTTTGGAAAATTCGTGGAATGTTCCCAAATTCGGAGGCTTCAAAAGCCCTATGGTCTCATGCCATGGTGAATTTCCTATATGCATGGAGAATTAAAACAATGCGGACAAGTAAATAAATTATTAAAAATAAAATACTTAATGAAATTAAATGATTTCTTTTCCACATTATTCTCCTCTGTTCATTGAGCAAGAGGGTATTTTTATTTTATTTTTCTAATTTTTCTACACAAAGTTATGAATTTTCAAAGTTATGGTAATTAAATAAATAGAAAATAGCCCTAATTTCCTCCTTATCCACGCGGCGCCACGCCATCCTCGGCAGCTCCGAAAGGCCACGCGTCGTCTCCTGATTCGGCGCCGCCATCCGACTCAGCGTTCGAGGGGCCCGCGGTTCATGCACCATCGCGCCGGCCGGCTCGATCCGCACCGTCCGCTCGATACACGCTCGATCCGACGGCTCCCGCTCATCGTCTACGACCGGTGTGCACCCGTGACCGTCAACCTTCTAACCCTAATTTCTCACTCGATTCTCAACGGATTTTCGTATTCTTATGCTCTATGGATTCGTCTCGAGGAGACGAACACATCCATACGGTAAACATGTATTTAAATCGACTCAAATTAAAAGGAGAATCTTCGGAAGCTCGGGAAGAAGAGTGAGTCCATACCTTTGCTCGCAGAAGTGAAGCTTCGATCCGAGAGTCGTGTCACCTTCGATCGGGTCCAAGTAAGCTCCGCATGAAGTCCCTCGGCTCCGGTGAATCGTCTAGCTATGAAAGTGACCACAGCTCGATCACAAAGCTTCGGAGTCCGGAACGATGGGTGGCCCGGAGAGGGGGCTTTCGCCGGCGACTTCTTCCTCGGTCCGGTGAAGGTGTAGGACCAATCAATTTGGGGATTGGCTCACCGTGGAGAAGTGTCCTGGTTTTGGGCTCGGATTTCAACTCGAAATCGAGCTCGCAGAGAGGAAATGGCAGGGGGATTTCAGCGGGGATCAAGTTCTCTATGTGTGGGGAGTAGTCTCGGAACAATTTTGCAGAGTTTCCTTAAGGTTTGTTTTAGCACCTCTCATGGCCGAGAAGGGGTGGTGTTTAAATAAGCATGGCTGGAGGCTCTCCTGTGGGGAGTTAGGGCTTGGGATCAGCTGCTTCGGCAAGAGAAGAACAGCCTACAATGGCCACCTGGGATGGGGCAGCTCAGCAAGGTGGAATTCCAAAGTTCGGCTTCTCCCCATGTCTCGGCCATGGAGTTTTCCGGCGACCTGTGCGGCCGGCCTGCAGCAAGGGTCACCATCTCGACCAGGAGGTCGTGGCTCGGCAATGGTGAAGTCAATCGTGCTTGGACATGTGTAAAGTGTTCGGATTAAAATGGAATGGAGATAAGGTCACTTTGAGTTCAAATGGGTCAATCCACCATTTTGGGCTTGGTGCACCCTTCCAAGTTCCGATTTTCGGCCGGAGGATCATGTGAGTCAACCTACCAAAGGTAGTGAAGTCCACATCAAAGATTAGGTGGCAAAGTGTGGTTTAGAGTGTATCATGTTTAAGGTAAAAAGGGCTTAAGAAAGGTTTAAGAAAGAGATCCCTTCTCTTGCCATTAGTGGTTTGGTGAGGTGGAAAGTGGATTCCATGGCTCTCATGGCTCCTATGTGGCTCATGCATGGTTTCATGGCTCACCTTTGCTTCGTGGAAAAGCCAAGTCAATTTCATGGAAATGGGTTTAAAGAAATTTTGGCATTTTGATGGGAATTTGGCATATGGCTTGATTTGGAACCATTTGATGATTGATTTGAACTTAGGGATAATTTTAATTAAGGGTATGATGATAAGAATTTGTCATATGGGCCTTGGCATGAAGTTGCTTTGAATTGATATGCTTTTAGGAAGGTTTAAGGGAAGTGGGCTTTTTGATTTTAGGATGGGCATTTGGGTGAAAATTTTGTGAAGGACCATGTCAAATAAATGTTGGGTTTGATTTATGGATGTGTCATGAGTGATTTGAAGCAAGTTGGGAGTGATTTGGGTTTGAATTGGGTTGGATTTGGGCTTCCTTGGTGAATGGGCCAATGTTGGGCTAGGGTTGAAATTGATGTAAAATAAATGTTGGGAAATGTTTATGGGAGTGTTTCAAAGAGGTTTTGGCTTTGGTTGGGTTTTGATTTTGAGGTTTGGGTTTATTTGGGTTAGGTTCGGGTTTAGGTCAAAATTGGGCTTTTTGATTTTAGGTTGAATTTGAGTGGGGTTTGGGTCTAAATTTTGGGCAAATCATGTTAGTGTTTTGTTTGTGGGAATGTTAAGGAAGGTTTAGAAAAGATTTGAGGTTAATTGGAGTTGAATCGGGTGAGTTTGGGCTAAGTTCGGGTCATGGGTCCAAATCGGGCTTTAAGGTCCAAAGTGAAATTGGATTCAAATGTCAATCAAATTGGGCTTGGATTTGGTCTAGATTGGTGTTGGGGATGTTGAATTGAAGTTTAGAATTGAATTGGACCAGAATTTGAGTCAATCGGGTAGGTTTGGTTTGACATCGGGTTCATTTCTGGGTTAAAATGGGTCAAATCGGGGGTTTTGATAAAAGTGGGGTAAATTGACAAAATTGGCCCATGGTGTAGTTGAACAAAATGAAATTGGGAATATTTGGGATTTTCTGGAATTTTCTGGGAATTTTCTGAATTTTTGGATTATTTGCGCTAAGAGGGGCATTTTGGGTATTTGGAGGGTGTTGGGAGGTATTTTTGGAATTTTTGGTATTTTTGGCTATGAATGATCAATTTGAGTGATGTGGGAATGTTTGGGATTGGTCTTGAGGATTTTTGGGTGATTTGGAGATTTTAGAAAATTCGGGTAATTTCTAGCGTTTGAGTAGCTGCAGATAGGTGTAGTGTCCCTGGGTAAAAAATTGAAAATTTGTAAAATTAAAGATCGGGTGAATGTAAGTGGAATGAAATCATCTTGGTTGAGCCATGAAGCCATATCAAGCCCACATGAGCCATGAAGGGACTCATTCGAGGCATCCACTACGTTGTTCCTAACCCTCTTACCAAGGGCTAGTGGGTTAAGGACCATCCATGCGAATCACCTTCATGAGTCAGAGGTCAAGTCGGGTGTGGGTGTGGTTTTTAGAGGTGTGTGAAAGTGTAGTGCATAGGTGTAGTGTGTGTGTAAGTCAACCCTTCACTGCACTGTGCCACCTGCAGGGCGCTCCTAAGTGCCAAAGAGTCCTATATGAACTCATCCTTTAAACTTCCACATTCGATCTCAACCCTCTAGGTGATTAGGGGTCTACAATCAAGTTTGTGGAGTTTGCAGTGGAGTTAAGAAGTGGTTTGAATTTCTAAGTGGTGGGTCCCAATTCTAATCCTCTAGGATAGTCAAAGGAAAAGCCTAAGGCTAGATCCTAAGTACTAAAGAGAAAAGAGAAGACCTCATCAAAAATGAGGTCAACATCGACCTATTGGTCAATGTATCCCCAAATTAGGGTTTATGGTCATTCATATGATCATTTTAGGATGTCATAAAGATTTGGGCTGAAAGGGCTTCATTAAGGTTTTACCCTAGACTTTAGGGTTTAATGACCCTTGATAAGATTTAGGAGGTAAATATTAGTAGACTTCCTTTCTCAAAATGAATCATAAATGACCTCTCATAAAAGTGAGGTCAACAAAGATCTCCTGATCACTGCTGCTCTTAAAGATTGTTCACTCACTACAACTTAAATTCTCTCTAAATTTCTAACATAAACTCTGTCTTACTCAATACTACAACAAACCTTCAGTCCCCATTCTTCTCTCACACATACATAGACTATATAACATCACATACGCACCCCTTGACCGGTTGAACAACTCTACACGACCTGTGCATGAACTGCTCAAAATCGCTCTGTGTAGCTCGCCGGTGCTCAGCATGATGTGGCCGGTGTCCAGCACCCGCTTCTCAATATGCATGGTATAGTATGGGCACCTTGGCGCCCATATGATCGGCGCCAAGGCGCCAGCATCGCGGTGACTCGACACCCATTAGCCAACGCCGCCTAGCGCCAATCTCCTTTAATATCCTTTGCTCCAAGTCTCCTCTAGTTTGCTTCACTTCTAACACTAGTTGTATATACAATAATAACATGAAAAATACCTTTATTTATAGTGTAATTTCGTCAATAAATATGTGTAAACATAAAGGAATTCAAGTGGTCTTCTCTACACATCACTACTATTTTTTTTTAATTTTAAACCAGACATATCCATGATCATATTACTATATTGAATAGGTTCAAATACATCTTATGATGTCCACTGAAAATAAGATTTTCTTTTGACGATTTTGCATAGGACTTACAAAATTGATCTATTTTTTTTTATTGAATTCACTACAGTAAAAATGGACTATAATAACAACACTTGTATGAAAATTTTGATATTGCATTAAAGATATGGGCATTTGATTTTATTAATTAATATATTTTCACCGTGTGAAAATGAACAATTGATGACGACCTTATACTACTAATAAAATTGCCTTAGAAATTATTTTTTTTGTTAAAATGATAATGTACCTAGGCATGCCCAATAGCCATATCTTTCATTTTAATTAAAGGAAGAAAAAAATTACTAGATTAGTCAATGCAATATATATAAGATAAATAAGGTAAAGATGTGTTTGCAATTTATTGGGTTACATGGTTCATTAAGTATTAGGTCATAATGATTTGGCTCATTCTTTGACTATAAAGCAATATGAATAAGAGGTAATGGCTGATATAGGGCTGGTCCGTGTTAGAGTGATATGGTGATGCCAGTTAATACACGATAATTAATTCAATTGGAAGACTTGCGTATAGGATCATCATATTAAGATATAGAGTGTATAATAAAATTATGGGAGTCATTAAATCATATAGGCTTTATAGTGATATAGATCAATCTAAATTTTTATAGATTCGACTCCATGGAGAAAGAAAATGAGGCATTTATTTATTAGAGACGGATCTAAAGAAACTCATGAAACAAAGAAGAAGAAGAAATAATAATCTACAAACCATGAAAATCATTCAGAAGAGCATATAGAAGAGAACCAATGACACCAATGACAGGTAAAATAAATCATCTCCTATTTAAGAGATCTCCTATTTAATAGATCATTCAAAATGTAAAGCAAGGAAATAAGTACACCATCAAAATTTGATTCTTCTCTTCTTTAAAATAGTTGGTACACCATACCATCATTACTTCTATGTAGAATGAAAAACTTGTGGATCCTCAATGGACATACTTTATTGACTAATTCAAAGCAATACACATCAATTATTATAGAAAGAATGAGCAACAAACCATACCTACATTTTAGACTAATTGCTCCACTATCAAATTAAACCAATACAAATTCTCCATAATCTTTGATACATAACTGTGAATAAAATGACACAATAGATCAAATCATGCCTGATCAAAGGAGAGAGAGGGAAATGATTTACTGCACCTTAAAGAGTTTGAGGATGGTCACCAATGGAACATGAGGGAGATAGATATAATGGTTGCTGGTCAGAGGTATATGAAGGAGGTAGATAAAGGATCAATGGATCAATGATAAATGTAGAGGGATGATAGAAAAAGAGATGGGTGCACATTCACCTTTAAATTCATTTGAGGAGTGTCAATGGAGGGGAGATCATGCAACATCACAATAAAGTTTGAAAGAGGCAAAATAAAAGAAAAATGAAGAATTGAGGCAGAGTTTTAATTTATCAGTATTTTGTGACAAACAATGACCCCTAATCTCAAAAAATATGTTGCAATAGATGATATTCACGCAGTTAAAAAACATATTTTTTAACAATAAAACTATTTTTGGGAGTTTGATAAATTTTAATTACAAACTTGCACACATAAATATGTAATGTTTGAACACATGATCTATTGGTTGAAAGTCAAAACTCTTAGCTAATAGGCTAAGGGAGGTTGCATCATTGAATTTGTTGGCATTAAAATTAATTTTTATTTAAAAAGAATTTGTCATATTAGAAATGTATTTTTCCCTCAAAATAATTTACAAACATGAAGCAAAGTAAGTGTTATAAGAATTTGAGATTTCATTTTATATAACCCTTTAGCAACATTTTCTTTAAATTTTATTATAGAAATGCCAACTTCAACTTGGGGTGTAAAGAAGTTGAAATAACTCAACTTAGGCTTGCTCACACAAGGTTAGACTGCAACCTGACTTATGCTCTAGTCGTGCTCATACAACAACTCAAGCTCTGCTCGCTTGAAAAACATGCTTAAGCCTGACTCACATGATAAAAATAAATTTTTTTTTTAAAAAACCAAATAGGAGCTTTCTATTGGTGGGAGTCAATGAAAGCCCATTGGAGTAGACAATTATGGCGACATTGGGTAAGTTCTGATGGATGCTCATTCGAGAAAACAACAAATGGGATCGTTAGCATTAGGAGAAATTGTGGCAGAGCTAGCTTGAGGAAGCAACGACAAGATCAACAAATGTAAGAGAAGTTATACCAAGGCTCACTAGAGAAGGCAGCGACGCTCCTAGAGACATTTGGGAAGTTGCATTGTGAACTAATTGGATAAAATAACAATATTAAGAAAATACAAAAAAAAATGTTGAAGAAGAAGAATGCATGACTCGATGATCTCTATATTGAACCATAGGAGTAAAAAATGTGGATTTAATTAAGCTAGCTCATGGGTTAGCAAGCTTATTACGTCTTGGGTCTAACACGTGCTCATTTATTATATGAGTTGTAGTCTTTGAGGTTGAGCGCAACTTGTGGCTTCATGAGCTTAATTTGTGAGTGGGCTTAGCTCATTTACACGCTTTTGTTCAACCCAAAAGCATAAGGAATAACTCACTCGAAAATAAATTAAATTTTGATAAAAATATGTCTAACTGGCTAAAATGGTGTACGTAAGTTGTCGCATAAGTAATACAATATACGTGAACTGTCACTCCCAAGAGAATCATATTTGAGTCTCGATAAGTTGCTAATTTATTATTACCCTAATTTGTATTTAACTATTTTAACAAATTATAACTATAATCTAAGTGCTTGATTAATGTAGATTTGATAATATAAGAGAGAGAACCTTAAATTTATGATTTTTCTATACTAATATTTTGGACCTTTTAAGGTAAAATTTCAGGTTATTTTAGCTATAAAGCAAGAATAAATCTATTTTATAATCTACAAAATTAGAAAACATAGCCAATCTTTCTATTTAGATGTTTCTCTATTATAACTACTGAGATGATTTAATTTTTTTTTTCAATTATAAATCATTCAGTAATATATGTCTATCAACTCAAGAACTTGTTAATTTTTCCTAATTGTTCCTTCATGAATCCATTGATATTAATGAATCACTTTATATATTTTGTTAGAAACACAATTATAAAGATTAATGGTTTTAAATCTACATAATAAAAAGATATAAAAATTTAGAGAAAATAAATCAGGAGTGAAGGATTCCTAGCCTTTGAATTATTCCCCATCTCCTCATTTTGTTCTAGTCTATTTCAAGTGCTTTGCCTCATGCTACGCCCTCCACCTCACCCACTCTCAATAAGAATTACTATTACACTCTCTACTATCTCTTCTAATAACTCCATCAATCAGCTTCAAAATTATTTTTGAGTTGAATCTATTGGGCCATCGCGCCACGACATTATGTTTTGTGGCGGCGCGGTGCTCTCTGTTGCATTGTTGTTCCAAACTTCAACATTGAGGTTTGGAGCTCTTATCTTTTTTATTGGAATTGTGATCCACGACCCACTCATTTCTGGCGTTGGGCGCTCATACAACATTGGAGCGCCCAACTCTCAATCTTATACATCATTTTTTTTCTTTCAGTGGCATTGTGTTCATTGTGGAATCGAGCTCTAAGTTTTTTTTTTCTTTTTTTTATATTTTAAATATTCATATCGCTAATGTCACTGTGTTATATGGCCAAGGCCTTATTTATTTCCACAACATAATGAATCAATGTTGAAGCACCATCTCCAATGTAGTTGTGCTAATTAGTCAACGACAAAGTTATAGGCTTTATGTTTATGTGCCTATTTTTTTCTTTAGACGGTACCATAACACTACTAGTGTACATTAAAAATGTGTCGGCACAAATCTTAAAGATATCTAGCAGTTGGTGGAAAAGGTGACGTGGCATCACAGTGCCTCCAAAGACTATCCATAACTGTGCGCCAAGCCGACTGGCTCTCATGTACTCGGAGGATAATACCTCCAAGTCAACGAGAAGTTCACCTCCTAAAGAGTCTTATTATCGCTTTCTTTTCCTCTTTTTTATTTTAAAAGGAATCGTCAGCTTTTCGATCGTTGTATACTTCCCCCATTCAAATAAATCTCCCTCCCAAATTATATTAGTGATTCAAAGAGGAGATGAACTAATAAGAAAGGATATACGACAAAGACGATAAACAAAAGAAAAGAAAAAACATGGAGAACCTACGTGCAATAAACATCCCAAGAATATGTCAACTATGTCCGCCCAAACAAGATCAGGTGGAGGCACTTTGGACCAATATCCGTGAAAGACGTATCTACGTGACTACCCATTTGCACATAAAATACACTAGAATTCATTGAAAGTAAAATAAATTTGACAAATCTTGAAGAAAATATCACATTCCGTTTGAATCTCTTTTAGCCAATCCTTCCCTCACAATGTAATTCTTCCTTTGATTTACTCTCACACTATCACTATAAGTGGACGCTCTCACATTCACATTCTCTAGGAAACTAAGCACTCCTCCACTCATTGGTGTCTTCCAAAACTCCAAAGCTTTCCCCTTACATTCCAAGAGTGTATGAGTGAGTGAGTTTGATCGCAATTTCACAAGGTTTTATTTAGCCCTTCGTTGAATCATCAACAAATTATAGAAATAACCTTAAGTCAGTGGGGATTTTTGGGGCAATAACAAGGTGGCGTTGGGGCATTGGTGCTAGGCATGGCGTCTCTGAGTTTTGGTGTTGTTTTTGTGACTCTAATTGGTCAATCTAAGTCTTCAAGCATGGCGGTGCTACTTCTATTGTGTTGCGGTCTTGGTATGTGGCATTGGAGCGCTTGGCCCCTGACATTGCAGTGTCCTGCTCGCTTTATTTTGATGGAAGAAGCCTACTTTGGGAATTGAGGTGGCCTGGACAAGGAGTTGCGATGCTTACTTTCTGCCAGCAGGGTGCTAGCATCTGGCGCAAGGGTGCCAACCTCTACTTGGCTCTATTGCTCCCCAGCGCTACATTTTTCTATGTTTGATACACAAATACACAATACATACCCGCGAAAAGAGTAGAGATGACACAAAAAGTGTAAAAAACACACTACAATGCCACATCACATTTTAAATATATCAAATACATAAATGATAAAGAATTGTGTGGTATATATGTGAATCCTCAAAGATATTATTCATCATATTTTCATGACAGACACCATGTCTTTTGATACACTTTTCATCTAAGGTTTGCTCTATTCTGACTTTTTTTCATTTTTTGGACTTGTTTAGCCCCGCCCCCTCTCCTTCAAAGGGAGGTTTTCTCGATTGTCTGCAGTCGTTCGTTAGCAAAATTCATTCAATCCCCCATTCTTCTAGTAGAGAAAATGTCCCAATCATTCTCAATCATCATCTCACATTATTACATTCGAATCTCTTTCACTGACACTTTCGAGAGAGGGAACTGATTGATCAAATTCAAGAACTTTGATGATCTCATCTCCCTCTCAAAAGGACGACTCAAAAGGACGACCCTAATTCTATCATTGAAGTCATCTCTATGACCTCTTCTATCAATTTGCTTGCTATGCCTCCCTGACTTCACCTCTAAGAGAAAGACCACCATAATGGTTCCTCTGACTCACTTGCGGTGCCTTCAATCTTCACATCCAGTAGTAAGATCAACACAATCACAACTCCCATCTATTTTTCAACTTCCCTATATTATAATAGCTTACTCGCAGCTAATTTGCACTGTTGCATGAGTTGGAGGAAACATATTCTTTATTTTATTTTCCACTATTATATCATGAATTTGTATATAAATAATAATATAGACTATTATAAAATATTATATATAAGAATTACTTGTGAGAAATTTTGTCTCCTTCTTACCAAGCATTTCCCTTTCAGCTTCTCTTATGTTTCTTTCGTCCGATAATTAAGAAAAGTTCGCCAAGTCATCGTATTCATCTTTAAAACACATTATCCACTTCGGAGCCACCCGACGTGGAAGGTCTATCCACGATGCACAGCGGAAGGCCATAGGTGGTGCACGTGTCAGCTTCTAGAAGCTTCTTGGTGGGTCCCATGGAATTTCAACTTTATAATGATGTGTTCCTATTGGATGGATCTGATGCGGTCAGCACAATTCGAATTTCTGCGATCTTTGCAGTTTTGCATTTTCAGGTCGTTCGATCGGATCAAGGACCGGTCGAATCTAGTGGAGTGTGCACTTTAATTATCTCAGATTTTTGCTCTAGCTTCATTAATTAAATGAGTTCAAGCTCAAATTTGAGCTTTTAATTCGGTGAATTCGATGAGGCATGTGAGAAACTTGTTTATTATAAAAAAAGAAGGGCATTTTGGATGCATACCATCCAATTTTTTACATATTTAGCTATTTAATACCTAAATTTTATTTATTACATTTATATCACTCAAATCTTTCACATCATATATAAAATATCTCATTATAACTATTAAAAATTTGAGTACATGAATATGTGTTAGAGAATTTATGGTGATGGAGTAATCAATTATCGTCTTAGCATTATACGAGTATCCAATACATATTTTAATAATAAAAGTTATAGGTATAGACATCATAAGTTTTTATGTGAAAGTTCTGAAAAAGAAAAAAATCATGGTGCCCAAGGTCACACAGTTATAACATTTGCATGCAGGAGGACCTTACACGACGGTCTGGCCCAACTACAAATTTTGGAACTACGACATACTGTCTTCAAAGAGCGTCATTGTGCGGTGATCAGGACGACAAATTGCTCTGTAGAATGCTGAGCTACTCTACACCGTTGGATGCTACTTTGCATAGTGCTTCGTTACTTCACATTATTGGTCGATATTACGCGCAGTGTTTCTTTACTTCATAATGTTGGTCGTTGTTTAGCACTGAACAATGTGCTTTGTTACTCTACAATGTGGTCGTAGCTCAGCAAGAACTTTCGTTGCAATAAGATGGAGGCAGCCAACGATGGTGAACTGTGGTCGGCAAGCAGTGGTCGACAGTGGCCAATGGTGGCAAGTGCAGGAAGCATTCCCCGGATCTTCGGTGCAGAACACTAGATTTCAAGTTCTTCTCTTCTTGTTCCTCATCCAAGCCCAAGTCTTCCTCACCTTTCATGGAAAGGGCGGGGCTATATTGATAGAGTCTAGGAGAGGCTTCGTGACAAATAAGGAAAGAAACCAGAACACTCCATCAGAAAACCCAGAAAGTGTCCCTTGATCAGACGACATTATGCAGACATGTGAGTGTCTTCACAGTCTCGTGACTAACTGGTCGTTTCTTGTTGTATGCGTCTCATCAAGACACTTGATTTGACTATAAGTCTGTCAGATTTGAAATTCACTTGACCTTCTCTTGCTAGATTCGTCCATCGAGACACTTGACTATAAACCTATCAGATTTGAAATTAATTTGACCTTCTAATAAGGTATCAAACGATTCAAAAAATCGTTTAACTTATTGATCTGGACTTCATTTGACTCGAATCAGACTGAATTAGGTGTCATTGTGTTCATCTAATCGATCCAGCCAGTTTAACTGTAAGTTTGATGGAATCAAAGTTCTTGATGATTTATAATAGAAGTTTTAATGTTCCTTACAAAAAAAATTGCTTTGAAAGTCATGCAACGCCTCAAGATTTGTATCGAAATATGAAAATTTGTGGACGGCATATCAGTTGCTCTTCTATTTTCGAGTAAGGATAACTTCAACGTCCGAAAATAATAGAAATTTGGATTTTTATTTTTTATTCTCTTCCCCTTTATATATATATATATATATATATATATATATATATATATATATAAGGAAAAGTCATGCTCTCCCTCTCTTCCATGCTGACCCGCGCTCTAAACCCATGACCAATGTAAGGAAATTATTTTGTCGGCGGTGAATGACGAAGGCGATGGTGGCAGCTGAAAGGCAGCAGCATGTTACTGAGTTGAAGCAGGTCGCCGCCAAGTGGAATGTGTCAAGGTGTTTGTTCCATGTCGGTGGATTAGGTGGGCCGCTACTGGGTGGAACAGGTCTAACATGTAGCTGTCAAGTCAGGCAGGTCACTGTTAGGTCATATGGTCAACGCAAGCTAGCAAATCACCAGGTTGCATTGGTGGAATGGGTTAGAGCGAGTCTAGCGTGGGTTAATGGGTCATTGATGCACTAAAAATATGTTGGATTTTTCATATATATTTTGTACTTATTTTGGTGATATTGCACTTTAAAGGAATATATTTTTCATGTTTTGCTGCAGATATGATAATTTTAGGAATTTTGAGCAAAAAGAAGCGAAAAGAAATAAATTTGGAGCGAAAAAAGGCAAAAACAAAAAACTTGTATTCTGGCGCCAGAATGGGCACCGACGCTGCCCAATTCCAGAGAGCTTCGTAAATTAAAAACGCGTTGGGTACCGATGACACCCAGAAACGGCGCCGTCGGCGCCCAATGTCGGTGGAGGTCAGATTCAATGTATTTGGACAACTTTTGGAGGGATTCTTGAGGCATCACTTGGGGAATTCGTCCCTAGGCTATTTCAAAATGAATTTGGCGCCAGAAAATAAGAGGAGATTTGTGCGTGAGTGCTTGGTGAGTAGAGAGAAGGAGTATAGAGAGTTTAGAGTCTAGGGTTTGGTGTAAAAAGTGTTGTTCTGTGAGGGATTCTTCTACAGAGTTATAGGAGGAGAAGGAAAGTGAAAGATTGCTTCTTTCTTACTATTCTAAGAGGGAATTGTCTGTCGTTGTGAAGAGAGAATGAGATTCAAAGGAACTTGAAGGATTTTCTTAGAGAAGAAATTAAGATAAGATGTATTTACTTTTTTTTCTTTGCATGACTTTGCTTTTATATATAAAACTTTATTTCGTCGTATATTCCTCATGAATTCTGAGTAGATTTCTTCGTCTTTCTCCTTAAAATGATAAATGATGAAGTGATGATTTAGATTGGATGTGTCATATGAATTTTAAAAAACTGTGATGATTTTTCACTTCGTAGTTAATTTACTTTTCGATTTGGCCAATTGAATTATTAAAATATGTTGTGAAACATACGATCCGAAAGGACTATGCATTTACAACAAAAGTGAAGATTACATTTAAAGTCCATGAATGAGCGATGTAGTTCATGGAGGTTGGGTGCAAATAAATAGGGAAATATGGTTTATTGGGCGTAGAATTGGAGATTTTAGGGTGACAGACTAAAATCCTCAATTTGGTCCTAGTGTTTGGGAATTAAATCGAGAGTTAAGCTTCAGGTGAAGGGAAGTGAGAGCTCTGGAGTGAGATTCAATATTCTCCCAGCCTAACCACAGATTTATGGACTAAATCTTGGATTAGCCAATGTTCTTTATAACACTCAGAAGAGGGTAAAGAATAGGTATGCTCCTATTTGGCACAATACAAGATTTTCACTAATCTTTATCATTCACTCATCATAACATCATTGTAAGGAGGATGACCCTTTCTCCAAATTTGAACCTTTCAAAACTTAGTGTAGTGGTAGTTAACTTTAATTCAAAATTTAGAAAGTACTTTAGTGATTTTAAAATCTCTAACATCTTTAAACTTTAGCAACTTTAGTATTTATTGTACGTGCATTGTAATTTGACTATTAGATTTCTGTGCTACGCTTTAAAGATTTGTTTCCTCCCTGTGGGATGAATAACCAGGACTCCACTAAAGCCCTGTATTACTTGAGCGATACGTATACTTGCTTATAGATTGACTGCTTTCTTATTAGTCTGATTATACTTTGTGACTGAACTAAAAATATTTATTAAAAAACTTATTTAAGCCAGTCGCGATCAGTCGTGCAAACTGGTGCATCGAGAATGAAATCTTAGTGTGTCACAAGGTTGCTGTAGTGGATTCGGTAAATGTGAATCTAAAGAATCAATCTTATCATGAAAGTTGTCACATCATCGAACAGCGGTGCGCGATCAAACGAAGGGTGGAGTCGGTAGTAAATTGGGGCCAACGATCACAATCCACGGGACACAGATCGCATGATAGTGACAGAGCATGGGGCCACAAATTAAATGGAATGAATTAGCCAATGCGGGATCATGCATGAACATTTGTTGGGTGTTCTGCATCGTGGATCGAGCGGGAGGTTAGATTGATTGACCAAGGTGTGCACAGATCCACCTTGATCGAACGGTGGCACTGTTATGGTAGGATTCATACAACAATAACAACAAAGCCTTAATCCCACTAAGTGGGGTCAGCTACATGAATCCTTTTTCTCCATTGAGTCCTATTTAGTGTCAAATTTTCATTTAATTCCATGATGCACCAATAATATGCTGGATTTTTCATATATATATTTTGTACTCATTTTTGCTGATATTGCACTTTAAAGGAATATATTTTTCAAGTTTTATTGCAGGTATGATGATTTTAGGCATTTGGAGCAAAAAGAAGCAAAAAAAGAATAAATTTGGAGTGAAAAGAGGCGAAGTCCAGTAATCTATCTTCTGGAGCCGACAGCGCCCAAATTCTTAGAGCACCAAAATTAAAAATGCTATGGGCACCGAAGAAACCCAGAAACGGCGCCGAAGGCACCGAATGTCGGTGGAGGCCATATTCATTGTATTTGGATGACTTTTGGAGGGTTTCTTGAGGCATTTCTTGGCTAATTCGTCCTTAGGTTATTTCGAAGCGAACTTGGCTCCAGAAAAAGGTGGTGTGAGTGTGGTGTGAGTGTGAGAAAAGTAGAGAGGAAGTGAGTAGAGAGTGTGTGGTGTAAGGGGAGTGTGTTAAGAGTGTGTAAAAGTGTTTTCTTTTTAAGGATTCTTCTCTAAGATTTGTAGGAGGAGAAGGAAAGTGAGAGATTACTTATTCCTTACTGTTCAAAGAGGGAATTGTGTGTCATTGTGAAGGTGGAATGAGATTCAAAGGAACTAGAAGGATTTGCTTGGGGAAGAAATTAAGATAAGCTGTATTTATTTCTTATTGTGTGTATGACTTTACTTATATATATATAATTCTTGTTTTGTCATATCTTCCTCATGATTTCTGAGTAGAATTCTCCGTCTTTCTCCTTACAATGATAAATGGTGAAGTGATGGTTTAGATTGGATGTGCTATATGAATGTTAAGAAATTGTGATGATTTTTTACTTCGCAGTTCATTTATTTTTCGATTTGGTCAATTGAATTATTAAAATATGTTACTGAAACATACAATCCAAAAGGACTATGCATTCTACAATAAAAGTGAAGATTACATTCAATGTCCATGAATGAGTGATGTGGTTTATTGGGTTGGGTTCAAATAAATAGAGAAATATAGTTTATTATTTGTAGAATTGGAGATTTTAGGGTAACGGACTAAAATCCCCAATTTGTTCCTAGTGTTTAGGAACTAAAGCTAGAGTTAGCCTTCAACCGAAGGGAAGTGGGAGCTCTAGAGTGAAAGCTAGTATCCTCCCAGCCTAACCACATATTTAGAGAGTAAACCTAGGATTAGCCAATGTTCTTTATAGCACTCAGAATAGGGTAAAGAATAGGATTGCTCCTATTTGGCACAATAAAATTTCACTAATCTTTATCATTCACTCATCATAACATCATTGTAAGGGGGAGGACAATTGTCGGCATATTTTTAGGTTGTATGTTTTATTTTGAAAAGAGGTCGCCTACAGAAATTGTCGGCGAATTCTTAATTTAATTTAAATAAATAATTTGAAAAGTAGTATTTGATTTTGAAAATAATTTTTAAATTTGAAGATTTTAAGATATGAAATCAAACTGATCTCACATCCCGAATAGTTTACATAAACGAGCACCGCACCATAAACCGTGAATCTATCCCGAAGAATGTAACACACCTTGCTTGATAATGGGGCTCGATTAAATAAACTAGAAAGGTTTGTGACATCCGTTTGGTCTCGCGAACCAATTTTATAAGCCGACAAATTCCCTCGCTTAATATGAAAACATTAAACAGGGGTTTATATTACCAGGTTCTTTAAAATTCCTATAAGGGCAAGCCCCTATAGTTAATTACATCTTAAGTGACGGAATCACCTAAGAAAACTCTCGATAATAATCAATAATTCTCGCTCTCAAGAATTTCAAAGTTTAAGTTTTCAAAGAATTGAATTTTTTTGAATCTCAATAGGGAATGGATCAAGTTTGGAACATTTTATTTTGGGAATTCAAAGGAAGAAAAGTAGGAGAAATTACGGATTCGAAGCGAACTTCGATAATTTCCCGACTATCCTATTGTTTGGCTTGGATTTAGGAAAATCCTAATGTTTATTTAATGTTTTAATCTTGCCAATTTTAGTTAATTAGGGCTTATATTTATATGATAGAATCATACGAATAACTTGGAAGATGTGAGGGTTTATATCGTATCGGACAACTACCTCGGAGTCCTAAGACCGGTTAGGGCTTAATTTGCAATGCAAATGCCTAACGAAGAGTCGAGGATTTATGTCGCACTATGCAAACTACCTCGAAGTCCTATGGCTTTGTTGTTTAATTCTAGGAAAGTTTCGTCGATGTAGATTTCGATTTCATCGACGACGATGGCCGTGTCGCCCACCATGCTCCGAGCTCCTTGTTGTTGCGAGAGGTTTAGTTTTAGAAATCATAAATCGTGGAGATGAGAAAAGTGTTTTGGTTTAGAGAAGTCTTAATTTCCAAGTGTTTTTTGTGTTTTAATTAAAACAAATCTTAAAGTTGATTATAACAACACGTGCTAAGATCCCACGGTTCCATCCTTCCGGCATCGTTATTTTTATCGGATTCACTTAGTCCGGATGAATTTGCTAAACTCAACCGAATGAGTTCCACACTTTCATTTAGACATGCGGAAATCCCGTTAGCAACACATAGGTTACATCATCCGAGGTATTCCCGATCATCCAACAAGACGTTTTAATTTAGTTGTAGTTGTAGTTTTGTTGTTCTGTTTGTGATTAAATTTTGAGTTGTCTTATATTTTGAAATGTTATGGAGGTGAATTTTATCTTGTAGTGTCTTTTAATTTAGTTATGGGTTTCAGTTTTGGTTTCTGTCCTAAAGGTGTAGGTTTTCATGCAATCGTTGTTTATCATGCAAGAAAAATAAGTGCGATGCGATTAAATAAATTGCAATAACATAAATTGTAATAAAATAAAAGCGTACCCTGAGGGTCTTCCCGTCATCCCAAGCCGCACTTAAAATACAATTTAGAGCATTTAAGCATTCATAGCAATTTCTAGGTAAAGCTAAGGGAAAGGGTTATGGTTTTCTACCAAGTTCCTAATCCTATAGCTAGTCATTTCCTATGACGTCTAGGTTCCTTGTGTTTTTAGTTTGAAGACGATTTTCTTCATCAAAGAAAAATTAAGTTCAATTGTTCTTATAAATATCCTATCATATTGAGGAAGTGCTTAGGAAGAATCCTAAACATCTTTTCAATATTTCTAGGATTGTTTTAAGTCCAAGAGAATTTAATTATGTAAATGAATCGATCGTCCGAGGCTTTCAAGTTTTGTTAACTTGCTCAGTGAACTAGGATATTTGAATGTCCTATAAGTGAAGTAACATTTCATTTAATATTCTGTTTTTAGGAGTTATGATAGTAAAAGCTCCTAAGGGCAAAATGATATTTAATGATTTGTGATTCAAATTTAAGTTCAAATTAATGATTTAAGTTTGGAATAGTGTTCAAGTTATTTTAGATTTACTTCTTTATGTCTTAGGTGATGTTATTTAATTCAACTTAATTTAATTTAATTTAATTTTTAATTTAATTTAATTTAATTCAATTTAATTCAATTTAGTTTGATTTGATTTTATTTAATTCAATTTAGTTTGATTTGATTTAATTTTTAATTTAATTTAATTTAATTTAATTTAATTTAATTTAATTTAATTTAATTTAATTTATTTAATTTAATTTAATTTATTTTTTTAATTTAATTTAATTTAATTTAATTTAATTTTATTTATTTAATTTAATTTATTTAATTCATTTAATTTAATTTAATTTGTTTATTTAATTTAATTTAATTTAATTTAATTTAATTCAACTTTTAATCTTAATTTAATTTAATTTAATTTTAATTTAATTTACTTAATTTAATTTAATTTTTAATTTAATTTAATTTAATTTTAATTGAAATTTTTGAAAGAGTTTAATGATTTAATTTTAGTTTAATGATTAAGTCTTTTAATATTTTAAATTTGAGTTATCATTTTAATTAAGAGTTGAATATTAATGAGATGATTAATTTAGGGATTTTTAAATTAAAGAATAAATCTCTTCCTAATAATATCCCTATTTTAATAATTCCAATTTTATTATTCTTCCAAATTTAATCAATTATTTAATTAAGGTTTAATCATTTTAAATTGCTCAATGGGTTTCTACCCTTTAATTATTTAAATTTCAATCATCTAAATCAGATTAGGATCAAATATTTTATTTGTTAATTTTTTATTAAACCTAAAGTTTTAATTAAGGGTTAAAATTTAATTACCATTTTACCCTTTAAGCTTAATAATTTTATAACTCACTAAATTGAACTCAAATGAACTTCGAAATTTTTATGTGACTTCACTCATATGTCAATAAAGACATGAGAGGAGAAAATGTGATTTTTCTCGTATTTAATTTATTTATATAATTATTTTTAGTAGAAAATAGAGATTTTCAAGGAAAATTTGATAACATGACCAAGGGAAAGTTTCTGTCCTTAAGAAAATTAGGGGACATTCCTAATGACCAGAGGACCACTTGGACTAATTTTGGTGATTTTTTGAATTATATTATTTTTATTATAATTATTTTAAGTTTTAGAGTGTTAATAAAATAAATGTTGAAAAATGAATTTTATATTTTTCAAAAATCTCTCTGATATCAAAGAAATCAGAGAATCAAATTTTGCAATTTTCTGATTTTTATATGATTTATTATAATTATTTTAGTGAAAATGCTAGAAAATACATTTTTTTAATTTTAAAATTACCCTAGAGCTTTAAAATTTAATATCTCACTAAATAGACCTAGGAAAAATATGGGATTTGTTCCTAAGTGATAAAAATTCAAAATGTGACATTTTGGTGAATTTTATTATTTTTGTGATTTTTATTATTTTTTAATTATTTAAAAATATTAAAATAATATTAAAAATCAACTTTTTTAGAAAATTGAAATTTTAATTTTCTTAAACTCCCCTGATATCAGAGAGACTCCAAAACCAATTTGGTGAATTTTTGAAAGATATTTTGAAAGTTATGAATTTTTAAAGTTTAAAATGACTAAGTGGCTTAATCAACCCAATTAGTGGGGCTAACCAAGTCCAATTGACTTCAAAATTTTATGGTGGGTTCCTCTGATCCTAAAGGTCAGTGGAGAATTGATTTCAAGTCAATTTGATCTATGGTTAACTCTAATTAATTAGAGATCTATTTTGAGTGTTTAAGCCAATTAGGGTTGTTTTGAGTGGACTAACTCAAGTCCTATTTTTCCTAGGGTTCTCTGGTCATAAGGAACATCACCAAATTTTTCTAGAATTTATTTCACAACATGCTAATTTTTGGAATTAAAATACTCAAAATAGCAACATGCATTTGAAAAATAAATAACTTTTCACAGAGATGGCCTCGACCTTGGAAAATTCAGGGAATGTTCCCAAGTTCAGAGGCTTCAAAAGCCCTATGGTCTCATGCCATGGTGAATTGTATGAATGTATGGAGAATTAAAACAATGCAGGGAGTAAATAAATTATAAAAAATAAGATACTTGATGAAATTAAATGATTTCTTTTTCACATTATTCTCCTCTGTTCACTGAGCAAGAGGGTATTTTTATTTTATTTTTATGATTTTCCTACACAAAGCTATGAATTTTTGAAGTTTAGGGAATTAAATAAATAGAAAATACCCCTAATTTTCTACTTATCCACGCGGCGCCGCGTCATCCTTAATATCTCCGAAGTGCCGCGTGGCGCGCTCCCATTCGACGCCTCCATCCGCGTCAGCGCTCCCGGGACCCGCTGTATCGCTCCGTCTTCTGATCCGACGCGATCCTGGCCGTCCGTCCGCGCGTGTATTGAATGGACGGCATCCGTTCATCGTCCCCAAGTGTCCTCACCCGAGAGCCGTCCACACTAAATCCCTAATATCTCACTCGATACTCAATGGATTTTCATGTTCTTATGCTTCTATGGATTCGTCTTGAGAAGACGAACACATCCATACGGTTTATGTGGGATGAAATTTACGCAATAAAAATGGAGAATGTTCAGAAGCTCGGGAGGAAGAGTGAGGCCATACCTTAGCTCTGAGAGGTGAAGCCTCAATCAGAGATGCTCGGCACGTTCGTTGGAGCTTGCAGGAGGCTAGGGATGAAGCCCCGGGATGCGGTGAATCGCTCAGGTGTGATTTCCACCAAGGCCGATCACAACCTTTGGAGTCCGGAACAACCGGGTGGCCCGGAGATGGGGCTTTTGCTGGTGGACACCTTCTATTGGTCCGGTGAAGGTGTAGGACCAATCAATTTGAGAATTGATCCACCGTGGAGAAGTGTCCCGGTTTTGGGCTTGGATTTCAACTCCGAAATCGAGCTTACGCAGAAGAAATGGCAGGGGAATTTCAGTGGGGATCAAGTGCTCTGTGTATGGGGAGTAGTCTGGAACAATTTTGGCAGAGTTTCCTTAAGGTTTGTTTCAGCTCTTCCTCATGGCCGAGAGGGGTGGTGTTTAAATAGGCGTGGTCGGAAGGCCTCCGGGGGAGTTGAGGGTCGGATCACCGCTCATGGCAAGTGAAGAACAGACTCGCAATGGCCATTTGGAGTGAGGCAGCCAACGAAGGTGGAATTCCAAAATTTGGCTCCTCCCAAGGTCTCGGCCATGGTGTTTTCCTGCGATCGGGGTGGTCGGCGGCAGGCAAGGGTCACCCTCGTGGTCGAGTGGGTCGTGGCCGGGTGTTTAGTGCAAGCAATCGGCAATGGCCAAGTGTAAAGGAGATGGCTTGGAATGGAATGGGGAGGAGGCCATTTTGGCTAGGTTTGGGTCAACCCATCCTTTTGGGCTAGGTGCACCACCCGAGGTCCGGCTTTGGCTGAAAAGAGTCACTTGAGTCGACTCGCTATGGAGTGGTGAAGTCTCCATCCATGGTGAGGTGGCTAAGCATGGTTTAGTGTGTGACATGCTTAAGGTAAAAAAAGGTTTAAGAAGGATTAGGAAAGGACCCCCTCTTCTTGCCATAAATGGACTAATGACAAGTCAAAGCCCTCATGGCTTCATGTGGCTTGTCTATGGCTTGCATGGCTTGCATTTGGCTTCGAAAAAAAAAAGTCGACTTGTTTCATGAAAAAAGGGTTTTAGAAATATTTGACATTTAGGGGGTAATTTGGCATGAGGCTTAATTTGGAATTATTTGATGATGTGATTAGAACTTAGGGAATGGCTTTGATTAAATGGATGGCAAATGGAAATGTCATGTGGGCTTTAGGGCCAATTTTGGGCTTTTGTATTTGGTGGAAATGGGCTTTTAGGAAGGTTTAGGGAAGTGGGCTTTTAGGTTTGAAAATGAATTTATGGATAGAAATTTTGTAAAGAGGTTGGGCCAAATAATTGTTGAGTTTGGTTTAGGGATGTGTCATGAGTGGTTTGGAGTCAATTTGGTGTGATTTGGACTTGAATTGGTTTGAATTCGGGTTTAATTGGTAAGTGGGCCTATGTAGGTCAAATTGGGCTAACTTGGGCCAATGTTGGGCTAGAGTTGAAATTGATGTAAAATTAATGTTGGGAAATGCTTATGGGAGTATTTCAAAGAGGTTTTGGCTTTGGTTGGGTTTTGATTTTGGGGTTTGGGCTCATTTGGGTTAGGTTTGGGTTTAGGTCAAAAATGGGCCTTTTAGCTTTGGGTTGAATTTGAGTGGGATTTGGGTCTAATTTTTGGGCAAATCATGTTAGTTTTTTGTTTATGGGGATGTTAAGGAAGGTTTAGAAAAGATTTGGGGTTAATTGGAGTTGAATTGGGTGAGTTTGGGTTAAGTTTGGGTCATGGGTCCAAATTGGGCTTTAAGGCCAAAAGTGAAATTGGATCCAAATGTCAATCAAATTAAGCTTGGATTTGGTCTAGATTGGTGTTGGGAATGTTGAATTGAAGTTTAGAATTGAATTGGACTAGAATTTGGGTCAATTGGGTAGGTTTGGTTTGACATTGGGTTCACTTTGGGTTAAAATGGGTCAAATTGGGGTTTTTGACAAAAGTAGGGTAAATTGACAAAATTGGCCCATGGTGTAGTTGGACAAAATGAAATTGGGAATATTTGGGATTTTCTGAAATTTTCTGGGAATTTTCTGAATTTTTGGATTTTTGGGTCAAGAGGGGTATTTTGGGTATTTGGAGGGTATTGGGAGGTATTTTTGGAATTTTTGGTATTTTTGGGTATGGATGATCAATTTGAGTGATGTGGAAATGTTTGGGATTGATTTTTGAGAATTTTGGGTAATTTGGAAATTTTTGAGAAATTTGGGTAGTTTCGATGGTTTTGGGTAGAGTTAGCGGGTGTAGGGTCCGGGGTTAAAAATTGAAAATTTGGAAATTGAAGATTGGGTGGATGTAAGTGGAAAGAAGTCATTTTGGTTGAGCCATGAAGCCATATCAAGCCCACATGAGCCATGAAGGGACTCATTTGAGGCATTCACTATGTTGTTCCTAACCTCTTAGCTAAGGGCTTAGGGGTTAAGGGCCATCCATATGAATCACTTGCATGAGTCGGGAGGTCAAGCTCGGGTATGGGTGTGTTTTTAGGAAGTGTGTGAAAGTGTAGTGTGTAGGTGTAGTGTGTGTGCAAGTCGACCCTTCACTGACACCGAGCCACCTGGTGGCGATCCTAAGGCCAAAAAGTCCTATAGGAACTCATCCTTTAAACTTCCACATTTGATTTCAACCCTCTCAGATGATTAGGGGTCTACGATCAAGTTTGTGGAGTTTGCGGGGAGTTTAGAAATAGTTTGAATTTCTAAAAGGTGGGTCCCAATTCTAATCCTCTAAGATAGTCAAAGGAAAAGCCTAAGGCTAGATCCTAAGTACTAAAGAGAAGAAGAGAAGACCTCATCAAAAATGAGGTCAACAACACTTTCTCCAAATTTGAACTTTTCAACACAAAACTTAGTTTAGTGGTAGTTAACTTTATTTTGAAGATTAGAAAGTACTTTAGTGATCTTAGAATCTTTAGCATCATTAAACTTTAGCAACTTTTGTATTTACTGTATATGCATTGTATTTTGAATATTAGATTTATGTGCTACGCTTTAAAGGTTTGTGTCCTCCCTGTGGGATCGATAATCATGACTCCATTAGAGCTCTGTATTACTTGAGTGAATTGTACACTCACGTATAGATTGGTTTCTTTCTTATTAATCTGATTATACTGTGTCATTGAACTGAAAATGCTTTTTAGATACTTATTTAAGTCAGTTGTGATCAAGTTTTTGGCACCGTTGCCAAGGAGGTAACAGTAAATTTAGTAGTAATTGAAAACCTTTATTTCATAATTTGCAATTGTGTGTGTTTACTTACTTTTAAGTGTGCTTATTGTAATTATGTATGTGTAGTATTGGATTTGAAGGTTTAGTACCTTACGATTCAGAGTTAGAACGTACTATTAGAAAAAATTGAATACAACAAAAAGAATCTAAAAATTTGAACAAAATGGCGAACAAATTAGATAATCAAAGAAATGAAAATTAACATCAACCCAGACCTTTAAAAGATTATGCTAACTCTAAAACAGATTAAATTCACTTAACTATTTAAAATCTTTATGTAGCTGCTAATTCAATTAATCTTGTATCTGTTATTATCCAAATTGTACAAAATAATCAATTTGATGGAACACCGAATGAATATCCTAACTTACATCTTGCTAGTTTTCTAGAATTGTGTGCTATAATTAAATATGATGGAGTGTCAAACGACGTTGTAAGACTTAGAATTTTTCCTTTTTCATTAAGGGATAAAGTTAAGTCGTGGTTAAATTTGTTAGCACTGGATCTATCAGGACTTGAGGAGAATTATCACAAAAATTTTTGTCAAAATTTTTCCCTCCATAAAAAACTGCTCAGCTTAGAAATGATATTACATCTTTCTGTCATTTTGAAAGGGAATCAATATATGAAGGGCTTGGGAAAGATTTAAAGATCTCTTTAGAAAGTGTCCACATCATGTCTTACCAGATTGGTTAGTAATTCAAACATTTTATAATGGATTAGTGAGATCTCTTAGATCGATTATTGATGCTATTGCTGGTGGATAATTAATATTAAAACCTTTTGATGAGGCATATTTTTTAATAGAGGAGATGGTTATTAATAATTTTAATGGCCCTCTGAACTTGTAAATCCAAAAAAGAGTAGCTAGTATTCATGTTTCTGATACAATATCTATGTTGGCTTCTCAAATTGCTGCTATTTCAAATAAAATAGTTCAATTTGGAATGAACTATTCTCAAACGCCTTAGGTGTTAGAGGAAAATTTATTAGAACAAATAGTAGATTCTCAATCATCTTATGAGACCTTGAATGCTATAAATAACAGACCCAACAATCCTTATTCGAATTATTATAATCCTGGTTGGAAAAAACACCCAAACTTAAACTGGAATAATAACACTGCTACTTTTAATCCACAATGGGGGAATAATTCTGTGAACCAATTAGAAAATTCGAACAACTAGGAAAACACTAACTGTAGACCTTCTTATCCTCCAGGTTTTAATAGTAACTAGAAATTTAAGTAAAAGAAATTTTCTATGGAAGAATTAATATTAAACATGGGTAATCAATTACAAAGCCAAGGTAATCAATTACAAACTTGGGGAGCAGCTACTAAAAATATTGAAAATCAATTAGGACAGATTGCTACTGCACTTAGTAATAAACCTTTAGAAACTCTCCCTAGTAATATTGAAGTTAACCCGAAGGATCAAAGAAAAGAACAAATTAAGGCTATACAATTAAAAAGTGGAAAAGAATTGGAAACAAGTGTGCAAAAAGAAGCTGAAGTTAAGAAACAAAAGGTGGAAATTGAAAAAGGTAATGATAGCATATATCCAGATTTAAAATATCTGCTTAAATTGATGAAAATTACTATAGAAAGACTACCACCTTCGTTTCTTTAAAGATTGAAACAACAAAAGAGATAGAAATAATTTTTCAAAATTTTTGAAAATCCTTAAAAAATTAACAGTAAACATTCCTTTCGTTGAAGCCTTAGAACAAATGTCTAATTATGTTAAGTTTATGAAGGATATACTTAATAAGAAAAGGAAGTTTACATATAATCAGACTGTTGCACTTAGAGAAGAGTTTAGCGCAATTATTTAGAAAAAGCTTCCTGAAAAACTAAAAGATTCTGGTAGCTTCACTATACCTTGTGCTATTGGTGAAAAATATTGTGGAAGAGCATTATGTGATTTGGGAGCTAGTATTAATCTCATGCCTCTATTAACTTTTAAAATGTTGGGAATCAGAGAAATTTCCTCTACTTCTGTAACTGTTCAATTAGTTGATCATTCTATTACTGATCCTAAAGGAGTTGTAGGAGATGTATTAGTAAATGTTGATAAACTTATCTTTCTTGTGGATTTTATTGTTTTAGATATAGAGGAAGATATAGAAATTTCTATCATTTTGGGAAGACCATTCCTTGCAACTGGAAGAGCTATGATAGATGTTCAAAAACGAGAACTAACTATGAGAATAAATGATCAAGAGATAACATTTAACATTTCAAAACCAATGAAATACCCCGCAACAAAAAAAGATGATGAATGCTTTCAAATGGAAATTTGTGACTATTTAAAAGATGATCATTTTAAGGAAAAAATTGAAGAGAAAAAAGTGCAAGAAGATTTGAAATGCGAGGATGAAAATGAGATAGCAGATAAATTTGATGAGATAGATAATGAAAAATTGGATTATGTTCAGGAAAGATTTGAGATGTTGGATACTACAAAAAATGATAATAAAAGTTTAATTCCATTTATCCTGAAAGCTCATGAACTTGTGATGAAAATGCTTCCTAACCATTTAAATATGTGTTCTTAGGATAATTATCTACATTACCAGTTATTGTATCCAAAAATTTAAATGATTTATAAGAACATAAATTATTAAATACATTAAAAAGATACAAAAAAGCTTTTGTTTGGACTTTAGTTGATATTAAAGGAAATAGTCCTTTGATCTGTATGCACAGAATTTTATTAGATGAGCAACATAAACCTAAAGCTGATTCACAAAGAATATTAAATCCAATGATGAATGAAGTAGTAAAGAAAGAAATTTTAAAATGATTGGATGCCGGAATTATATATCATATTTCAGACAGTGCTTGGGTAAGTTCAATTCATTGTGTTCCTAAAAAAGGAGGAGCGACAGTTGATACGAATGAAAGAAATAATTAATAACCATGACAAGTCACTGGTTGGCGAATTTATATCGATTATAGAAAATTAAATTCCGCCACTAGGAAAAATCAATTTCCTTTACCTTTTCTAGACCAAATGTTTGATAGGCTTGCTAGGCACAATATTTTTGTTTTTTAGATGGATATACCGACTATCATCAAACACCAATTGCTCCCGAGGATCAAGAAAATACAACATTTACTAGTCCTTATGGAACATTTGCTTTTCAAAGAACGCCTTTTAGATTATGTAACAAACCTGTAACATTTCAAAGATGTATGATGTCAATTTTTAGTAATATGATTGATAATGGAATAGAAGTCTTTATGGATGATTTTTCTGTTTTTTGAACTTCATATGACGCTTGTTTAAATAATTTAGAAAAAGATTTGGAGTTATGCAAAAAGACAAATTTAGTTCAAAATTTAGAGAAATATCAATTTATGGTTGCAGGAAAAATTTTACTTGGGCATAAAATTTCTGAACATAGCATGAAAGTAGACCGTGCAAAAATTGAAATCATTGTGAAACTACCACCTTCTACAACTGTGAGAGGGATTAAATGTTTTTTAGGACATGCTGGTTTCCACATGCAATATATTAAAGATTTTTCAAAAAATACTAAGTCTCTATGATAACTTTTAGAAAAATATAAGAAATTTGATTTTAATGAAGAATGTTTAAATGCATTTTAATTATTGAAAGAAAAATTAATCACTGATTCTATAATAGTTCACCTAATTGGGAAAAACCATTTGAACTAATGTTTGATGCTAGTGATTATGCAATTGGAGGTATTTTATGGCATGACCCTCGATCCGCAGCAATGCACCAAAAATTTAGTTTGCAATCGTCAAACAATGCAGTAATTTATGCTATCAAAAATATGTTATAGTCAATACTTTGACTCAAATAATAATAGCGGCTAGTGTATATAAATATAATTTTATGGAAAATATTTTACACACTAGGGGTACTACGCAAGTATACGTATCGCTTCAAGTAATATAGGGCTTTAAATAAAGACTCAAGTATCGATCCCACGAGGAGGATTATAGATTTTTTTAAATATTTTGATTTTATTTTTATGTATTTCTTTTAAAGTTAAAAAGTTGATATTTAATTTACTAGATGCAGAAATAAAACAATGATAAAGTAATGATTGATGTAAATAAAAATAAGCAAACAACTTTCTTCCTTTCAATTAATCCAAGACTTTTTAGATAATGTAATATTAGTGGAGACTATAAGTTTATGGTATTGTGCCAAATAGAAGCATTCCTACTCTTTACCTTTGCTCGATATTATAAAGAACATTGGCTAATCTATAGATTAGGTCTGGATGTATTGTTAGTAGAATGGGTTAATCTGAGCTCACACTACTAGATGTCCAATGCGTGGTATGGTCGGCCCTACTAGTGACCGCTTTCCTTCTCTATAAACCAAATTATAAGAATTTAGCTTCGTCACCCTAAAAACTTATCAACTCTACGCCCATTAAATAATATCTTCCTATTTATTCGCACTTCACTCGAATAACCCGCGCAAAGCCTTCGACTACCCAAGGATTCATGTGATATCTACTAGTTAAGAATTCATCTCCTTCAAGTCTCAAAACTCTTCAATGATTTTAACAATTTAAATGGCCAATTTAAATAGTAAATTAAGATCCGGTATTAATATCATCACAATGTTTTAAGTATATATATAGTTTTTAATTCTCCAACGAATTTTATATTATCTTATTGATCACTGAAAATTTTATTAAGAAATTCATACCTATTTTTGATGAAATTGCACTTTAAAGAAAGGTATTTTCTTTATTTTGTCAAGTGAATGGAGAATTTAGGTGATAAAAGCAAAAATCATAAAAAGGAGCGGATTTGGAGCAAAAAGGAAGAAAATAATGCAATTTAGTGCTGAGTCGCCGACGGCGAGATCGAGCCCGCCGACGGCGAGGTTACGAGGAGACATTTCTGAAGGATTTATAACTGTCTCGCTGACAGCGAGCCCGAGCCCACCGACAGCGAGATAGCGCGGTTCGAAGACCTTCTAGAAGCCTCGCAAGCTAGTTCAAATGGTACAGATACATTGAACCTGGACACTTTTTGAAGGGATGCTTACACACCTCTTGGTCCTTTGCTCACCTCTATATATAGAGGCCGAAAATCAGTCTTTTAGGTGTCTTTTGTGTGTGTTATTTTGTGTTGTGTATTATTTTTGTGTCTTTTAAGTGCAGTTTTGTGTGTCAAATTGTGTCTTGAGTGAGTTTAATGAGTAATTAGTGAGTCGTGCTGTACTCGAAGGAAGAGTCAAAGGAACTACGAGGAGTCCGTCTGGGATAAATCAAGATAAGTATTTGTATTTATTGTTTTTAACTTTAAATGAAATCCATGCTTAGTTTAGTTCCCATGCATTCCGAGTAGTTTATTAGTCTTTCTCCTCGTTTATGAAATTAAGTGAACTGATGAACTAAAAATAGAAGTACTTTTATATATATTAATAAATTGTGATAATTTTTACTTAAAACTTAATTTACTTTCAAACTGGCCATTCGATTAGTTAAAATATGTTGAATATCAACTATAGTAAAAATTAAATCGATATTCGGGAATTCAAAAGCCTTGGAAGGAAGGTGCGAATAAACAGGGAAATAATATCATCAGGCGTAGACTTAAGCATTTTAGTGTGACAGTCAAAATATTCAATTCGATCTCTATTGTTTGAGAGTCGAAGTGTAGATGTTAGCCCTCGAGTGAGAGGAACGTGGGAGCTACAAGTGGCAATCGGTATCCTCCCAGATCTCAGCCGCAGATTCGCAATCAAACATAGGATTAGTCAATATTCTTTACACTCTGACCAAAGGGTAAAGAATAGGAATGCTCCTATTTGTCACAATACCTTAAAATTATCTATTTAAATTCATCAATCACTTAAATTTCTAAACAAGGGGAAGGATACTTTTCCGAATAGTTAAGACTTATTTAGCAATTAGTTTAATTTCCGCACTTTCAATACGTATTAATTTTCTACTTAGTTAAGTTACCTAATTAAAATACTTAGTTTACTTTATTGCGCTTAAATTTAGAATTCCAAATTTTCGTATACTATTTTAAAATTATTATTATTATTTTAAAATTAGTTGTTATTTAATTTTCTATTTCCCCGTGGGATCGATAACCGTGACTCCACTAGAGCCCCGTATTACTTGATACGATACGTATACTTTTGTAGCATCCACAACATAAACAATTACAATTCTATACATATAATATAGCGGGGTCAAGTTTTTGGCGTCGTTGCAATTAAATTAAAAATATCATAACAAAAAAATTGTGGGTCACTTATTTATCTTTTCATAATTGAAAGAAGAAAGTAAAGTAACTACTCAGAACACATTGAATTTAAACAACAAAACATATAAATAAAACTTTGAATCAAAATATAAATACTTATCTCAAGTGTTTCTCCAACTGAACCTCTGAATCCTTCTGACTCCAAAGTAAATAGACTTCAAAAGCACCGACTCTTCATATACTCTTAATACAAACTCTAAAATAAACTCACTAATTAATAAAAGAAACTATAAATATGGCCCTTAAAATATTTCTCTAATTTCTCTCTCTAAATGGAACTATGGGGCTAGGTCTAGGCGTCGGTGGTTTTTGGTTGGTTTGTGGGCGTTTTTCTCTGAAGGAGTAGCCTCCTATTTATAGGCTTCAAGGGTTGCCTTAAGGCACCTCTTCAAAACGTGTCCATGTTCATTGAATCTTCTAGAAGGTGTGTCTGGCGCCTAGGCGCCGGACTCTGCGTCCAGTTCTTCACACCTCTTCACTTTGGATCGCACCTCTTCGTGATCCTAACAGTTTCTAAGCGTCCAAATACAATGTATCACATGTCCTATAATCCAGAAATAACTGCCAATCTTCTAGATGGTCCAATAACTGATAACACCGTCAAAATAACTGTCCAAAATTCATAAAAAATCTTACAGAATTCTGTATTGAACTGGCGCTTAGGCGCCGGATTCTGGCGCCTAGGCGTCAGGCTAATTATTTTGACAATTTTGAATTTTGGCTCCATTTTTGCTCCTTTTTCATCTTTTTTTCCTTCTTGGACATTTTTGCATCACCTACATCCAAAAAACAAAAAATATCTTTCATTAAAGCATAATATCCTTAAAATTTTGATAAAAATCAAGGCATAAAAATACGTATTTTTTCATGGATTAGGGCACAGGTATGATAAAATTTTTAATGTTATACACTATGCTTGTAAGACTCTTAATTATGCTCAAATTAACTATACCAATACTGAAAGAGATTTAATAGCTATTGTATATGCTTTTAAAAATTTTAGGTCTTATTTAATTGGGACTAAATGTATAGTGCATACAGACCATTCTGCTATCAAATATTTAATGCAAAAGAAGGATGCTAAACCAAGATTAATCAGATGAGTACTTCTAATGCAAGAATTTGAGCTCATGATAGTGGATAGAAAATGATCTAACAATAAAATAGCTGATCATTTATCTAGGCTGGAATAATATAAACTATCTAATTTTGAAGATGAAATTTTAGAAACTTTTCCTGATGAACAACTTTATAATATTAAGGAATGAACCGTGATATATTGATATTGTGAATTATATTATGAGTGATATTTTACCACCTAAATGAACAAAGCAACAATATAAAAAATTTATGTATGATGCCAAATATTTTACTTTTGGGATGACCCATATTTATATACACGATGTAAGGATCTAATTATTAAGAGATGTGTGCCTTATGAAGAAACTCAACCAATTATTCAGAGATGTCATGATTCTGAATTTGGGAGATATTTTAGAACTGACAAAACTGCACATAAGATTTTACAATCTAGATTATATTGGCATACTCTTTTTAGGGATGTTAATAGATATATTAAAACATGTGATCGATGTGAGCAAGTAGGTAATATTTCTAAAAGAAATGAAATGCCACTAAATTTTACATTGAAAGTTGAGATTTTTGATCTTTGGGGATTAAATTTTATGAGACCATTTATTCATTCATTTGGGAATATATATATATATATATATATATATATATATATATATATATATATATATATATATATATATATATATATATATATTGATTGCAATAGACTATGTATCAAAATGGATTGAAGCAATAGCTTTATCCGGATGCGACGCTCGAAGTGTTTCAAAATTTTTAATGAAAAATATTTTTACAAGATATGAAATGTCGAGGGTTATCATTACTGATAGTGGGTCTTATTGTAGAAATAATCTGATTCAGAGATTGGTTGAAAAATATAATATTATGCATAGAATCTCCACCGCTTATCATCCCCAGACTAGTGGTTTAGCTGAAGTATCTAATCGTGAAATTAAATGAATTTTAGAGAAAATAAAAAATACCCATAAATTAGATTGGTCTGCTAGATTAGCTATTGCACTATGGACATATATGTCTGCTTATAAAACTTCTATAGAAATGTCTTCTTATAGACTGATTTTTGGAAAGACTTGTCATTTACCAATAGAATTGAAAAATAAAGCATATTGGGTAATAAAAGAGTTTAATTTCGATTTAAAAAGATGCTAGTGAGAAAAGATTATGACAACATAATGAATTGGAAGAAATTAGAAATGAATCTTATGATAATGATATAATTTATAAGGAGAAAATGATGATATGACATAATCAGAAGATTATAAGGAAGCAATTTGAACCTAGACAGGAAGTTTTGTTATATAATAAAAGATTGAGATTATTTCTTGGAAAACTAAAGTCTTGGTGGATAGGACATTTCATTGTTATAAAAGCTTATCAATTTGGAGCTGTTAATATTCATGATCCTAAAACTAGAAGAATATTTAAAGTTAATGGTTATAAATTAAAATCAAATTTTGAGGGGTCTCGACCAAATTTTTAAGAGAATTTAATGTTAAGTCATCCTGAATAAAACTAAAGTTTGTCGGGCTGACGATGTTAAACCAAGTGCTTTATAGGAGGCAGCCCATAGTTATCTTTGTTGTTTAGTTTGTTTGAGTTGGTTATAGTAGATATTATTATTAGTTAATTTTATATTTGAGTCCTACTCACTCATAAATATCATAAATGATGATAATTATTGGATTTATCAAAAATTCAGAATTTATATGGACCAAAACAAAGTTTGGAGCAAAGATATGTTATGACACCGACGTCGCTAGAATAGGCACCGACGGTGCCCTTTTACAGAGAGTATCATCAATTTGCAGAGTGTGGGCACCGAAGGTTCCTTATCCACCGTTGACAATGCTGACGGAACGAGTTACAATTTTAGAGTTTCAAATGTTGGATTTTGGCGGTTTTAAGCGAGATTTTCATCCTTATAACTCCCCAAATTCAATTTTAAACCCTTGAACTCCAGAAAAATTAAAAGTTAGTTCCCAAATTTGCATCCCATGGCTTCCAACTCCTTAGGATCTCCAAGATTTAGAGTTTTCAATAGGAGAAAGTTCATCAGTTTCAAGGCATAGTGACTTTGCGACATAGTTCTTATGAAGAGGAGGCTAATAAAGGAACGAGGCTTTGTCAATTGTGGTTTGAATGCTCCAAGTACTCGAATAGAAGAGATTATTGTGCAGAGGCACTGGGAAGTGTTTTTCTACACTACTGGTGCAGTAGTCATTCCTATAGTGAAGGATTTTTATGTAAATTTTCATGGAGTCAACCAAGGAGTCGTCTATGTGCGAGGTAGGTGGGTAACATTCACTCCTACAAAGATTAATGAACTTTTCATGATAGAAAATGTGCTAATCTGTCATTACACAAATTTTTCCCCTATGAGAGACAACATGAATGAAATTTATCGATTTTTTATGGATGAAAGTGAAGATTGGGAGATAAGTGACAATGAGTATGTAAATTTCTCTACTCCATTCTTGAAACCTGTGTCGAAGCAATGACATTTCTTTATATCTGCAAAATTACTCCCAAATATGAAAATTAGCAAACTGACAAAGGAAAGTGTAATACTGAACTATTGTATTCAAATGGGAAGGCCTGTTGATATTAACACCAAAATTGTGATATCTATCTTTGGCTTAAATGTACATGGATCAAATTATGGGCTGAGACATCCTTGCACTATTTTTCTTCTCTACAGCCAGTCACAAGTGTTGTATGAAAGCTGGGAAAAAGCGCTTCTCCCTTAGAACCCATGGACCCAACATTTATGACTGCCAAGCAATTAGAGATGAGAATGATATGAGCATAATTGTGGACCAACCATCTCAGAGTTCACTACCTTTTCAACCTAGCTTTCCTGAAAGTTCGCAGCTGATTTTGAAAACGATCAAGAAACTTGAGAAAGAGATACATAATCTTATGACTGTAATTAATAATGATTCTGAATTATTTGATCATCTGGATTGGAGGATGAGGGAACAATTCGATCATACTGGGCGTCTTGAAGAAGGCTTGATACGTTTGATGAAGAAAAAGGCTTAGATTGAAGAGGATTCAACTGACGAATTCTCGTATCGACCCTTCTACAATTTGTTCGTGAGCCACCAATTCATGGGAGAAATCAGAGGAGATGTTAGTACTGACATTGATAAGGAGTAGTGACTCTCTATAATTTATCTAGTATTAAGTGTTTGAACTTTAATATGCTTAGGTGTGTGATGTGCCACTAGTGTGTGTTATTTTTTCTGTGTGTTTTATGTTCATATATACGATCACACACTAGAGGTTCTACGCAAGTATACATATCGTCCAAGTAATACAGGGCTTTAGTGGAGTCCCGTTTATCAATCCCATAGGGAAGTGAGGTAAGAAGTCCCTAGTTAAATTCTAGTCAACTACTATCAGACCTTAGTTTGGAAGATCGATTTAAGTGATTTTTTCTAACATGTACTCCTAAAGGTAAATCTTAAGTTTAAAACAACTAATAACTACTTCTAAATGAAAAGATTAATTCTAAAGATTACCATTTTTGGATGAATTGGTTTGGAGAATTTTGAGATGCTAAAAAATACTATTCTTATGTAGCGAATTTGATAATTTTAAGGAATGAGATGCATTAAATATTATATGTACAAAATAGGCGCAATCTTATTCTTTACCCTCTTCCCAGTGGATAAAGAACATTAGATAATCCAAGGTTTAGTCCCAAAATTTGTGGTTACGCTGGGAGGATACTGACTTTCACTCCAGAGCTCCCACTTCCCTTCGGCTGAAGGCTAACTCTCGCTTTGATTTCCAAACACTAGGACCGAATTGGGAATTTTAGTCTGTCACCCTAAAATCTCCAATTCTACGCCCAATAACCATATTTCCCTATTTATTTGCACCCAACCCCCATGAACTGCATCACTCATTCATGAACATTGAATGTGGTTCCACTTTATTGAGAATTATACCGCCCTCTAGGATTATAGTGGAATTACAACAAATTTTAACACTATAACGAGCTCTTATTGTAATGTAAATGAAGTGAAAGTAAAAACCATCACATTTATAATTAAAACTTCTTCTAGAATTCACCCCAATATCCTAAACATGAATCCTACTCATTACAAAAGAAAAGTAGAATGAAAACAATGACATAATCTTCTCATGCCATTATATCCAAACAAGAAGAAAGAGTAAGAAAAACACATAAAAAAGCAAGAACAAAACACAATAGAAAAATTCATTTCATCAAAGAAAATCTACTAGATAAGTTTTTATAAAATCATAAGATAATGAAGAACGCAATACTTAGCTTTTTCCTTTGAAAGAAAGATGAAAATCTCTCCCACAAAGTCTTCCGCTGATCCATGCAATCCTAGAACATTCTCATACATATTCTCTCAAAATCCCCTCACCAATCTCTCCAAAAAGTTATAAATCTACATTTCTACTCCTACATTAAGATCTTTAACATTCTCCACGTTTTTCCACTCACACACCACTTTTTTGTCATAAAATCACTCTATTATAGTGTAGGGACGAATTTCCCAAGAGTCGCCTCAAGAAACCTTCCAAAAAACATCCAGCTTCAATGTATATGACCAATAACCATCACTGACACCTTCAGCACTATTTTTGGGTGCTTTCAGCACCCAAAATCGTGGCTCTCGCCATTCTGCGCAGGTCCACCATTTTGCTCCGTTTGGCTCCTTTTAAGCTCCGTTTTGCCCCGTTTTAGTTGTGTTACATTCCTAACATCTTCACCTACAAGATAAACATAAAAAAATATTTTTTTAAAGTGTAATTTCATTAAAAAATATGCAAGAAATGTAAAGTAGATTAAGCATAGAAAGATATATCGAAATATGTCAAGCTAAAACTTGATTTCTTACTCGCTTTTGTTCCAAATTGCACCATTTCTGCTTCTTTTTCTCCAAAAGTTCATTTCTTGTACTTAAAACCAAAATAATGCAAAATATTTTCCTATGGGATGTTAGGGGTAGTGGAGAGCCATAATATTGAATATAAAGAGTTTGACTCCAAAGAGCATGTTGTGTTCGATGATTTTACTTGGCCAATGACTAAGGAAGAAATTGCCCTCCTTTTCAAGGCAACCCCTAGAATTTTTAGGGAGACATTTGATCTCTTAGGACTACCCACAGGAGGATCCACAGGGAAGGAGTTGGAGGATAGCCCTATGTAGGAGAATAACCCTGTAGACTTAGATCCTGAGCTTGAAGAACCTGGAGACAATCTAACCAAAGATGTAGGAGACCCTGTTTAACCTTTTAAGGACCCACTTCTTACAACTTGTGAAGATAACAATGATATGTAACTAGGGAAAATCATTGGGAGTATTCTATATTTAGAAAGAACTATTATAAATGATAATCTAAATCAACCCCTACATACTCTCTAAAATATTGCTATCCAACTGAGAGGAAAAGTTACAAGAAAACTAAAATTTAAAGATTTATTAAAAATTATAGCATCAATAAAAGATTATGTGATTAATTTAGGATTAAATTGAAATTTTGATCTAAGAGGAAGCGTTTTTTCGTCAAGCTGGGGACATTAAACAAAGCTCTATCACTTAGGAGGTGGTCCAACCGTTATCTAAGGTGTTGAACCTGTTTTTTCTTTCTAAAATTATTTTAAATTTCTCTTTGAAATTTACTTTTAATTTTCATTTGAATTTATTTGATTTTTTTAGTTGTGTTACTTATGCAATAGTCATATGAAGTTCTTGGATTCTCACCCGAGTGATTTGTTTGTGTGTGTTGGTACTCATGTTGTGATGTCATATCATTTTTAATTTGTTAGCATTAATTTATGTTGATATATGTTATGCTCTTATCTCTTCGTGCAATTTTTTCTGTGACATGCATATGACAGAAAATAAGTTTAGGGCTAGGAGTCGAAAAATATGTTTTGAGTAACTGTTGACCTCATTTTTGATGAGGTCTTCTCTTCTTCTCTTTAGTACTTAGGATCTAGCCTTAGGCTTTTCCTTTGACTATCTTAGAGGACTAGAATTGGGACCCACCTTTTAGAAATTCAAACCACTTCTTAACTCCCCGCAAACTCCACAAACTCGACTATAGACCCCTAATCACCTAGAGGGTTGAAATCAAATGTGGAAGTTTAAAGGATGAGTTCCCATGAGACTCTTCGGCCTTAGGACCGCCCCGGTGGCTCGGTCCAGTAAAGGGCCGACTTACACATACACTACACCTATGCACTACACTCTCACACACCTCCTAAAAACACACCCATACCTGACTTCGACTTCCCGACTCATGTAGGTGATTCACATGGATGGTCCTTAACCCCTAAGCCCTCAGGCAAGAGGTTAGTGAACAACATAATGAATGCCTCAAATGAATCCCTTCATGGCTCATGTGGGCTTGATATGGCTTCATGGCTCAACAAAAATGATTTCATTTCACTTACATCCACCCAATCTTCAATTTTCCAAATTTTCAATTTTTGACCCCCCGGGACCCAACACCCGCCAACCTACCCAAAGCCCTGAATAACTCCAAATTTCTCAAAAATTTCCAAATTACCCAAATTTCTCCAAAATCAATCCCAAACATTTCCACATCACTCAAATTGGTCATCCATGCCCAAAAATATTAAAAATTCCAAAAATATCCCCCAATACCTTCCAAATACCCAAAATACCCCTTTTGACCCAAAAATCCAAAAATTCAGAAAATTCCCAGAAAATTCCAGAAAATCCCAAATATTCCCAATTTCATTTTGTTCAACTACACCATGGGCCAATTTTGTCAATTTACCCCACTTTTATCAAAACCCCCAATTCGACCCATTTTAACCCAAAGTAAACCCAATGTCAAACCAAATCTACCCAATTGACCCCAATTTTGGTCCAATTCAATTCTAAACTTCAATTCAACATCCCCAACACCAATCTAGACCAAAGCCAAGCCCAATTTGAGTGGCATTGGGATCCAATTTCACTTTTGGCCTTAAAGCCCAATTTGGACCTATGACCCAAACCTAACCCAAACTCACCCAATTCAACTCCAATTAACCCCAAATCTTTTCTAAACCTTCCTTGACATCCCCATAAACAAAACACTAACATGATTTGCCCAAAACTTTGATCCAAACCCCACTCAAATTCAACCCAAAGCTAAAAGGCCCAATTTTGACCTAAACCTAAACCTAGCCCAAATGAGCCCAAACCCCAAAATCAAAACCCAAACAAAGCCAAAACCTCTTTGAAACACTCCCAAAAACATTTCCCAACATTAATTTCACATCAACTTCAACTCTAGCCCAACTTTGGCCCATGGTAGCCCATTTTGGCCCACTTTAGCCCACTTACCAATTAAACCCAAATTCAACCCAAATCAAACCCAAATCACTTCAAACTTGTCTCAAATCACTCATGACACATCCTTAAACTAAACCCAACATTTATTTGGCATGGCCCTTTGCAAAATTTTCATCTAAAAGCCCACTTCTAAAGGACATTCAAAAGCCCATTCCAAACCAAACTCAAAAGCCCAAGCCCATCCTAAAGCCCACATTACAATCTCATCTCATCCTCACTTAATTAAAATCATTCCTAAGTCCTAAATCAGCAATCAAATCTTTCTAAACAAAGCCATATGACAAACCATCCAAATTTTACACCAAATTACCAAAAATTCTTAAAACCCATTTTTATGAAATCGACTAAACTTTTCCCTAAGCCAAAGACAAGCCATGCAAGCCATGGACAAGCCACATGAAGCCATGGAGAGTTTGACATGTGATCAAGCCATTAATGGAAAAAGGAGGACCCCTTTCCTAATCCTTCTTAAGCCTTTTTTACCTTAAGCATGTCACACTCTAAACCATGCTTTGCCACCTAATCCATGGATGGAGACTTCACCACTCCATGGCACTGACCTAACCGATCCTCTCAGCCCAAAATCGGGCCATGGGGAGGTGCACCCAACCCAAACCAATGGGTTGACCAAATTGAAGCTAAAATAGCCCTTTCCCCTTTCTACTTTCGATTCAACCACTTTACACATGTCAAACCTCAATCGAACACACCAAACCCCCGCCCCCGACCCACCCGAACAAGATGGTGACCGGCTGCACGGCCGGCCACCACCAGCCGCCGGAAAACACCATGGCCGAAACCTCGGGAGGAGCCAAACTTTGGAATTCTCCCTCGCCGAGCCGCCCCATGCCTAGTGGTCACCATGGTCGTTCTTCTCCTCACAAGAGCAGACTCGATCCCAAGCCCTAACTCCCCCGGGAGGCCCTCCAGCCATGCCTATTTAAACACCACCCCCTCACGGCCATGAGAGGAGAGTTGCACAAACCTTGCCAAAACTCCGTCAAAATTGTTCCGTACCCCTCCTCATACACGAGCACTTGATCCCCGAGTGAGATCCCCCGCCATTTCTTCTCTGCGAGCTCAATTTCGTAGTCGAAATCCAAGCCCAAAACCGAGACACTTCCCCACGGTGAACCAATCCCCAAATTGATTGGTCCTACACCTTCACTCGTACCAAGGGAAGGTGTCCACCAAAGAAAGCCCCATCTCCGTGCCACCCGGCTTGCTCCGTACTCCAAGCTTTGTGATCGACTCGTGGTCGAAGTTCAACCTGAGACAATTCACTGCACCGAGAGACTTCATCCGGAGCTTGCCGAGATCCAATCGAAGGTGCAACAACTCTCGGATCGAAGCTTCACTTCTCCGAGCAAAGGTATGAGCTAATTCTTCATCCCGAGCTTCCGGAGATTCTCCATTTCAAATGCCTTAATTTCAATGCATGTTTACCGTATGGATGTGTTCGTCTCTTCAAGACGAATCCATAGCAGCATAAGAACACGAAAATCCATCGAGAATCGAGTGAGTTCTTAGTGGTTAGAGTGTGGACGGTCACGGGATCACACCGCCTCATGGACGATGAACGGATGCCGTCCATTTAATACACGCGCGGACGGACGGCTCGGATGGCGTCGGACCAGAGACGCGTACGAGAACCGCGGGGCCCGGGTTGTCGACTCAGATGGCGGCGTCGAATGGGAGCGCGACGCGTGTGAGTTCGGAGATGCCGAGGATGCGCTGGCGCCGCGTCACTTAAGTAGATAAATAGGGTATTTTCTATTTATTTAATTCCCAGAACTTTAAAAATCCATATCTTTGTGTAGAAAAATCACAAAAATAAAATAAAAATACCCCCTCGCTCGAGTGAATGAGGAGAATAATGTGGAAAAGAAATTAATTAATTTTGTCCAAGTATTTTATTTTTAATTAATTATTTACTCCCTGCATTGTTTTAATTCCCCATGCATGTATTCAATTCACCATGGCATGAGACTATAGGGTTTTGAAGCCTCCGAACTTAGGGACATTCCCCGAATTTTCCAAGGTCAGAGGCCATCTCTGTGAAAAGTTATTGATTTTTCAAATGCATGTTGCTATTTTAAGTATTTTAATTCCAAAAATTAGCATGTTGTGAAATAAATTCTAAGAAAATTTGGTGATGTTCCTTATGACCAGAGAACCCTAGGAAAAATAGGATTTAAGTTAATTCACTGAGATTAACCCTAATTGGCTTAAACACCCAAAATAGATCTCTAATTAATTAGAGTTAACCATAGATCAAATTGACTTGAAATCAATTCTCCACTGACCTTTAGGATCAGAGGAACCCATCATAAAAATTTGAGGTCAATTGAACTTGGTTAGTCCCACTAATTGGGTTGATTAAACCACTTAGCCATTTTAAACTTTAAAAATTCATAACTTTCAAAATATCTTTCAAAAATTCACCAAATTGGTTTTGGAGTCTCTCTGATATCAGGGGAGTTTAAGAAAATTAAAATTTCAATTTTCTAAAAAGTTGATTTTTAATATTATTTTAATATTTTTAATAATTAAAAAATAATAAAAATCACAAAAATAATAAAATTCACCAAAATGTCATATTTTGAATTTTAATCACTTAGGAACAAGTCCCATATTTTTCCTAGGTCTATTTAGTGAGATATTAATTTTTAAAGCTCTAGGGTAATTTTAAAATTAAAAAAATGTATTTTCTAGCATTTTCACCAAAATAATTATAATAAATCAAAGAAAAATCAGAAAATTGCAGAGTTTGGTTCTCTGGAATTCTTGATATCAGAGAGAATTTTAAAAATTATAAAATTTATTTTTCAACATTTATTTTATTTTTAAATTAATTAATACTCCAGAACTTAAAATAATTCTAATAAATAAAATATAATTCAAAAAATTACAAAATTTGGTCCAAGTGGTCCTCTGGTTATTAGGAATGTCCCCTAATTTTCTTAAGGACAGAAACTTTCCCTTGGTCATGTCATTGAATTTTCCTTGGAAATTCCTATTTTCTACTAAAAATAATTATATAAATAAATTAAATGCAGAAAAATCACATTTTTTCCTCTCATGTCTTTATTGACATATGAGTGAAGTCTCATAAAAATTTCAAGTTCATTTGAGTTCAATTTAGTGAGTTATGAAATTATTAGGCTTAAAGGGCAAAATGGTAATTAAAATTTTAACCCTTAATTAAAACTTTAGGTTTAATAAAAATTAACAAGTAAAATATTTTGATCCTAATCTGATTTGGATGATTGAAATTTAAATAATTGAAGGGTAGAAACCCATTAAGTAATTTAAAATGATTAAACTTTAAGTAAATAATTAATTGAATTTGGAAGAATAATAAATTTGGAATTATTAAAATAGTGGATATTATTAGGAAGAGATTTATTCTTTAATTTAAAAATCCCTAAATTGATCATCTCATTAATACTCAACTCTTAATTAAAATGATAACTCAAATTTAAAATATTAAAAGACTTAACCATTAAATAAAAATTAAATCATTAAACTCTTTCAAAAATTTTCAATTAAATTAAATTAAATTAAGATTAAAAGTTGCATTAAATTAAATTAAAATTAAGTTAAATTAAATAAACAAATTAAATTAAATTAAATGAATTAAATACATTAAATTAAATAAATAAATAAAATTAAATTAAATTAAATTAAATTAAATAAATAAATAAAATTAAATTAAATTAAATTAAATTAAATTAAATTAAATTAAATTAAATTAAATTAAAAATTAAATTAAATTAAATTAAAATTAAATTAAATTAAATTAAGAAATTAAGTCAAATAAATTAAATTGAATTAAATTAAATCAAATGAAATTAAATTAAATAAATTAAATTAAAATAAATTAAATTAAAATAAATTAAGTTAAATTAAATAACATCACTTAAGACATAAACCTAAAATAATTTGAACACTATTCCAAACTTAAATCATTAATTTGAACTTAAATTTGAATCACAAACTCATTAAATATTATTTTCGCTCTAGGAGCTTTTAGTTATCATAACTCCTAAATGAATATCAAAATGAAGTGACACTTCACTTATAAGGATATTCAAACATCCTAGCTCACCGAGCAAGTTAACAAAACTTGAAAACCTCTGACGATCGATTCATTTACACAATTAAATTCATTCGGACTTGAAACAATCCTGAAATATCGAAAAGATGTTTAAGATTTTTCTTAAGCACTTCCTCAATATGATAGGATATTTACAAGAACAATCGAACTTAATTGTTCTTCGATGAAGAAAATCGTCTTCAAACCAAAAACACAAAGAACCTAGACGTCATAGGAAATGACTAGCTATAGGATTAGAACTTGGTAGAAAACCATAAACCTTTCCCTTAACTTTACCTAGGAACTTGCTTAAATATTCTAACTCGTGTTTTAAGTGCAGCTTGGATGACGGGAAGACCCTCCGTGTACGCTTTTATTTTATTGCAGTTTATTTTATCGCAAATGCACTTTATTTTTCTTGCATGATAAACAATAACATTGCATGAAAACCGACACCTTTAGGACGTAAACCAAAACTCGAAACCCATAACTAAATTAAAAGACACTACAAGATAAAATTCACCTCCACAACATTTCAAAATATAAGACAACTCAAAATTTAATCACAAACGTAACACAAAACTACAACTACAACTAAATTAAAACGTCTCGTCGAATGATCGGGAATACCTCGGATGATGTAACCCACGTGTTGCTAACGGGATTTCCCACTGGTCTAAATGAAAGTGCGGAACTCATTTAGTCGAGTTTAGCAAATTCATCCGGACTAAGTGAATTCGATGAAAATAACTGGTGCTGGATGACTGGAACCGTGGGATCTTAATCTGGCTCGTTTAATCAACTTTAAGATCCGTTTTAATTAAAACATAAAGAACACTTGGAAATTAAGACTTCTCTAAACCGTAACACTTCTCTCATCTCTCGATTTATGATTTCTAAAACTAAAACCCTCGCAACAACAAGGAGCTCGGAGTATGGTGGGCAAGCACGGCCATCGTCGTCAAGCAAAACTCGAACCTACTTCAAGAAAACTTTCTTAGAATTAAATAACAAAGCCATAGGACTTCGAGGTAGTTCGCCTAGTGCAACATAAATCCTCAACTCTTCGTTGGCATTTGCATTGCAAATTAAGCCCTAACCGGTCTTAGGATTCCGAGGTAGTCGTCCGATACGACATAAACCCTCATATCTTCTGTGCAATTTGTATGATTCTATCATATAAATATAAGTCCTAATTAATTAAAATTGGCAAGATTAAAACAGTAAATAAACATTAGGACTTTCCTAAATTCAAGCCAAACAATAGGATAGTCGGAGATTACCGAAGTCCGCTTCGAATCCGTAATTTCTCCTACCTTTCTTCCTTTGAATTCCCAAAATAAAAATGTTCCAAATTCGATCCATTCCCTATCGAAATTCCAAAATTCAACCCCTCGAAAACTTAAACTTCAAATTCTCGAGAGCGTAATTATCGATTATTATCGAGAGTTTTCTTAGGTGATTCCCGTCACTTAAGATGTAATTAACTATAGGGCTCGCCCTTATAGGGAACTTTAAGAACCTGTGTAATATAAACCCCGTTTAATAGTTTCATATTAAGCAGGGAATTTGTCGGCTTATAAAATTGGTTCGCAGTACCAAACGGATGTCACAAACCTTTCTAGTTTATTTAATCGAGCCCCATTATCAAGCAAAGTGTGTCTATTCTTCAGGATAGATACACGGCTTATGGTGCGGCGCTCGTTTATATAAACTATTTGGGATGTGAAATTAGTTTGATTTCATATCTTAAAATTTTCAAATTTAAAATTATTTTCAAAAATCAAATACTACTTTTCAAACTATTTATTAAATTAAAATTCGCCGACAATTTTTTGTAGGCGACTCTCTTTTCAAAATACAACACTCAACCTAAAAATATGCCGACAACTTCTGGCGACTCCGCTGGGGACAAGCTCCTCTCTCCATTTTAATCAAATAGTTCTGCTTTCAAAAATCGGTAGTGTATCCATGTCCCTAATGGATCAAACTACCCTTCTTTCCGTTGGAATACTATGTTCATTTCTACCTCGAACAAGTATAACCAATATTCTCTCGGATTTAGGAGCCACCGTTTAGACACCCCTAGACAGCAGAGGTTCCGAGATCCTTTTACCTCATTTCCGAGGTGGGTGGACCCCCATCAGTGTTAGTTTAGGAGTGATCCTTCGGGTCGAGAAGTCTCGCCTAAGACTCTCTTTTCCCTTCCAACTCCGATTCGATTCCTTACCTTCCCTACACCTTCGAACACTCCGTTCTAAATAAACAAACCCTTTAATAAGTGATTCCTTTTTATAAATACATGAACATGAATGAGTTCGGACTCTTTTCAATCCCTTTCTTTTCGTCCTAAAGAAAAGAAGCATAACTCGGGACCGACAACCGAATCTACCCCGCAAAATGGAAGCCCCGAAACCGATTTTCTCTTTCACCAATGGACCGGACCTCGCCGTCTATAAGGATGAGTCGCTCGACAATGGAATCATCCGATTTGGACAAGGATTTGAAAACACGAACGTCAAGATCACCGACGTCTCCCTTTTCGCACTGATGAACAAGGTATCCGAAGCCGAAGAGCCGCCGCTCGAATTCAACCTTAGGTCAACCCAAGAATTCCCTCCTCCGCAAAGGATCCCGACTAAGAGGAGTACCGATGTCCACAGGAGGACCGTTCTTTCTACCCCCACCTGGTCTAGTTGTTTCGCACCTCGCCCGACTTTCGCCAAATCAAAGGGGAAAGAAATCCGAGATTATGATGGACCCGTTACCGCGGAGGGTACGGATCTTCCCGTAAGACCTTCCGTTTTCGAAATCGGGTCCAGCTCAAGGATTCCGTCACCGACAAAGACCCGCAGAAGAAACGAAATGAAGGATCGCTAAAGAAGCCGTGGACCGCTGAAATTGCTTTCCTAGAAGAAATTCCGAACCGCCGTAATATACACCGCCGCTCGAATACATACCACTCGTTGGGAGGAAGCAGCATTTCATCCCCTCTCCGCCGCGAAGATGAAGAAAACATTCGCAAGATTGTCGCCAAATTACCATGCACCCGCATATTACAACGATAGCCGCAAGAAAAGAACTAGAACTACGCCGTTGCTTCGACCGCAAACTTTGGTAGAAAAGTTAGCGAAGAAGGAAAACTCGCCCCGTATCGAAATTCTACACGAGGATAGGGCGGGTGCCGCCAAATCCCGTCTCGGGCCCCCAGTAGAACCCGCCATCATGGCGTAAAAGCCAAGTAAAAGAATGAAGGCTAGTCCGCCCGTTGTCGTCTCGGATTACGGATTAGTGGAGGATACCACCTTCCAAGCATTCGGCCGACTGCACCATCCGGTCCTAGCACCTTCCGCCGCCGAAGGATGGTATGGCGTCCCACTATCGGGCAGCTGAGATCGAAACAACAACCCGAGAAAGAAAGTCTCGCCAGAGACTCGAATCAAGAAAGTGCTACCGCGATGAAGGGGATTCGTGAGAAGGGGACCCGACAGCCTATCGCACGACAACCACGAAGACACACGTAAAGCCCCGCTAGAAGATGCCATGGAAAAGTCGAGAACCGATATCCGACGATCGGCAAAAGAAAGAGAAGAAAAGTTCGGAGACGAGATCGATTCATCGGAATTTATGGACGACGAATACGCGTAAATCAACATGGTCGAGACACGAGCTTCATCGCCTTCGCAAGGTGCTCCCGCGACCGCGCAGAAGAGAGGAGCCGTAACCGATGAGAAGGCAGCTCAGGAAAAAGACGACACGATCGCTCAAATGGCGAAAAGGATGGAAGAGATGGCCGTAGCTCCGGCCACTCTCCGCAGTCAAGTACTACCACAAAGGGAGACACCCCGCGAGGTTATTCACATCGTAGACGGAGGAAAGGAGATTACATCCGTCAACTGGGGATGATCACCTGAAAAGGATGCAACACAGAGTATGATTCTCGAAAAGGATATCAAGAACTCGGTGGAACAAAGAAGTGCGAGAAGCCTTAGCACAATCAAAGAGCGGGACATCCATTCGGACGGGCAGACCTTACCCCGAAGAATTCGACGCCGTCCAATACCCGAAAGGCTTCGTACCACCTCTCGTTCAAGACCTTCGACGGAACCGGGAACCCCCGACAAGATGTAGCACACTTTCGTGCCAGCTTGTTGCAATGCCGGCGGGAGCGATGCATTACTCTTCCGACAGCTCGTCAAGCCATCTGTCAGAATCGCCTTCGACCGGTATGCGAATTACCAAACGGTTCGGCAGAAGACATTCTCGCAGCTAGAGAACCTCTTCATCAAGCGATTCGCCGGAGCTCAAGCACCACATCACTATAGGTGATTTAGTGGTAGTAGAAGCGTAGCCGAATGAAACTTTGGTGGATTACATACTCCGATGGAGGAACTTAAGCATGAAGTGTGAACCACAACCGCAAGAACAAGATGCGATCGGCATTTTGCTTAAAAGCATTCACGGCCCGATAGCACTTCTCCTCAAGGGATTCACTATTAAGACTTTCGAGAAGTTGTTAAGCAAGGCCGGAAGCTTGCAAGAAGAGGCAAAGCAATTAAGTTTCACCGACAAGACAGATAAACAAAAGCCTGTAAAGACTTTTGAAAAGAAATCCGGGATCGTCTGCAACGAGCTGACAAAGGCAAGCAACCGATGCAAATACCACCGTAACGGCCGCAACAACCACAACGACTACTGCAAGAACCCCGACCCGACTATCACTCATCTCCGCAATATGAACAACCACCTCGTCCGCAACGTACATTAAGAGAGCCGTTGAGCAGAGAATATCCGTTCAAGAATGAAGCAAGGCTGAAAATGTTCCGTAGTCCGATGAAGACTCCGGATTTCCACTGCGTAGCCTAAAAGACCGAAGAGGTCAACAAGAAGGGTGATCCCAACTTTCGCCCTTACCACCGGATGCTTGGGCACAAAATAGAAGATTGCATTACCTTCAAAAGTTGGCTCAATGACAACTCCGTGGAAAGGAATATAACGATCCCGAAGGAGTACATGAAGGAACCCCGTAAAGGAGGTTCCGTCAATGTTATCTCGATCGATCCCATCATTCCGATAGATCCCTATACGACCGACGATGGATGGACTACCGCTCGGACGAGGTCTTCGAAAAGATTTTAGACAAAGATCCGGCACCGCTTCGGTACGAGCTTCAATTCGGAGTTTGAAACCCTGTTAAGCCGTACTATCACTTGCGATAGAAGAACCACCTCAACAGGAGACGATCGAAGAAAAGAAGAAAATCGACGAAGAAGAGAAGACTCGAGGCACCTAAGGCTGGACTAGGGGCCGCTTATCCTAGGATAGTTGTTTCCGATTCTGGGAGAAATCCCTCGAACCCTCGACTCGTATGATTATCTCGCTCACTTCGGTGGGATCATATAATGATAAGGGTGATGGCGTCGGCTACGTTTTGACCGTTTCTAACGATTACGTAACTAACGATAATCCGGATATCGATTTCAATACCAACGACAATTCTCAAATCATACACCATCTCGACGAGCAAAATAACAAAGAAGACATCCATCAAGGAGGTTACGAGAGTTCAACAAGCAACGAATCTATCTGCGAGTTTCGAGGAGCTCCAAATACGATAGAAGTTGGAGCCTTCGTACTCGAAGCTAATCCGAAGAGCCCGTCATTCCGATTCAAGAAGAGACACCGGCAAGCTCAACAATAGATTCGCAGGAAATTACAGAAGTCAACTTAAGGAGTGGAAAAGTTCTACCTCCGAGAATGGGTCCAAAAGACAAAGGAAAGGTGTGGTTGTTCGTGAAGAACCAACCCCTGCAGAAGAAATACCCATTCGAGAAGAAGCAGAGACACATGAAAACAAAGTGACTACAACGTGCTAGCCCATCTTAGGAAACTACCACCAAACCGAGCATCTACGACGCTCTCATCTTATCAAAGGAGATGAGAGAAGCTTCCGATCAAAGCCTTACTTGATCCGCAAATTTGCTTAGCTCAAATGGCCGGAGAGTCCTTAGATGAGGTTCGCTCGTTAAAGGAACAACGAGGTGTTACCTTCACGGACGATGACCTACTACTTGGAACAGCAGCATCACAACCGACCGTTGTACATTTCGGCCATAATCGGAAGATTTACACTCTCCGCAGTATTGGTGGATCCAGGAGCATCAATCAATATAATGAATCTTCGAACGCTAAAGATACTTGGAAATCGATGCCCGCGAGCTCGAGGCGGATAAAATGTTATTAAGAGGATTCAATCGTAAAGGAGAAAGAGCCCTCGGCTCAATAACGCTATCGATGAAGACCGGTGACTTAGCAAAGACAACCGCGAAATTTCACATAATCGATTCGAAACATCGTTCAACGCTCTATCGGGCCGACCATGGATACATGAAAACAGGATGGTACCATCATCTCTACATCGATGCATCAAGTACTACGATGGAGGGGAACAAGTGCATCAAAGGTGATTTACAACCATTCTCCGTACATGAAATTGGAATCCACGAGGATGCAACTTTATTATGCACCACCGAAGAAAACGATCTTCTCCGCAGATACTATAATAAATGAAGCAAAGAAAGTTCGAGACAACGAAGAACCCGAAGTTCTAGTCCAACAGCTCACTCACCACTCCCTTACGGCGAGATGGTGAAGGTTTCTCCACAACTCGCATCCGAGGTCGAGGCCGGGGACGAGGTCGTGGTAGAGACGTTAGGACGATCGGACGGAGGAAACCAACCATCAATGTCGATCGGGAAGATAGTTCGAAGAAGAAAGAGAAATCAAACAAGAAGCAACGACAATAAGTCGAAAGAAGCCGCAATTCAAAATCCCTATCGAAGATGAAAGAAACGAAGAATATAAATCGATGTACGAGAAGATTAACCACTATGTACATACTATGACCCTGACCCCGATCCATTCTAATAAGATCGAGGGTATGGAGGTCAAAGAGGTACGTAGCGGTGGTGCAAAACCAATCAAATTCTACCGTGGTGCTTCTTCCTCCAAAACCGAGAATAATGTACAATTCGAAGATGCTACTTCATCGAATTAATGGAATTGCCTTTCGAGTGGTACTCTCCCCGTGTTCAAAATTTAATTCAACGTGGTTTCTTACCTCGACAAAGGACAAAAAGTCAATCACAACGTTTTGAAAATTTATGGAATAACTCCGCCGCCCACCCAACTCAAAGCATGGTCTCGGATTCGGCACGAAGAGGTCAGTCGATGATACCGAATTTTGCTTGGTTGTCACTTGCGAATCTAATGAAAACTGCATGGAAACTACGGAAGAACTCGAAGATTTGCAAATCGGAGACGCTCCACCGAATTCGAAGAAGAAATCAAATCTACAATAGATGAGTTAATAGAAGTTAACTTAGGTACTAGCGAAGAGCCTAGACCTACCTTTGTTAGCTCTTTACTCAATAAAGAAGACTCCAAAGAAATAATCAAGTTATTAATGGAATTCAAAGACTCGTTTTGCTTGGAGCTACGATGAGATGCTGTGTTTAGCTCCGCAGGTCGCAATCCATAAACTAGGAGTGGACCCTACTTCGCTCCAGCGACAAGGTCCCGTAAGAATGCGTCTAGAAATCGAACAACAAGTCATAGCCGAAGTTAAGAAGTTAATAGACGCTAAATTTGTCCGCGAAGAACAATACCCGACTTGGTTACCAACGTGGTACCGACCGAGAAGAAGAATGGTCGATCGAATTTGTGTGGATTTCGCAGATTTAAACAAGGCATGTCCAAAAGATGAATTTCCTCTACCGATCCTGCAATTAATGATCGACATCGCTTCAACGCACGAAATATTCTCATTCATGGATGGATCTTCGTGATACAACCAAATAAAAATGGCTCCGTAAGATGAAAAGCTTACAGCATTCGTAACGCCGATCGGAGTATTTTGCTACACCGTGATGCCATTCGGATCAAGAACGCAGAGCAACCTACCAAAGAGCAATGACAAGAATTTTTGATGATCTCATCCACAATCAAGTCGAATGCTACGTGGACGATGTGGTCATCAAAAGCAAAATAAAGGACAACCACTTGTATGATTCGAGAATTGTTTTCGAACGATTAAGGCAATTTAACCTTAAGATGAATCCCTTAAAATGCGCCTTCGGCGTCGCCTCCGGAAATTCTTAGGATTCGTTGTCCGACATCGTGGAATTGAAATCGATCCGGAAAAGATAAAAGCCATCTTAGAAATGCCGCCTCCCAAAACCTTAAAACAACTACGATCTTTTCAAGGGAAGTCGGCATATCTTCGACGCTTTATCTCAAACCCGTCAGTAGGTGTCACCTTTCTCAGCACTAGTTAAAAAGGACGCCAAATTTATTTGGGAAGAGAAATGCCGTAGGGCCTTCGAGGACATTAAGCAATATTTAATGACACCTCCCGTCTTAAGCAACTCTGGCCTCGGGTAGACCGCTAATACTTTATACCGCGGCTTTAGACGACTTCTCTGAGCCCCGTTAGCCTGTGTCAATGATGAGGGTAAAGAAAATGCTCTTTATTACTTAAGTCGTCGTTTACCGCCGACGGAAATAAGGTATCCCGCAATCGAAAAGCATTGTTTGGCCCCGATCTTCGCCGCTCAAAAGCTCGTGCATTACATGCTTTCTCATAAGGTCAACCCGATCTCGAAGTTTAATCCATCGCAATACTTCGATGACTCGTCCAACGCTTCCGCGTAGACTTGCCGATGGTCAATGATATTATTGCAATTCGATATAACTTTCGTGCCTCTTCGTGCCGTAAAGGGACAAGCCTTAGCGGACTTCCTTGCAAAGACACCCTTTCGTCGGCAGAATCTCCTCTCAACGACGATCCGCCGGATGAACAAATAATGAATCTAGAAGACCTCGATGATCGACGTTGGGAATTATATTTCGACGGAGCATCTTCAGCAGCACAAAGACGAAGAATCGCAAGTGATAGTGCCCTAGCAAGGCAGAATCGGGCTAATCTTTATAACACCGGAGCGGGGGATGTTAAGATACTCCTACCACTGACGTAACCATGTACAAACAACGAAGCGTAATACGAAGCCCTCATAACGAGATCGGAATTAACCATTCAAATTGGGATAACGTGACATCAACATCTACGGGGATTCACAATTAATCATTCAACGATCGCGGACAAGTACGTAATTTTAAAACCAAGACTCGAGCAATACTTCCAAGATGCCATACAACTGTTGGAACGTATTCCAAATGTGACAATCTACAAAATTCCTAAAAGAAAACGCTCTAGCGGATGCGCTAGCTCGTCTCGCAAAAGAATTTGCCCGTTTGCAAGATGAATCGCTGGAAGTGTCGGCTCACCTGACGTCGAGTCCTATCACAACTCGACATGTACACGATACACAAATCGAAAAGGAAAAAGGATCAACTGCAATAAAGTGACGTAAAAACACTGAAGATCGGCGACAGCCTATCGATGGATTACCTACAAACAGGAAAACTACCGGAGGATAGGTCGTTAGCCCATCGCATCAAGAAAAGAACTCGTCCTACGCACTAATAAACAACACATTATACGTAAGGTCTTTCGATCAAATGTGGCTAAGGTGCCTAAGCGGGTCCGAAGCCCGTGAAATTGTTAAGGAGGTACATTCAGGACTCGTGGCGCTCACCGACCGGGTCCAAAGATGAAAATAAAAATTAAAAGATTAGGTACTACCGGCCCTCGATGATGACCGATCGCATGAAAATCGCCAAGAGCCGTCACCAGCTGCCAAGTGCACGGAGTGGTTCTACACCAACCTCCAAATGTGCTACATCCGACAATTGCATCGCGGCCATTCGAATGTTGGGGCACGGATATAGTGGGTCCAATAGAACCGCCGTCGTCAAAAGGACATCGCTTCATTCTTGCAGCCTACAGATTACTTTTCCAAGCGGCAGAGGCAGCTCCACTAAGAGAAGTGAAAGCACATCACGTGCTACAATTTTTCAAGAACCAAGTTATCTACCGTTTCGGGGTGCCGCGCAGATCATCTCGTATAATGGGTCCGCATTCGAAGCACACAAATCAACAATTTTGTCGAGAGACACGGAATCGACCGGCGATATTCAACAATTTACTACCCAAGAGCAAACGGCCTAATCGAGGCTTTTAATAAAACTCTCGTTCAAATCTTAAAGAAAACCTTGGACGATAATAAGAGAAATTGGCACGAGAAGTTGTTAGAAGCCTTATGGGCCTACTCGGACAACCTTCGTAACTCCTACGCAAGCTACACCTTACGCTCCGGTGTATGGGTCCGAGGCAGAGTTACCTTTTAGAGGTTCAGCTCCCTTCACTCGTAATCGCAGCTGCAAATAAAATCACAACGTAAGAGAACGCCAAATTACGACTCGAAGAATTAGAGAGCCCGGAAGGGAAAAGACTTGCAGCAGCAACGGAACTTAGAACTGTACTGAGCTAAGATGATTCAGTGCCCATGACAAACCGGTCCGCCCAAGAATCTTCAAAGTTGGTGACTTAGTTCTCGTTCTTAAAAGACCTATTCTCGCACACCGCAAGATAGGAGGAAAATTTGAACCCACTCGGGAAGGACCGTTTCGTGGTCGAAGCGGTATACTCGGGAGGTTCCTACCAGCCTAGTGAATCGCCAAGGAGAACGACATATGCTTCCGATCAATGGACGATACTCGAAAAAGTATTACGCTACTCGATGTTTCGAAGGAATGAACTTTCCATCCCTAGAAGCACGGGTGAAGTGATTACTTATGACTGGGTCCGAACCCAAAAAACAAAAAAAATGTGCTAAAATAAATAAAATCCTGATAATAAAGTTTTCCTTGTTTTTCTTTTTCAAATCAAATCTCAATCAAATTTCAAATTCGATCTTCCAAATCTTAAATCAAATTCTCAATCAAATTTCGAATCCAATCTCAGTCAAATTTCAAATCTCAATTTTGATCTTCCAAATTTCAAATCAAATCCTCAATCAAATTTCAACCGAGTTCAAACTCATCCTTTCAAATTCAAATTCAATCTTTCCAGATTCCAAATCTCTATCAAATCTCAAATTCGATCTTCCAGATCTTAAACCAAATCTCAATCAAATTCAAGTTCAATCTTTCCAGATTCCAAATCTCTATCAAATCTCAAATTCGATCTTTCCAGATCTCACATCAAACATACATCAAATCCAAACTTTTGGGTCGAGGATTTTACATCCAAGACTGCACTGCTTTAGGATTCTCTTCCTACTGCACTGAAATACATCAATTCAAACTCTTGGGTCGAGGATTTTACATCCAAGATCGCACCGCTTTAGGATTCTCTCCCTATTGCACCGAAATACATCAAATTCAAACTCTTGGGTCGAGGATTTTACATCCAAGACCGCACCGCTTAGGATTCTCTTCCTACCGCACCGAAATACATCAAATTCAAACTCTCGGGTCGAGGATTTTACATCCAAGACCGCACCGCTTTAGGATTCTCTTCCTACCGCACCGAAATACATCAAATTCAAACCTTTCGGGTCGAGGATTTTACATCCAAGACCGCACCGCTTTAGGATTCTCTTCCTACCGCACCGAAATACATCAATTCAAACCTTCGGGTCGAGGATTTTACATCCAAGACCGCACTCGCTTTAGGATTCTCTTCCTACCGCACCGAAATACATCAATTCAAACCTTTCGGGTCGAGGATTTTACATCCAAGATCGCACCGCTTTAGGATTCTCTTCCTATCGCACCGAAATACATCAAATTCAAATTCCTCGGGTCAAGGATTTTACATCCAAGATCGCACTCTGCTTTAGGATTCTTTTCCTATCGCACCGAAATACATCAAATCAAACTCTCGAGGTTACGGATTTTACATCCAATACCGCATTATTCCGAGGTCTTTCCTCATTGTAATGACTCAATCCAATCGATTCGATCTTCTTTTGGGGTCGAAGATGTTACATCTAAAACTTCAAAATTCCAATTTTCATTTCAAATCAAATTCCTTCAAATTAATCTCGACAAACTTCAATCTAAATTAAAACTCCAAATCGAAATCTAAACTCACGCATCGCGACTTGAACATGAAATAAAATAAAATCTAAATCGAAATTCTCCCGCATCATGTGATTTGGGATTCACCTCCTTTTCCTTTCCCTCAGCCGAGAGTTCAAGAATCTCCAGCTCGTAGGTATACTCGACACTCCCCAGCGGAAATTCTTCTACTTCGTCCTAAGTTTGTTACTTGGACATCCGTGTTGGTTTTGTTGATCGCTTCGGTCAACACCAATACGTGCGGTGTGCTCCGTCACCACCACACCTATCGGGGTCCATTTGTTGACCTCATTTTCGATGAGGTCTTCTCTTCTTCTCTTTAAGACTTCAGGATCTGAACTTCAGGCTTTTCCTTCGACTATCTTAGAGGACTAGAATCGGGACCCACCTTTTAGAAATTCAAACCACTTCTTAACTCCCCGCAAACTCCACAAACTCGACTATAGACCCCTAATCACCTGTAGGGTCGAAATCAAATGTGGAAGTTTAAAGGATGAGTTCCTATGTGACTCTTGGCCTTAGGACTGCCCTGGGTGGCCTGGTCTGGTAAAGGGCCGACTTACACATACACTACACCTATGCACTACACTCTCACACACCTCCTAAAAACACACCCATACCTGACTTGACTTCCTGACTCATGTAGGTGATTCACATGGATGGTCCTTAACCCCTAAGCCTCGCGCAAGGGGTTAGGAACAACATAGTGAGTGCCTCAAATGAGTCCCTTCATGGCTCATGTGGGCTTGATATGGCTTCATGGCTCAACAAAAATGATTTCATTTCACTTACATCCACCCAATCTTCAATTTTCCAAATTTTCAATTTTTGACCCCCGGACCCAACACCCGCCAACCTACCCAAAGCCCTGAATAGCCCAAATTTCTCAAAAATTTCCAAATTACCCAAATTTCTCCAAAATCAATCCCAAACATTTCCACATCACTCAAATTGGTCATCCATGCCCAAAAATATTAAAAATTCCAAAAATATCCCCCAATACCTTCCAAATACCCAAAATACCCCTTTTGACCCAAAAATCCAAAAATTCAGAAAATTCCCAGAAAATTCCAGAAAATCCCAAATATTCCCAATTTCATTTTGTTCAACTACACCATGGGCCAATTTTGTCAATTTACCCCACTTTTATCAAAACCCCCAATTCGACCCATTTTAACCCAAAGTAAACCCAATGTCAAACCAAATCTACCCAATTGACCCCAATTTTGGTCCAATTCAATTCTAAACTTCAATTCAACATCCCCAACACCAATCTAGACCAAAGCCAAGCCCAATTTGAGTGGCATTGGGATCCAATTTCACTTTTGGCCTTAAAGCCCAATTTGGACCTATGACCCAAACCTAACCCAAACTCACCCAATTCAACTCCAATTAACCCCAAATCTTTTCTAAACCTTCCTTGACATCCCCATAAACAAAACACTAACATGATTTGCCCAAAACTTTGATCCAAACCCCACTCAAATTCAACCCAAAGCTAAAAGGCCCAATTTCGACCTAAACCTAAACCTAGCCCAAATGAGCCCAAACCCCAAAATCAAAACCCAACCAAAGCCAAAACCTCTTTGAAACACTCCCAAAAACATTTCCCAACATTAATTTCACATCAACTTCAACTCTAGCCCAACTTTGGCCCATGGTAGCCCATTTTGCCCACTTTAGCCCACTTACCAATTAAACCCAAATTCAACCCAAATCAAACCCAAATCACTTCAAACTTGTCTCAAATCACTCATGACACATCCTTAAACTAAACCCAACATTTATTTGGCATGGCCCTTTGCAAAATTTTCATCTAAAAGCCCACTTCTAAAGGACATTCAAAAGCCCATTCCAAACCAAACTCAAAAGCCCAAGCCCATCCTAAAGCCCACATTACAATCTCATCTCATCCTCACTTAATTAAAATCATTCCTAAGTCCTAAATCAGCAATCAAATCTTTCTAAACAAAGCCATATGACAAACCATCCAAATTTTACACCAAATTACCAAAAATTCTTAAAACCCATTTTTATGAAATCGACTAAACTTTTCCCTAAGCCAAAGACAAGCCATGCAAGCCATGGACAAGCCACATGAAGCCATGGAGAGTTTGACATGTGATCAAGCCATTAATGGAAAAAGGAGGACCCCCTTTCCTAATCCTTCTTAAGCCTTTTTTACCTTAAGCATGTCACACTCTAAACCATGCTTTGCCACCTAATCCATGGATGGAGACTTCACCACTCCATGGCAACTCGACCCAATCGATCCTCTCACCTCAAAATCAGAGCCATGGGGAGGTGCACCCAACCCAAACCAATGGGTTGACCAAATTGAAGCTAAAATAGCCCTTTCCCCTTTCTACTTCGATTCAACCACTTTACACATGTCAAACCTCAATCGAACACACCAAACCCCCGCCCCGACCCACTCCGAACAAGATGGTGACCAGTGCTCGGCCGGCCAGCCACCGAGCCGCCGGAAAACACCATGGCCGAAACCTCGGGAGGAGCCAAACTTTGGAATTCTCCTCGCCGAGCCGCTCCATGCCTAGTGGTCACCATGGTCGTTCTTCTCCTCACTCGCAGCAACTCGATCCCAAGCCCTAACTCCCCCGGGAGGCCCTCCGACCATGCCTATTTAAACACCACCCCCTCACGGCCATGAGAGGAGAGTTGCACAAACCTTGCCAAAACTCGCCAAAATTGTTCCGTACCCCTCCTCATACACGCAGCACTTGATCCCCGATGAGATCCCCCGCCATTTCTTCTCTCGCGAGCTCAATTTCGAGTCGAAATCCAAGCCCAAAACCAGGACACTTCCCCACGATGAACCAATCCCCAAATCGATTGGTCCTACACCTTCACCGCACCAAGGGAAGGTGTCCACCAACAAAAGCCCCATCTCCGAGGCCACCCAGCTTGCTCCGTACTCCAAGCTTTGTGATCACTCGTGGTCGAAGTTCAACCTAGCACAATTCACTGTACCGAGAGACTTCATCCGGAGCTTGCCGAGATCCAATCGAAGGTGCAACAACTCTCGCATCGAAGCTTCACTTCTCCGAGCAAAGGTACGAGCTAATTCTTCATCCCGAGCTTCGGAGATTCTCCATTTCAAATGCCTTAATTTCAATGCATGTTTACCATATGGATGTGTTCGTCTCTTCAAGACGAATCCATGGAGCATAAGAACACGAAAATCCATCGAGAATCGAGTGAGTTCTTAGTGGTTGAGTGTGGACGGTCACGGGATCACACCAGCCATGGACGATGAACGGATGCCGTCCATTTAATACACGCGCGGACGGACGGCTCGGATGGCGTCGGACTCGAGAGACGGTACGAGAACCGCGGGGCCCGGGTTGCTGACTCAGATGGCGGCGTCGAATGGGAGCGCGACGCGTGTGAGTTCGGAGATGCCGAGGATGCGCTGGCGCCGCGTCACTTAAGTAGATAAATAGGGTATTTTCTATTTATTTAATTCCCGTAACTTTAAAAATCCATATCTTTGTGTAGAAAAATCACAAAAATAAAATAAAAATACCCCCTCGCTCAGATGAATGTAGGAGAATAATGTGGAAAAGAAATTAATTAATTTTGTCCAAGCATTTTATTTTTAATTAATTATTTACTCCCCGCATTGTTTTAATTCCCCATGCATGTATTCAATTCACCATGGCATGAGACTATAGGGCTTTTGAAGCCTCCGAACTTAGGGACATTCCCCGAATTTTCCAAGGTCGAGGCCATCTCTGTGAAAAGTTATTGATTTTTCAAATGCATGTTGCTATTTTAAGTATTTTAATTCCAAAAATTAGTATGTTGTGAAATAAATTCTAAGAAAATTTGGTGATGTTCCTTATGACCAGAGAACCCTAGGAAAAATAGGATTTGAGTTAATTCACTGAGATTAACCCTAATTGGCTTAAACACCCAAAATAGATCTCTAATTAATTAGAGTTAACCATAGATCAAATTGACTTGAAATCAATTCTCCACTGACCTTTAGGATCAGAGGAACCCATCATAAAAATTTGAGGTCAATTGGACTTGGTTAGTCCCACTAATTGGGTTGATTAAACCACTTAGCCATTTTAAACTTTAAAAATTCATAACTTTCAAAATATCTTTCAAAAATTCACCAAATTGGTTTTGGAGTCTCTCTGATATCAGGGGAGTTTAAGAAAATTAAAATTTCAATTTTCTAAAAAAGTTGATTTTTAATATTATTTTAATATTTTTAATAATTAAAAAATAATAAAAATCACAAAAATAATAAAATTCACCAAAATGTCATATTTTGAATTTTAATCACTTAGGAACAAGTCCCATATTTTTCCTAGGTCTATTTAGTGAGATATTAATTTTTAAAGCTCTAGGGTAATTTTAAAATTAAAAAAAATGTATTTTCTAGCATTTTCACCAAAATAATTATAATAAATCAAAGAAAAATCAGAAAATTGCAGAGTTTGGTTCTCTGGAATTCTTGATATCAGAGAGAATTTTAAAAATTATAAAATTTATTTTTCAACATTTATTTTATTTTTAAATTAATTAATACTCCAGAACTTAAAATAATTCTAATAAATAAAATATAATTCAAAAAATTACAAAATTTGGTCCAAGTGGTCCTCTTGTCATTAGGAATGTCCCCTAATTTTCTTAAGGACAGAAACTTTCCCTTGGTCATGTCATTGAATTTTCCTTGGAAATTCCTATTTTCTACTAAAAATAATATATAAATAAATTAAATGCAGAAAAATCACATTTTCTCCTCTCATGTCTTTATTGACATATGAGTGAAGTCTCATAAAAATTTCAAGTTCATTTGAGTTCAATTTAGTGAGTTATGAAATTATTAGAGCTTAAAGGGCAAAATGGTAATTAAAATTTTAACCCTTAATTAAAACTTTAGGTTTAATAAAAATTAACAAGTAAAATATTTTGATCCTAATCTGATTTGGATGATTGAAATTTAAATAATTGAAGGGTAGAAACCCATTAAGTAATTTAAAATGATTAAACTTTAAGTAAATAATTAATTGAATTTGGAAGAATAATAAATTTGGAATTATTAAAATAGGGATATTATTAGGAAGAGATTTATTCTTTAATTTAAAAATCCCTAAATTGATCATCTCATTAATACTCAACTCTTAATTAAAATGATAACTCAAATTTAAAATATTAAAAGACTTAACCATTAAATAAAAATTAAATCATTAAACTCTTTCAAAAATTTTCAATTAAATTAAATTAAATTAAGATTAAAAGTTGCATTAAATTAAATTAAAATTAAGTTAAATTAAATAAACAAATTAAATTAAATTAAATGAATTAAATACATTAAATTAAATAAATAAATAAAATTAAATTAAATTAAATTAAATTAAATTAAATAAATAAAATTAAATTAAATTAAATCAAATTAAATTAAATTAAATTAAATTAAATTAAATTAAATTAAATTAAAAATTAAATTAAATTAAATTAAAATTAAATTAAATTAAATTAAGAAATTAAGTCAAATAAATTAAATTGAATTAAATTAAATCAAATGAAATTAAATTAAATAAATTAAATTAAAATAAATTAAATTAAAATAAATTAAGTTAAATTAAATAACATCACTTAAGACATAAACCTAAAATAATTTGAACACTATTCCAAACTTAAATCATTAATTTGAACTTAAATTTAATCACAAACTATTAAATATTATTTTGCCTCTTAGAGCTTTTATTATCATAACTCCTAAATGGAATATCAAATGAAGTGACACTTCACTTATAAGGATATTCAAACATCCTAGCTTCACCGAGCAAGTTAACAAAACTTCAAAACCTCTGACGATCGATTCATTTACACAATTAAATTCATTTGACTTAAACAATCCTAGAAATATCGAAAAGATGTTTAAGATTTTTCTTAAGCACTTCCTCAATATGATAGGATATTTACAAGAACAATCGAACTTAATTGTTCTTCGATGAAGAAAATCGTCTTCAAACCAAAAACACAAAGAACCTGGACGTCATAGGAAATGACTAGCATATGGATTAGAACTTGGTAGAAAACCATAAACCTTTCCCTTAGCTTTACCTAGGAACTTGCTTAAATATTCTAACCGTGTTTTAAGTGCAGCTTGGGATGACGGGAAGACCCTCCAGTGTACGCTTTTATTTTATCGTAGCTTTATTTTATTGCAAATGCACTTTATTTTTCTCGTATGATAAACAACAGTTGCATGAAAACCGACACCTTTAGGATGTAAACCAAAACCGAAACCCATAACTAAATTAAAAGACACTACAAGATAAAATTCACCTCCACAACATTTCAAAATATAAGACAACTCAAAATTTAATCACAAACAGAACACAAAACTACAACTACAACTAAATTAAAACGTCTCGTTGAATGATCGGGAATACCTCGGATGATGTAACCCACGTGTTGCTAACGGGATTTCCCACGGCCTAAATGAAAGTGCGGAACTCATTTAGTTGAGTTTAGCAAATTCATCTCGACTAAGTGAATTCGATGAAAATAATCGGTGTCGGGATGACGGAACCGCGGGATCTTAATCGGCTCGTTTAATCAACTTTAAGATCCGTTTTAATTAAAACATAAAGAACACTTGGAAATTAAGACTTCTCTAAACCGAACACTTCTCTCATCTCTTGATTTATGATTTCTAAAACTAAAACCCCGCAACAACAAGGAGCTCTGAGCATGGTGGGCAAGACGGCCATCGTCGTCAAGAAAACTCGAACCTACTTCACAGAAACTTTCTTAGAATTAAATAACAAAGCCATAGGACTTCGAGGTAGTTTGCCTAGTGCAACATAAATCCTCAACTTTTCGTTAGGCATTTGCATTGCAAATTAAGCCCTAACCGGTCTTAGGATTCCGAGGTAGTCGTCCGCACGACATAAACCCTCATATCTTCTGTGCAATTTGTATGATTCTATCATATAAATATAAGTCCTAATTAATTAAAATTAGCAAGATTAAAACAAGCAAATAAACATTAGGACTTTCCTAAATTCAAGCCAAACAATAGGATAGTCGGGAGATTACCGAAGTCCGCTTCGAATCCGTAATTTCTCCTACCTTTCTTCCTTTCGAATTCCCAAAATAAAAATGTTCCAAATTTGATCCATTCCCTATCGAAATTCCAAAATTCAACCCTCGAAAACTTAAACTTTCGAAATTCTCGAGAGCGAATTATCGATTATTATCGAGAGTTTTCTTAGGTGATTCCCGTCACTTAAGATGTAATTAACTATAGTGGGCTCACTCTTATAGGGAACTTTAAGAACCTGGTAATATAAACCCCGTTTAATAGTTTCATATTAAGCAGGGAATTTGTCGGCTTATAAAATTGGTTCGCGGACCAAACGGATGTCACAAACCTTTCTAGTTTATTTAATCGAGCCCCATTACCAAGCAGTGTGTCTATTCTTCGGGATAGACACACGGTTTGTGGTGCGGCGCTCGTTTATATAAACTATTTGGGATGTGAAATTAGTTTGATTTCATATCTTAAAATTTTCAAATTTAAAATTATTTTCAAAAATCAAATACTACTTTTCAAACTATTTATTAAATTAAAATTCGCCGACAATTTTTTGTAGGCGACTCTCTTTTCAAAATACAACACTCAACCTAAAAATATGCCGGCAGTAACATATGTGCATATTTGTTTGTTATTAAGCTGTTCTTTTCAAAATTTTCTTTTATTGATCCGTTGTTACATATTTTCATACATGTGTTCTGAGATTAGTCAGACTACTCATGTATTTTATTTTTTCTTGCATTACCTACCTTTATCCAGCTTATTATTATTGCATGTTACTTATGTATTAGAAAAGTGAAATTTTGGGAGAAATTTGTACCATTTTACAAACATGAAAGTAGTTCACATAACTCAATAAAAGATTAAATATTAATATGATAACACTTTCTAGGAATTATGATTAATTCAACCTACTTATCAAAAGTTTCCTTTCACACAAGGGATAAATGCCATTTAGGAAAAATTAACTTTATTGTTTCAATAATGAGGTTTCAAAACTTAACAACTTCTGAAGAATAATTAAAAATTTGCAATTAAAATATTAGGTATAAAATTCAAGATGAATTAGGTTCTTTTTAGTTTTGTTTAGCCAGTTTGATGTTAGCTTAACTTTAAACTAAAAGATAACATAAATGAGTATCATTACACAATCATTTTATGTGCTTAAGGGAAACTAGGCCTTCAAAACATTTAAAAAGAAAAGAAAAAAAGTTGTCTAACCTTATACAATAATTCTCAAAGATAAATTAAAAGAAAAAGAAAAAAAGAAAAAAAAAGAGAAAATGAAGAAAAAAAGAGGGTTAAAAAAAACAATGGAAAGAAGCTTAAGTTTATCACAAAAATTTAAAAGAAAAAGAACTGGGAATATGTTTCGTAAAACTTAAGTGATGAGATTTTTTCATGATTCTTTAATGAAACACATCTGATGTTATTTTCAAGAAAAATGTTAAATAGGAATAGGTTGGCTAATTTCATTGAGATTATATTAAAATATTAGAGCTTAGTGAAGAGATTTTAAATGTCAACAATCTAAGAAACTTTGGGATTACTTGAGCGCAGAATGAAGGGAATTAAGGAAAAGATCAAGTTATTTAATATTAAGAATAATTGATTCTGAAATGACACTTAAATACTTCTATTTGACTTAGATAAATAAGTTGAATAGTTCAGAAACCTATAGAAGTGCCTATTATATTCTCATGGGGTCCCATTGGGATATGAGATTACTTAAGGGAAAGTACTTAGATAGGTTTAGGGGTATTAACATGTGTCTAGTTTACATGATTTTATCTATTTTTATCCAGTATTTTACCTATTATTTTTACTTATTTATCATTAATTTACAATTGTAAAACAATTTTGATGATGTTTTATGGGTTACAGGTGATGAATATACTCATTTCGAGGTGAGAAAAACTAAGAAGAAAGTGGTGAATCTGGCATGACAACGCCACCATATTAAGGGTGACAGCGTGACCACGCCAAGATCAGGTATGACCATGCCACCCTATCGAGGGTGGTGGCGTGACCACACCCAGATCAGGCGTGACCAACCTGCCTAGTTTGGAAACCGACATGAACATGTCAGTTTTTGGTGTGACTGCGTCAATGTTGTAGGAACCTATTTTAGCAACCCAATTCAAGGATTTTGTTATATAAATGCACCTTTAAGGAATCTAAAGGAGGAGGGGAGTTCTAGAGATGACCAGAGAGTAGAAGTGGGGTTAGGAGAGCTTCTTCCTTAAGTTTTTTCTTCCTCTCTTGGGGTTGAGTTCCTAAGGGCTTTCCTTGCCCATTAATTTGTACTTTCTTACTTGTTTCGTGAGATTATTGTATGGAAGAGGGATTTGTTACTAAGGAAGAGCGAATAAATTATTTTGTAAATTTTTATCTTTTGTTTTTATTTACAACAATGATTTCAATGGAATATTTTTTTGGTGTGTTTTCTATCATGCGTAGCTAAATTTCTTTTTGCACCTCTGTGATTCATTGGATGTGGTTTTCAAGATTTTCTAGGATGAATTCTTTCTCTGTATCATTTTCCTGAGGAATCATGGCTTTAGTCCTTGTGTTCATAGAATTTAATTTACTCTTGATCTAACCAATTAAAATGTTAACATATTTCGTGATTTGTGACTTCTACCCGTTGCGTAGAGGAACAAAATGGTTAACCACAAAATCGAGGTAATAAAAGACATATTCTTTTTAGATTTTATAGCTTAGAAAGAGGATAAAAAAAATATACGGGATCGTTGGGATTGGGGAAGCCTCAACTTCATGGTTTTTAGCCTTCTTTTAACCTAAGCATAGCCATAAGGAGGACTTTATATCCATGTTGATAACTATCACGTAAGGGAAATTCTAGGAAGGTGATGCACCAAAAATATAAACGGTTTTTACTATATGATTTTACTCATTTTTTGTGATATTACACTTTAAAAGGAAGGTATTTGTATGTTTATTGGTTTTAGGTACAAGAAATGATGATTGAAATAAAAGGAAGTAAAAATGGTGCAATTTGGAGCAAAAACGAACAAGAAAGCAAATTTTGGCTTGGCACATTTCGACAAGTCTTTCTATGTTTAATCTCTATTAGACTTCTTGCATATTTTTGAATGAGATTACACTTTAAAGAAAGGTTGTATTTATGCTTATTTTGTAGGGTTATACGTTAGGAACGCAACACAACTGAAATGGGGTGAATCGGAGCTGAAATAGAGCCAAACAGAGCAAAATGGTGGAGCTGCGCAGAATGGGTACTTGGGGTGCCCAAACTGGCACCAGCGGCGCCCAAACCGGCGCCGGTGGCGCTAGAAACTTAAGGTCACGAAAATAGGGCTCCAACAGCGCCCTATTCAGCGCCGGCGGTGCTCTGGACGGTTGGGATGCGATATTAGGCGGTTTTTGTCCATATACATCTAATCTGGACACTTTTTGGAAGGTTTCTTCATGCATCTCTTGGAAAATTCATCCTTACACTATTTTAAACTGAATTTGAAGCCAAAAAATGGGGAAGATGATGGGAAAAATGTGGAGAATGATTAAAGATCTTAGAATAGGAGAACAAATGTAGATTTCTATCTTTTTGGAGAGATTGGTGAGGGTATTTTAAGCGAACTTGTAAGGAAATGTTCTAGCATTGTATGCATCCGCAGGAGACTTTATGGGAGATATTTTCAACTTTCTTTCAAGGGAAAAGAACTAATTATTGTGTTCTTCATTATCTTATGCTTTTGTAAACATTTATTTTATGGATTTCCTTTAAAATGAAGTTTTTCGTTGTGTTTTCTTCGTGTTGTGTGATGTCTTTCTCTACTCTTTCTTCTTGTTTAGAAATAGTGGCAAAAGAAAATTATGTCATTGGTTTCATTCTACTTTTCTTTCGCAATGATTAGGATTCATGTTTAGGATATTGGAATGCTTTCTAAAAGAAGTTTAATTATAAATGTGATGGTTTTTACTTGCGCTTCATTTACATTACAAAAGAGCTCGTTGTAGTGTTAAAATTTGTTGTAATTACATTAACCTGAAAGGGCAGTGTAATTCTCAACAAAGTGGAACCACATTCAATGTCCGAGAATGAATTGAGTAGTTCATGGGGATTGCGTGCAAATAAATAGGGAAATATAGTTTCATGGGCGTCAAATTGGAGGTTTCAGGGTGACAGGCTGAGATCCCCAATTTGGTCCTAAAGTTTGGTAACTAAAGCTAGGGTTAGCCTTCAGGTGAAGGGAAGTGGGAGCTCTGAAGTGGCAGCCAGTATCCTCCTACCTAACCTAGAATTTAGGGACTAAGCCTAGGATTTACCAATGTTCTTTATAGCACTCTCAAGAGGGGGTACTCGGAAGAGGGTAATGAATAAGATTGCTCCTATTTGGCACATACAATATTTAATGCATCTCATTCCTATACATTATCTAATTTGTTAAATGAGAATAGTGGTTTTTATTATCTCAAAATTCACCAAACTAATTTCCCCAAAAAGGTTATCTTTATTATTAATATTTACATTATATAGTAGTTATTATTCTTACATATAATCATCTGCATTTAGGAGTAGTTGTTAGAAAAACTACTTATATCACCCTTCCAAACTAAGGCTGCTAGTAGTAGACTAGAATTTGACTAAGAACCTCTTACCTCGCTTCCCTGTGGGATCGATAAATAGGACTCCATTAGAGCCCTATATTACTTGATACGATACGTATACTTGTGTTGGATCATTGTGACTTTAAAAAATTATTATATATTTATTGTTCATAAATCCTTGCATATAAAAAAGTCGCATCAAGTTTTTGGTGCCATTGTCGGGGAAGCTTCAGTAAGAATTTTAGGAGAATTTTAGTTGAAGTAATTAGGCTTAGAATTGGAAAACTTTAGTGTCGTAAAATTGTGTTTGTGTGAAAAGTGTTTTTTTGTATGAAAAAGAGTTGTGAAAAAAGGAACTGTTTGTGTGAAAAATAAGGTGTTTGTGAGAATGTTTTGTTGTGTTAAATATATTTTTTGTTTTGTTTGTTTTATTGTTAATGAATTGTTTGTTGTGTTATGTATGAAAAACAAAGGATCTGTAGGACTTGTGTCTTATGGAAAAAAATTAAAAAACAGAAAGGACTCGAAAAACTAGAAATGGAAATGGAAAACATTCAAAATACTAACTTGAAAAATCATCATAAATCATTGAGGCATTATGTAAATCCTACGATAGGTGAAATTCACTCAAGTATACAAAACCCTGTCGTAGAAGCCGACTCGTTTGAACTAAATCCAGCGATTATCCAACTTGTGCAGAACAACCAGTTTGGGGGAACTCATTCGGAGGATCCCTATTTACACTTATCTAGTTTTCTAGAACTTTGTGCTAGATTTTGTTATAATGGCATGTCAGACGATGTTGTTAGGCTAAGGCTTTTTTCTTTCTCACTAATTGATAAGGCTAAAATGTGGTTATACTCATTAGCACCTGGTTCTATTAAAAATTTGGAGGAGTTAACTCAGAAATTTCTAGCTAAGTATTTTCCACCTTCAATGACTACTCAACTTAGAAACAATATTATCTCATTTTTTCAGTATGAAGGGGAATCAATATACAAAGCCTGGGAAATATTTAAGGAACTCCTAAGAAAGTGTCCACATCATGCTCTGCCAGATTGGTTAATCATTCAAACTTTTTATAATGGGTTAGTAGGATCCCTTAGGTCCATTATCGATGCAATTGCCTAGTGGTTCATTAATGTCAAAAACATTTGATGAAGCATATGCATTAATTGAAGAAATGACTACAAATGAATTTCAATGGCCCTCTGCAAGGGTAAATCATAAAAATAGAGCTAGTGTTCATGATATAGATGTGATTACAATTCTTGCATCTCAGGTTGCTGCAATATCAAAAACGTTGGACCAATTTGGAATGAACCAACCTCAATTTGCTCATGTAAATGAGGAAAGTTTATTAGGGCGTATGATTGATTTCAACTTATTATATGAGACTTTAAATACCATAAACAACCCATGTTCTGACTTTTACAACCCATGTTGGAAGAACCATCTTAATTTTAACTCGAATCATACTACTGAGGGTGGAAACCAACAATGGGAAAACAATCATGCAAATCCTAATGAAAGTTGGAATAGGTAGGGTAACATAAGATATAGGCCTTCACATCCACTGGACTCTAATATTGATCAACAATTTAACGATAAGAAGATGTCTATAGACAAAGTGGCATTACAAATGGGAAACCAGTTGCAAAGTCAAAATGCTGCGATTAGAAACATAGAGAATCAGCTGGGAGAAATTGCTAATTCACTTAGCAATAAATCCAAAGGAACACTTCCTAGCAACACTGAGATCAAACCTAAAGATAAAGATAATGAACAACTATTCCTTGTTACTGGACAAATTATGATAGATGTGCAAAAAGGAGAGTTGATTAAGAATATTAATGATCAGGAAGTCACTTTTGATGTGTTAAAGACTATGAAATTTTCAGCTGAGAGAAAAGATGATGAATGTTTTTGGATGGATGAAATTGATTATCTAAGTAAAGACCATTTCCAAGAAAGTTTTGAGAGTAAGATAACAGATGAGGTCATAATGGATTATCATGATGAGTTGAAAACGTTATCTAAAGAAGACTGTATGTATCTGAAGAAGACTGGATGTACCCAATAAAATTTTAAAGACTGCCTATTTAGAGAATTCATCTACACCACCAGTCTTTATATGTTCATATTCAACTCAATTACAAGAAAAACCTGAATTGAATGATGAACAAGATAAAGTTATTGAACTAGGACTTGGAAGAGAATTTGAGGATAAATTTAAAAAGAACTTTGAGTTGAGAAAAGAGGATAAGGATATTGGAAGACCATTGGAAGAAATTCCTAATGAATTAGAAAAACCTATTTCCTTAACTAAGATAGATCCTCCATCATTTAATAATTATAAAGGGGAACAATTGGAAGATAACTTGAAACAGAAGAGTGACATAGAAGAATTTGATCTTGAATTTAAATTATCTAGAGAGAATCTAATCCAAAATTTGGGAGATTTTGAATTATCTTATAGAGATCCATTTCTTATAAATTTTAAGGATGATAATAATATGAAATTTCAGAAATTCAATAGAAGAATATTGGATCTAGAAAGAAATATGAGGAACAATGATATAAATCCATCTGAAAAGGAAGAGCTGAATGAAAAATTACAATTTGAGAATTTTGTAGGAATTTTTGGATCTAAAAAGTAATGGGCGATTGATTGATGATTACTTGATTGGAATTTTGATCCTAGAGGAATCATTTGTCGGGCCCGCAACGTTAAAACCAAGCGCTTTATGGGAGGTAACCCATAGTTATCAGTGTGCTTTGATTTAGTGTGCTTGAGAGTCATGATTATTAGTGTTGTATGGTGTTTGCTTTAGAGTGGATTGACTTGATATTTATGTGTCATTATGGATTGATAAGTTTGATTGTTGATTGGTAGATGTTTGGATTGTTAGTAGTTTGATTTGATCTTTGTGTGTCATGAGGGAGGTGATTCCTTAACGTCTTATTATGGTTAGACTTGTATGTTCTCTTATAGTAGTTGGATTAACAAGTTCATTCTAACTCGGGTCTTACTCGGACTTGAGTTTTACAAGAGATATTATGAATTTGAACAATGACAGCTTCATCTCAATATTGTTACATCCTTTCTCTAACTTTGTTTTCATTTAATATGAGTCATGAACATATTTGATGAATAACTTATGGATGATCTTACATTACGATTTATAACAGTTAGAGGTGTTTAATTATAGGGATTAGATGATGCCTGAGATTGGTGCATATGAACTAATTTATTAGGTATAATGTTATCTTTTGGATTATAATCTATAAAATAATTTTAAAATGTACCTAATTTATTAGTGTAGTGATTCCGTTAGAAATTGGAAGTAAACAGTGTGATGTGATGAGTTAATGGAAGAATTGACCTCATTTATCTTATGTGTGTTTATGTTTGTGTTACAATTTTATATAATAATTGAAGAATATTTTTATATTCTCTTGTTGATACCTGCTATGCTAGTTAAACATTTATTTAGTGAATTTCATTTTGGCATGATTGGTTTAGATTTACTTTATGTTGCATATTGTTTTGTCATCTTGAATACTTGTAAATGGATTTGATAGACATTTGTGGTAGATAGAATTTCTAAATTGTTTTTCTTCCTGCTTATATTTTGTGTACTGAATGCTATATATGTTAAAAATTAAGTTTGGGGCCGAAAGAAAAATAAAATTTTAAAGTGAAAATACTTCCTTTTAGTGTAATTTTATTCAAGCATGTTTTATGTTAGATTTACTTTCTCCTACAATCATTCTATCCTGATTATGCATGTATATGAATTTTATAGGATGTTGTAGTAGTAAGTAGATTCAACCTTTACTTTTTCTTCCTGCAACATTTTATGGAATTAATTGCAAAATATTTTAAAATTTAAGTTTGGGGGGAAGAAAAATTTTAAAAATGTAACTTTATTTGTCCTCAGTAACATGTATTTAATTTGTTTCACTTTTAAAGTGACTTGTGGTATGTGGTGTTACCTTTGGGTTACTATAATTTCAATTTAAGGAATGCTAGAAAAATAAATTAGTTGAAATCCTATGTGAAGAAACAGTTATAGAGTTAAGATATTTTGTAGGAAACATTGAAAAAATGATTTTTCTATTTATGGTAGAAAGGAGTTGAATATTTGAAAAGCTAAAATTCTTAGATTTATACTTAATAAAATTGAGCATTTATTGAAAACTTTTTTCGAACTAATACTTACACTTATAAAAAGTGAGGATAAGTTTTGAGTTTTAGATTTTAGACAGAGGATAGTGAAATTCAAAATTATTAAAAGCCTATCCAAATATAGTAATCATGACATAAAAAAAGAAAAAAAGGATTAAAAATGATCCCAAAAGAAAGAAAAAATAGTGAAAAAAAGGGATTGAAAATGATCCCAAAAGAAAATAAAAAAAAGAAGAGAAAATAAGTGAGGAGAAGCTGGAGGATAAGCCTAATCAAAAATTGGTTTCACTTGAATCTTTTTAAATGAAAAGATTTAAAAATAATCCTAAGCTTATTCTTATTTCAAAAGGTATTGGTTAAATTGGTATAAAAAAGGTGCTCAAATTCCATTTTTATACTTTCTATGAATCTTTAGTTTGACAATTTTCAATAACTTTTGAAGTAAATAATAAAAATCAGGATTCCTAAGTTGAATATGAGATATTCTTACACTCTAGTCCTAGGTTGATTTGATAGAATTTCCCCTATGTTATACTATAACATTTCTGAGATGAAATTATAAGAAACTCTATTGAAACCCACAACCACAAGTCAATATATTTGGTTTTTAAAGTTATAGTATTACTTGAGGACAAATAACAGTTAAGTTTTGGGGATTTTGATGCACCAAAAATATATACGGTTTTTGCTATATGATTTTACTCAATTTTTGGTGATATTACACTTTAAAAGGAAGGTATTTTGTATGTTTTTTATTTTAGATACAAGAACTGGTGATTGGAGCAAAAGGAAGCAAAAATGGTGCAATTTGGAGCAAAAATGAGCAAGAAAGCAAATTTTGGCTTGACACATTTCGATAAGTCTTTCTATGTTTAATCTCCTTTACACTTCTTGCATATTTTTAAATGAGATTACACTTTAAAGAAAGGTTGTTTTTATGCTTATTTTGTAGGGCTATCTATTAGGAAGGCAATGCAACTAAAACGGGGCGAATCGGAGCTGAAACGGAGCCAAACGGAGCAAAATGGTGGAGCTATGCAGGATGGGCTCTAGAGGCGCCCAAACTGGCGCCGGCGGCGCCAGAAACTGGAGGGTGCAAAAATATGGCGCCAGCAGCGCCCTATTCAGCGTTGGCGGCGCTCTGGAAGGATGGGATACGATATTGGGCGGTTTTTTGCCATATACATCGAATCTAGACGCTTTTTGGAATGTTTCTTCATGTACCTCTTGGGAAATTCGTCCCTACACTTTTTAAAACCGAATTTAAAGCCAAAAAATGGGAGAGATGATAGGGAAAACATAGAGAATGATTAGAGATCTTAGAATAGGAGTAGAAATGTAGATTTCTATCTTTTTGGAGAGATTGGTGAGTGAATTTTGAGAGAATTTGTAAGGGAATGTTCTAGCATTGCATGGATCCACGAGAGACTTTATGAGAGAGATTTTCATCTTTCTTTCAAGGGAAAAAACTAAGTATTGTGTTCTTCATTATCTTATGATTTTGTAAACACTTATTTTGTTGATTTTCTTTGAAATGGAGTTTTCCATTGTGTTTTCTTCATGCTTTGGGATGTCTTTCTCTACTCTTTCTTCTTGTTTGGAAATAGTGGCATAAGAAAATTTTGTCATCGTTTTCATTCCACTTTTCTTTTGCAATGAGTAGGATTCATGTTTAAGATATTGGGATACTTTCTAAAATAAGTTTACATATAAATGTGATGATTTTTACTTGCGCTTCATTTACATTACAAAAAGAGCTTGTTGTAGTGTTAAAATTTATTGTAATTGCATTAACCCGAAAGGGCAGTGTAATTCTCAAAAAAGAGGAACCACATTTAATGTTTATGAATGAATTGCGTAGTTCATGGGGATTGAGTGCAAATAAATAAGGGAATATGGTTTCATGGGCGTCGAATTAGAGGTTTCAGGGTGACAGGCTGAGATCCCCAATTTGGTCCTAAAGTTTGGTAACTGAAGCTAGGGTTAGCCTTCAGGTGAAGGGAAGTGGGAGCTCTGAAGTGGCAGCCAGTATCCTCCCAACCTAACCTTGGATTTAGGGACTAAGTCTGGGATTTGCCAATGTTGTTTATAGCACTCTCAAAAGGGGGTACTCAGAAGAGGGAAATGAATAAGATTGCTCCTATTTTGCACATACAATATTTAATGCATCTCATTCCTATACATTATCTAATTTGTTACATGAGAATAGTAATTTTTATTATCTCAAAATTCACCAAACTAATTTCCCCAAAAAGGTTATCTTTAGTATTAATATTTTCATTAGGGAGTAGTTATTATTCTTCCATATAATCATCTGCATTTATGAGCAGTTGTTAGAAAAACCACTTATATCACCCTTCCAAACTAAGGCTGCTAGTAGTATGATCCATGAAAAAATACTCATTTTTATGCCTTGATTTTTATCAAAATTTTAAGGATATTATGCTTTAATGAAATGTATTTTTGTATTTTTGGATATAGGTGATGAAAAATTTTAAAGAAGAAAAAAAGTGAAAAAGGAGCAAAAAGGAGCAAAAATGGAGCCAAAATGCAAAATTGTCAAAATTATTGGTCCGGCGCCTAAGCGCCAGGTCGATACGGGATCTGTCAAGATTTTTGATGACTTTTGGACAGTCATTTTGACGGTGTTAGCGGTTATTGGACCTTCTAGAAGACTGGCAGTTGTTCCTGGTGTATAGGACATGTGATACAATGTATTTGGACACTTGGAAATGGTTTAAATCGCGAAGAGGTGCGATCCAAAGTGAAGAGGTGCAAAGAACTGGACACAGAGTCCGGTGCTTAGGCGCCAGATTACGGTGCCTAGGCGCCAGACACACCTTCTAGAAGATTCATTGAATGTGGACACATTTTGAAGAGGTGCCTTGAGGCAACCCTTGAAGCCTATAAATAGGAGGGTACTTCTTCAGAAAAAATTGCCCCATTTATCTAGAGCCCCATCTAGAGAGAGAATTAGAGAGATACTTTAGGGCCACATTTTACTATCCTTCATAAATTAGTTAGTTATTTTATTTAAAGTTTGTATTGAGAGTTTAAAGAGTTGGTGCTTTTGAAGTTTATTTGCTTTTGAGTCAGAAGAATTTAGAGGTTCAGTACAAGAAACACTTGAGATAAGTATTTGTAAATTTATTCAAAGTTTCATTATCATGTTTTGTTGTTTAAATTCAATGTGTTCTGAATAGCTAGTTTACTTTTTCCTTTCAATTATGAAAAGATAAATAAAATAATATAAAATTCGTTGGAGAATTAAAAACTATTTATATTTTAAAACATTGTGATGATATTAATACCGAATCTTAATTTACTATTTAAATTGGCCATTTAAATTGTTAAAATTTGTTGAAGAGTTTTGATACCTAGAAGGAGATGATTTCTTAACTAGTAGATATCACATGAATCCTTGGGTAGTCGAAGGCCTTGTGCGGGTTATTCAAGGTGAAGTGCAAATAAATAGGAAGATGTTATATAATGGGCGTAGAATTGATAAGTTTTTAGAGTGACAGACTAAATTCTTGTGATTTGGTTTATAGAGAAGGAAAGGGTCACTAGTAGGGCCGACCATAGCCACCCTTGGACATCTAGTAGTGTGAGCCTTGATTAACCCATTTTATTAACAATACATCCCGACCTGATGTATAGGCTAGCCAATGTTCTTTGCACCTGGATCAAAGGGTAAAGAATATAAATGCTTCTATTTGGCACAATACCATAAATTTATATTCTCCACGAATATTATTCTTATCTTAGAAAATCTTAGATTAATTGAAATTTTCTAAGAAACTTACTATAAACATACCTTTTGCGGAAGCTTTGGAACAGATGTCAACTTATGCAAAATTTATGAAGGATATATTAATTAAGAAATGAAAATTTGAAGCCTTTGAAACTGTTGCATTAAGTGAAGAATGTAGCGCAATAATTCAAAAGAAATTACCTCAGAAACTTAAAGATCCTGGAAGTTTTACTATACCTTGTGCTATTGGAGAAAAATTTTGTGAAAAAGCTTTATGTGATTTAGGAGCTAGTATTAATCTCATGTCATTTTCTATTTATCGAATGTTGAATTTATGAGAGATTACTCCCATCACTGTAACCCTTCAGTTAGCTGATAGATCTTTCACTTACCCTAAAAGAGTTATAGAGGATGTACTTGTTAAAGTAGATAAATTTATCTTCCCTGTAGATTTTATTGTACTTGATATGGAAGAAGATAAAGAAATACCTATTATTTTAGGGAGACCTTTTCTAGCTACCGGATGAGCTATGACAGATGTGCAAAAAGGAGAATTAACTATGAGAGTTAATGATCAAGAGATTAAATTCAATGTTCTTAAATCGAACAAGTACCCTGACAAAGAAAAATGCTATCGAATGGATATTTTTGATTTTATAATTGAAAAACACTATCGAGAAAAATGTAAAATCATTCCTGAAGAAGAAATTGAATTTTTAATCGATGAAAATGATGAACTAAAAGAAGAAGAATTATTTAAAGAAACTCATTATATTAAAGATAACCGGGAAACTTTAGACATAACTCAAAATGATATACTTTTACCCTCAATTAAAAAAGCCCCCGAACTCGGAATTAAAAATGTTACCTTCACATTTAAAGTATGCATTTCTTGGAAATTCATTAACTTTACTCGTTATTATTTCTTCGAGCTAAGTTTAGATTAAGAAGAAAAATTAATAGGAGTGTTAAAGAATTATAAGAAAGCTTTTGGTCGGACTATCGTCGATATAAGAGGAATAAGCCCTTCCATTTGTATGCATAGAATTTTAATGGAAGAAAATTTTAAACCTACTATTGAACCGCAAAGAAGATTAAATCCTATCATGAAAGGGGTTGTTAAAAAAGAAATTTTAAAATGGTTAGATGTTGGAAAATTTTAAACCTACTATTGAACCGCAAAGAAGATTAAATCCTATCATGGACGATTTTTCAGTTTTTGGAACTTTTTTTTGTCTTGTTTGGAAAATATTTCCAAAGTTCTGAAAAGATGTGAAGAAACAAATTTATTTCTTAACTAGGAAAAATGTCAATTTATGGTCACAGAAGGTATTGTACTTGGTCACAAAGTTTCACAAAAAGGGATAGAAGTTGATCAAGCAAAAGTAAAAATTATTGCTGAACTGCAACCCCTACTACTCATTACTGATGTGAGAAGTTTTCTAGGTCATGCTAGATTTTATAGAAGATATATAAAGGATTTTTCTAAAATTGCTAAACCTCTTTGTCATTTATTAGAAAAAGAAGCTAAATTTGAATTTAATGAAGATTGTGTTAATGCTTTCAATATTTTAAAAGAAAAATTAATAACTGCACCTATAATTATTGCACCTAATTGGAACAAACCTTTTGAATTAATGTGTGATGCAAGTGATTTTGCAATTGGAGATGTATTGAGACAAAAATATGAGAAAATTTTCAAAGTTATATATTATGCTAGTAAAACTCTTACTGAAACTCAAAGAAATTACACTACTATTGAGAAAAAGCTTTTAGCTATAGTATATGCCTTTGATAAATTTAGACCTTATCTTCTTGGTACCAAATGCATAGTTCATACTGATCATTCTGCTATTAAATATTTAATGTTGAAAAAAGATGCTAAACCTGGATCGATAAGATGGGTTTTACTTCTACAAGAATTTGATTTTCAAATAGTGGATAGAAAAGGAACAGACAACCAAATTGCTGATCGTTTATCTATAATTAAGAATGATGTTATTACTGGAGAAAATATAAATGAGAAATTTCCTGATGAACATTTGTATGTTATTCAAGGATGCCAAACACCTTGGTATGCAGATATAGTTAACTATTTAGTTAGCAATATTTTACCTTATGGATTGGATAACAAATTTATTAAGAAATTTAAAAATGATGCTAAATCTTATATTTAAGAAGATACTCATTTATTTAAATTAGGAAGAGATTCTGTAATTTGTAGATTTGTACCTTATGAAGAAACTTATGCTATTATTCAAAAATGTCATGATTTTGAATTTGGAGGACACTTTGGAGTAGATAAAACTACATTTAAAATTTTAAATTCAGGATTTTATTGGCCTACCTTATTTAAAGATGTGAGACATTATGTGAAAACATGTGATCGATGTCAAAGGATGGAAAATATATCCAAGAAAGATGAAATGCCTTTAAACTATATATTCGAAGTTGAAATTTTTGATATATGGGGTTTAGACTTTATGGGATCATTTGTACCATCATCTGGAAAGATTTATATTTTATTAGCGGTTGATTACATTTCAAAGTGGAATGAAGTTGTTGCTTTACCTAGCTGTGATTCCAAAAGTGTTTCAAAAATTTTAAAGACGATGATTTTTTCAAAATTTGGAGTGCCTAAGGTAATTATCATAGATGGTGGAAGTCATTTTAGAAATATAAGAATTCAATTATTATTGGAAAAATTTGGAATCAAACATAGAATTGCAACTGCATATCACCCACAAACAAGTGGAATGGCTGAAGTATCAAATAGAGAAATTAAAAGAATTTTAGAGAAGACTGTTAATCCTAAAAGAACTGATTAGGTTGATAGACTTGATTCTACATTATGGGCTTATAGAACAGCTTATAAGACACCAATCAGAATGTCGCCTTATCGGTTAGTTTATGGTAAACATTGTCACTTACCTGTTGAACTTGAACATAAAGCTTATTGGGCGATAAAGGAGTTTAACTTTGATTTGAATACTGCAAGAGAAAAACGATTATTGCAATTAAATAAGATGGATGAAATAAGAAATGAATCATATGAAAATGCAAGGATTTATAAAGAGAAAATGAAAATATTACATGATAAAAAGATTTCAGGAAAAATATTTGAGCCTGGACAAGAAGTATTATTATTTAATACTCATTTAAGACTTTTTCCTGGAAAATTAAGATCAAAATGGATAGGACCGTATATAATTGAAAAAGTATACCATTATGGAGCTGTGGATATTAAACAACCCAAAACGGGAAAAATTTTTAAAGTTAATGGATTAAGACTGAAGCCTTATTTGGGAGATATTAAAAAGATTTATAAAGAGGCTTATGAGTTGAGTCTACCTGATTAAAAACTTAATTAGGTCAGGTTGACGACATTAAACCAAGCACTTTGTGGGAGGCAACCCATAGTAATTCGTTATTTTGTGTGTTTTTACATTTTTAATGTAAGGTTATGCCTCGGTCTTGTTTAATTTTATATTACTTTAGAAAATTTGATGCTAACAAGTTTTTATTGACTTAAGCTGAAAATTATCTCGAAATATATAAAGCTTAAACATTGGATCACTTTATTTCATATATGAGTAAAAAGGAGGTCAAGTTAACCTTCATTATGATTGCTTATAATTTGAGTTACTGAGTCTATATTGATCTTACCATTCTAAATTACCCATTTTGGAAAACGAAACTTTGAAATTTGACGTTAGGCGAAACGGAGTAGAACATGGTTCCAGCGTCTAGGTGCCAGATTTGACGCCTAAGCGCTAGAGTAAACTGTGTGTCGATAGGTCCGGCGCCTAGGCGCCAGATTTGGCGCCTAAGCGCCATAGTTACTGGATCGTGTCAAAACCAAAAATCTTCAGTTTTTTCACACGATTTTCTCTTATAAATTACCCTATGTTCGTCCCCAATCCCTATGCAATCATTATTTCGACCCATACACTCCATTCTCGAGAGATTAGAGAGTATTTTCGAAGAAATGGAGAGGAGAAATCATGGAGAAGAGGCTAGAGACAAGGTCTCAAAGGATCCTCAACCCTACTTCAATGGTTTCATTGCTGTAAGTTTGGAGAAAATTTCTAGTCGTCTAGATAAGTTTGAAGCAGAATTTAAAAGCATTGGAGATCGCCTCCATGAGATGTATCATCAAATTGAACATCTGGAATGGCAGGCGAAACTTCAATTTGATCATCTAGCGGCTTATCAAGATGCTCAAGTGGAGATGTATGCGAAGAACAATTGGATCGACGAGAAAACGGCTACGGATTTTCCGAGAGCGTTAGTATTCTTCCCCAGTAGGCCAAGCAATCTTCATTGCCAAGATAATGGGAATTAGATAGTGATGTGGTGAGATTGTGATTTATCTAGTGTGTCATTGTATCGATTTAGTGAATCGATTGTGTTTGTTTGTGTGTTTGCTTTCATGTTCAATGTATGTTGTATTTGCTTTCAAATTTGTGTTGTTAGATTGTTGTTAGAACTTGAATCATGTTATGATACTTATCTGAATTGTATTGAGTCCGAAATTGAAAATCATGAATGGAATTAAAAGAGTTTGATTTAAACTTGTGTTTAATTGGTGGATTTAATTTTTAATTTTTAAAAATTTTTGAAAAATATTTTGGAAGATGGAAACTGAAGCAATACTCTTATATGAGTAATTAGAAGTTTAATTTATGAATTTTGGTGGAAAATAAATTTTTAAAGTCATTTTTTTGGAAAGGCGAGTCTGGCGCCTAGGCATCGGTTCGGCCTGCTTACCCGAAAATCACCATTTAAACCCCCATTAGCCATTTTTGACGCCTAAGCTTCATCCCCTTCCTCTTTTTCGCGAAAACCCACCTTCTAAATCTATTTTGAGGTCAAAACATCAAGATTTTGAGCCCGAAATCACTTGATTTCTTCATCTCAATGTCAGATCTACACTCTAATCCATTTATTTTTTATTTTCACCATAGTTTTTCCTATTTTTGGCTAAAAACCGAAATTTTGAGAAAAATTTTGATTTTTAATGTTTCTCCTTGAATTTTTAAACTCATTTTAAGTTTCTTAAGCTTAAAAAGAGTTTAAATCTTTTGATTCCTTATTTATTTGTGTTTTCTTTCACGTTTAGATGGCACTGAAATCTAAGCGAGGAAAAGCACGAGAAAATTTTGACAGTAGCAAGTTCGCAACTGCGGCAGCGCATTTTCGATATCACGAATTTGCGACGTCCAGAAAATTTATCTCAGAGCGAAGCTTTTACAATCTCGATGAAATGATCGAGAACACGATCGTTGCGCACAACTGGCAACGATTCTGCTATTTCACCGCTGTTGCTGTTATTCCAGTCATGCGCGAATTTTATGCAAACTTTTTGGATGGGGAAGACTACGAAGTCTTCGTCAAAGGAGTTGGAGTAGGATTTACTCCGGAAAAGATCAATTTTTTTTATGGACTGCCACCTACCATCGAGTGCCACTATTTTAGATTATCTCCATCTGAGGGAGATCTTGAGATGATTATTGCTTATTTGACTGACGGCACTGGAGCTTGGAAGATCCGGAAGGATAAACGGGTAAATTTCAAATCTTCTAAGTTAAATGGTATTTCAAAGGCATGGCATTACTTTATTTCTGCAAGACTTATACCTTCCAACTACCTGAGCGAAGTGACTAGAGATCGAGCTATCTTAAACTACTGCATTCCGGAGAAAAAGCCGATAGATGTTGGAAGTATTATTTATGATTTTGTGGAGTCTACTGCTAGATCCAGTACTTCTGTAGGAATAGGATTCCCATCTCTGATTTATACTTTATGAGTGAACAATGGAGTTACTGCTGATATTTCTGAGGAGAAGCTGAAGTCTACCAAGCCAATTGGGCAGGAGAGTGTTAGTATCTATGATCATCTTCATGGGAAGAGATCTATAGCCTCTTCTACTTCTGCACCTACTCCAAGTAGAGCTTCCACTTCCAGACCTTCTACTTCTACTGCTGAGCCACCATCTAGTTTTTAGGAATCGATGCATGATCAATTTCTAGAGCAGCAGAATGAGTTATTTCTAACTCACTACAGAGTTGATACTATGGATAAGAAAATTGATCACCTATCTGATTACACCCAGAGGAAGAGTGAGTATGACACTGAGTATTCAGAGTCTTTAAATAGATTCTTAAAGGGTGAGCATGATATTCAGTTTCCCACCTGTCCTAGATTTTCACCATATATTGATTCTAAAGATGTGGAGTTTTCCTTTGGTGATGATGATGACGAGGCTACAGACAGTGATTAGTAGCCTGATTTACCTCTGAGATGTGCTGAGTCTGTTGTTAGTTTAGTTTTTGTTTGCTCGTACAGATTGTTGTTTGTTGTTTGCTAGTTTAGATTTGTTTATGAGGCTTTGTATGAATTGTTTGATGTTGAGACTGTTTTAGATATTTAGTTACAGATCGAAATTTGAATGAATTTGTGTTTATTTTTGTTTCAACTTACTCGCTTAGTATTCTAGAATAGTTAGTAATGTTATTCTATTTCGTTAGTAATATAGTTATTTCATTCAACTATCGATATATAAATTTTTTTAAAAAAAGAAAAATTTGAGCCTGCTTACTTTTATATGCTTCATTATTTTTGTAATATTCATAAAAAGCATGTGTAGAAGTAAATTATACTTCTTTCTAGAATATTTTTACATGCTTAAAAAATTCCTTTTAAAATTATACTTTTCTTTCTCGCATACTTTATTTTTTTATGATATACCAAAACTTAAGTTTGGGGGAAGGGAAAATACATGCAAATTTAAATTTTATTTGTCCTTAATAAAGTAATATTTTCTAAAAAAATCTTAACATAACATAAGGAATGAAGAATCTATTTAAGATCACTTAACTTTTTGAAATTATAAATAATTTAGTGGACTTAAACAAAATTTTAATAACTTTGATTAATTTTAAGAATAGAATTATTTAACTTAAAGAAGAATAAGATTAAGAAATTTTTTTTTTATTCATAATAGAAATAATTGAATTTTAGAAGTATTAAGAAATCAAAAAATTATAACTTGAAAAAGAAAAGATTGAAAGTCTTTTTGAAATTCTATTCATGTTATAATAATTAAGTGAAAATGTAAAAGTTTGAAAATATAAGTTAAGGATAGTGAAGTTCAAAATCATTAACAGGCTATCCAAATACAGTAATCCTCACTATGAAAAAATAAATAAATAAATAAATAAAGAAGAGGAGAAGCTTGAGGATATGCCTAATCAAAAATTAGTTTCACTTGAATTATCTTATATGAAGAAGACTATTTACATATTTTACTTAATTTTTATGCATGAATCTTTATTTAGGAAAGACTTAAAATGAAAATATTTTTCTTGTAAATAATCTATGTGATCTTAATATAATAAACTTCTATTATTTTCAAAATCAATGAAAAATTTTTTAAGTCTTACGATTTGGTAGTTGAATATTCTTTAAATTCTTAAAATTAAACTTAGTGAAATTTGGTTAATGATTTACTAAAGCCTTTATAAGATCAAAAATTACAATGAGTCTTAAATATTTATCTTTCATTCCAAATGTTATACATTTTATATAGCAAAAAGGGTTACTTGAGGACAAGTAACGTTTAAGTTTGGGAGATTTGATCCATGAAAAAAATACTCATTTTTATGCCTTGATTTTTGTCAAATTTTTAAGGATATTATGCTTTAATGAAAGGTATTTTTGTGTTTTTGGATATAGGTGATGAAAAATGTTCAAGAAGAAAAAAAAAGTGAAAATGAGCAAAAATGAGCAAAAATGGAGCCAAAATGCAAAATTGTCAAAATTATCGGTTCGGCGCCAGCGCCTGTGCGCCTAAGTGCCGAGTCGATACGAGATCTCTCAAGATTTTCGACAACTTTTGGACGGTTATTTCGACGGTGTTAGCGGTTATCGGACCTTCTAGAAGACTGGCAGTTGTTCCTGGTTTATAGGACATGTGATACAATGTATTTGGACGTTTGGAAACAGTTTTAATCGCGAAGAGATCCGATCCAAAGTGAAGAGGTGCGAAGAACTAGACGCAGAGTCCGGCGCTTAGGCGCCAGATTCTGACACCTAGGCGCCAGACACACCTTCTAGAAGATTCATTGAATGTGGACACATTTTGAAGAGGCGCCTTGAGGTAACCCTTGAAGCATATAAATAGGAGGGTACTCCTTCAGAAAAAATCGCCCCCATCTCAGAGCCCCATCTAGAGAGATAATTATAGAGATACTTTAGGGCCACATTTTACTATCCTTCATAAATTAGTTAGTTATTTTATTTAGAGTTTGTATTGAGAGTTTAAAGAGTTGGTGCTTTTGAAGTTTATTTTCTTTGGAGTCAGGAGAATTCAGAGGTTCAGTAGGAGAAACACTTGAGATAAGTATTTGTAATTTTATTCAAAGTTTCATTATCATGTTTTGTTGTTTAAATTCAATGTGTTTTGAGTAGTTAGTTTACTTTCTCCTTTCAATTATGAAAAGATAAATAAGATAATATAAAATTCGTTGGAGAATTAAAAACTATTTATATTTTAAAACATTTTGATGATATTAATATTGGATCTTAATTTACTATTTAAATTAGCCATTTAAATTATTAAAATCTATTGAAGAGTTTTGATACCTAGAAGGAGATGAATTCTTAATTAGTAGATATCACATGAATCCTTGGGTAGTCGAAGGCCTTGTGCGGGTTATTCAAGGTGAAGTGCAAATAAATATGAAGATGTTATATAATGGGCGTAGAATTGATAAGTTTTTAGAGTGACGATACTAAATTCTTGTTATTTGGTTTATGAGAAGGAAAGGGTCACTAAGTAGTGGCCGACCATACCACCCTCGACATCTAAGTAGTGTGAGCCTCGATTAATCCATTCTACTAACAATACATCCGGACTCGATCTATAGCTAGCCAATATTCTTTGCACTCGGATCAAAGGGTAAAGAATATAAATGCTTCTATTTGGCACAATACCATAAATTTTTATTCTCCACGAATATTATCATTATCTTAGAAAATCTTGGATTAATTGAAAGGAAGAAAGTTGTTTTCTTATTGCTATTTACATCAATCATTTCATTATCGCTTTATTATCGCATCTAGTAAATTAAAAATATCAAATTTATAACTATAAAAGAAATACTTAAAAATAAAATTAAAGTATTTAAAAATCCATAACTCACTCCTCGTGGGATCGATACTCGGGTCTTTGTTTCAAAGCCCTATATTACTTGATACGATACGTATACTTGCGTAGTACCCCTAGTGTGTAAAATATTTTCGATACAATTATATTTATATACACTAGTGTTGACCTCATTTTTGATGAGGTCTTCTCTTCTCTCTTTAGTACTTAGGATCTAGCCTTTGGCTTTTCCTTTGACTATCCTAGAGGATTAGAATTGGGACCCACCACTTAGAAATTCAAACCACCTCTTGACTCCCTGCAAACCCCACAAGCTTGATTGTAGACCCCTAATCACCTAGAGGGTTGAAATTAAATGTGGAAGTCTAAAGGATGAGTTCCTATAGGATTCTTTGGCCTTAGGACTGCCCTGGGTGGCCTGGTCTGGTGAAGGGGCTGGCTTACACACACACTACACCTATACACCGCACTTTCACACACCTCTTAAAACCACACCCATACCCAATTTGACCTCCCGACTCATGCAGGTGATTCACATGGATGGTCCTTAACCCCTAAGCCCTTGCGCAAGAGGTTAGGAACAACATAAATGGATGCCTCAAATGAATCCCTTCATGGCTCATGTAGGCTTGATATGGCTTCATGGCTCAACCAAAATGATTTCATTCCACTTACATTCACCCAAGCTTCAATTTTCCAAATTTTCAATTTTTTGACCCCCGGGACTCTACACCCACCTAGCCTACCCAAAACCCTTGAAATTACCCAAATTTTCTAAAATCTCCAAATCACCCAAAATTCCCCAAAAACATTCCTAAACATTTCCTCACCAATCAAATTGATCATCCATAGCCAAAAATACCAAAAATTCCAAAAATACCTCCCAATACCCTCCAAATACCCAAAATGCCCCTCTTAGCCAAAAAATCAAAAAATTCAGAAAATTCCCAGAAAATTCCAGAAAATCCCAAATATTCCCAATTTCATTTTGTTCAACTACACCATGGGCTAATTTTGTCAATTTACCCCACTTTTATCAAAATCCCCAATTTGACCCATTTTAACCCAAAGTGAACCCAATGTCAAACCAAACCTATCCAATTGACCCAAATTCTGGTCCAATTCAATTCTAAACTTCAATTCAACATCCACAACACCAATCTAGACCAAATCCATGTCCAATTGGATTGAAATTTGGATCCAATTTCACTTTTGGCCTTAAAGCCCAATTTGGACCCATGACCCAAACTTAGCCCAAACTCACCCAATTCAACTCCAATTAACCCCAAATCTTTTCTAAACCTTCCTTAACATCCCCATAAACAAAACACTAACATGATTTGCCCAAAATTTAGACCCAAACCCCACTCAAATTCAACCCAAAATCAAAAGGCCCAATTTCGACCTAAACCTAAACCTAGCCCAAATAGACCCAAACCCCAAAATCAAAACCCAACCAAAGCCAAAACCTCTTTGAAACACTCCCATAAACATTTCCCAACATTTATTTTTCATCAATTTCAACCCTAGCCCAACATTGGCCCAAGTTAGCCCAATTTGACCTATATTGGCCCATGTACCAAATGAACTCAAATCCAACCCAATTCAAGCACAAACCACCTCAAATTTATTTCAAATCATTCATGACACATCCCTAAACCAAACTCAACAATTATTTGGCCCAACCTCTTTACAAAACTCTCATCCATAAATTCATTTTTAAACTAAAAGGCCCATTCCTTAAATCATTTTAAAAGCCCATCTTTTACCACATCCAAAGGCCCAAAATTGGTCCCAAAGCCCATATGACATTTCCCCTCATCATACTTTCAATTAAACTCAATACCTAAGTCCTAAATTCATCATCAAATCATCCCAAATCAAGCCTTATCCAAGTTCCCATTAAATTATCAAAAGAATCCCAAAACCCATTTTCATGAAATCGACTAAACCTTTCCCCAAGCCAAAGGTGAGCCATGAAGCCATGCATGAGCCACATGTGAGCCATGAGGGCCTCGGACACTCCACCATGCCATATTGGGTAAGAAGAGGGAGGGCTTTCCTTAATCCCTAAAGCTCATTAGCCTTAATCATGATTCACCTAAACTTAAATTTAATCCAAATATATTTGGATGGAGACCTCTCCATGCCAAACCAACTCGATCCCTTTGATCCCCACAAGACCCAAAGCCACCTCGAAGGGTGCACCAAGCCCAAATGGGTGAATTGACCCATTTAGACTCAAAACTAGCCATGCCCCATTCTACTTTGGATCAAAGCCTTTACACATGGCAATTGCCAATTGCTCGCACCAAGCCCCGCCCTCAACCCACCCGACCTCGAGGGTGACCCATGCCCGGCCGGCCACCACCACAGCCGCGGAAACCACCAGTGCCGAGAGCTCACATGTGAGCCCAAACTCGGAATTCTCACCTGCCGAGCCGCCTCATGCCCAATGGCCACCATGGCCGTTCTTCACATGCCAAGAGCACTCGATCCCGACCCTCAACTCTCCCCGGAGGCCCTCCAGCCTCTCCTATTTAAACACCTCACCCTCTCGGCCAAAGGAGGTGTTGAACCGTACCATACCAAAACTCGCCAAAATCACTCCTCACTCCCCTCCGTACTTAGAGCAATTGATCCCCACCGTTCTCCTCGCTCTAATCCCCATCGATCGAGCTCAATTTTGGAGCTCAATTCTCGAGCCGTAACAGGACACTCCCGAATCCTTCACCAAAATCAAATTAAACTCACCTACACCTTCACTCGTACCAAGAGAAGAAGTTTTCCAGATGAAAGCCCCCTCTCCGGGCCACCCAGCTTGTTCCGGACTCCAAAGGTTGTGATCGCCTCTAGTGGAAATCATACCTAGACAACTCACCAAGCCAAGGGACTTCATCCGGAGCTTGCTCGGACCCAATCGAAGGTGACACAACTCTCGCATCGAAGCTTCACTTCTCCGAGCAAAGGTATGAACTCCCTCTTCTACCCGAGCTTCGGTCAATTCTCCATTTTGATCGGCTTCGATTTCATAGTATGTTCACCGTATGGATGTGTTCGTCTCTTCAAGACGAATCCATAGAGCATAAGAACACGAAAATCCATCGAGAATCGAGCGAGTTCTTAGTGGTTAGAGTGTGGACGGTCACGGATCGCACCGGCCGTAGACGATGACCAGGAACCGCTCGGATCGCGCGTGTATTGGATGGACGGCTTGGATCGTGTCGGACCGGCGGATGGTACGTGAACCGCGGGGCCCCGGACGCTCGAGTCGGATGGCGGCGCCGAACCGGGGAGCGACGCGTGTCGATTCGGAGCCGCCGAGGTTGAGTCGGCGCCGCGTGGATAAGTAGATAAATAGGGTATTTAATGTATTTATTAAATATCGAAACTTTGAAAATTCATATCTTTGTGTAGAAAAATCACAAAAATAAAATAAAAATACCTCTCGCTCGGTGAACGGAGGAGAATAATGTGGAAAAGAAATTAATTAATTTTGTCCAAGATTCTTTATTTTTAATTAATTATTTACTCCCCGCATTGTTTTAATTCTCCATGCATTCATACAATTCACCATGGCATGAGACCATAGGACTTTTGAAGCCTCTGAACTTGGGAACATTCCCTGAATTTTCCAAGGTAAGAGGCCATCTCTGTAAAAAGTTATTGATTTTTCAAATGCATGTTGCTGTTTTGAGTATTTTAATTCCAAAAATTAGCATGTTGTGAAATAAATTCTAGGAAAATTTAGTAATGTTCCTTATGACCAGAGAACCCTAGGAAAAATAGGACTTGAGTTAATTCACTCGCATTAACCCTAATTAACTTAAATACCCAAAATTGAAATTTAATTAATTAGAGTTAACCATAGATCAAATTGACTTGAAATCAAATCTCCACTGACCTTTAGGATCAGAGGAACCCACCATAAAAGTTTGAAGTCAATTGGGTTTGGTTAACCCCATCAAATGGGTTGATTAAGCCACTTAGCCAAAATTAAACTTTAAAATTTCATAACTTTCAAAATACTTTTCAAAAATTCACCAAATTAGTTTTGAAGCCTCTCTGATATCAGGGGAATTCAAGAAAATTAAAATTATAATTTTCTAAAAAAGTTGATTTTTTATCATTATTTTAATATTTTAATAATTAAAAAATAATAAAAATTACAAAAATAATAAAATTCACCAAAATGTCACATTTTGAATTCTAACCACTTAGGAACAAATCCCATATTTTTCTTATGTCTCTAGGTTGAGATATTAAATTTTAAAGCCTTGGGGTAATTTTTAAAATTAAAAAATACATTTTCTAGCATTTCCACTAAAATAATTCCAATAAATTAAGGAAAAATCAGAAAATTGTAAAATTTGGTTCTCTGGAATTCATGATATCAGAGAGAATTTTAAAAATTATAAAATTCATTTTTCAACTTATATTTTATTTTTAAATTAATTAATACTCCAGAATTTAAAATAATTTTAATAAATAAAATATAATTCAAAAAATCACAAAAATTGGTCCAAGTGGTCCTCTGGTCACAAGGAATGTCCCATAATTTTCTTAAGGACAGAAACTTTCCCTTGGTCATATTATTAAATTTTCCTTGGAAATCCTTATTTTCCACCAAAAATAATTACATAAATAAATTGAATATAGAAAAATCACATTTTCTCCTCTAATGTCTTCATTGACATATGAGTGAAGTCACATAAAAATTTCAAATTCATTTGAGCTCAATTTATTGAGTTATAAAATTATTAAGCTTGAAGGGCAAAATGGTAATTAAAATTTTAACCTTTAATTAAAACTTTAGGCTTAATAAAATTAAAGAGTAAAATATTTGATCCTAATCTGATTTGGATGATTGAAACCTAAATAATTAAAGGGTAGAAACCTATTAAACAATTCAACAATAATTGAAATGAACTTTAGCTTAAAATAATTAATTAAATTTGGAAGAATAATGAAATCGGAGTTATTAAAATAGGGATGTTATTAGGAAGAAATTTGTTCTTTAATTTAAGAATCCCTAAATTAATCAGCTCAATAATATTTAATCCCTAATTAAAATGATAATCCAAGTTTAAGGTTTAAAATGCTAAAAGACTTAATCATTAAATTAAGTTAAGGATAAATTATTTAAAGCAAAATAAATTAAATTAAATTAAATTAAATTAAATTAAAACAAATTAAATTAAATTAAATTAAAACAAATTAAATTAAATTAAAATTAAATTAAATTAAAATTAAATTAAATTAAATTAATCTAAATTAAATTAAATTAAAACAAATTAAATTAAATTAAATTAAAACAAATTAAATTAAATTAAAATTAAATTAAATTAAAATTAAATTAAGTTAAATTAAATTAAATTAAGTTAAATTAAATTAAATTAAATTAAATTAAATTAAATTAAATTAAAACTAAATCAAATTAAATTAAATTAAATTAAATTAAGCTAAATCATATTATATTAAATTAACTTAAAATTAAATGAAATTAAATTAAACCACATTAAATTAAATTAAGTTAAGTTAAATTGAATTAAATTAAATATAACATCACCTAAGTCATAAAGAATTCAAAATAAATCTAAAATAACTTAAACACTATTCCAAACTTAAATCATTAATTTGAACTTAAATATGAATCACAAATCATTAAATATCATTTTCGCCTCTTAGGAGCTTTTACTATTATAACTCCTAAATGCGAGTATCAAATGAAATGTCACTTCACTCATAAGGACATTCAAACATCCTAATTCACCGAGCAAGAAATAAAACTTAACTTAAACACCCTAGATGATTAATTCACCGCACAATGTAATTCATTTCGACTTCAGGACAATTCCCGAAATATCAAAAGATGTTTAAGATTCGTCTTAAACACTTCCTCAATATGATGGAATGTCCTTAAGAACAAATCGAGCTTAGTTGTTCTTCGGTGAAGAAAATCATCCTTAAAACCAAAATCGAAGACCTAGACGTCATAGGAGTGACTAGCTATAGTGATTAGGATTTTGGTAGAAAACCATAACCCTTCCCTTAGCTTTACTCTAGAAATTGCTATAAATGCTTCAATGCTCTAAATTGTATTTTAAGTGCAGCTTGGGATGACGGGAAGACCCTCCAGTACGCTTTTATTTTATTGCAATTTATCTTACCGCAATTCATTTATTCGTGTTGCACTTTACCTTTTCGTATGATAAACAACAGTTGCATGAAAACCTACACCTTTAGGACGAAAACCAAAACCGAAACCCATAACTAAATTAAAAGACACTACAAGATAAAATTCACCGCCACAACATTCAAAATATAAAACAACTCAAAATTTAATCACAAACCGAACAACAAAACTACAACTACAACTAAATTAAAACGTCTCATTGAATGATCGTGAATACCTCTGATGATGTAACCCACGTGTTGCTAACGGGATTTCCCACGGTCTAAATGAAAGTGCGGAACTCATTTAGTTGAGTTTAGCAAATTCATCTGGACTAAGTGAATTCGATGAAAATAACGGCGCTGGATGACGGAACCGTGGGATCTTAATCGGTTCTGTTTAATCAACTCTAAGACTTGTTTTAATTAAAACATTAAAGACACATGGAAATTAAGACTTTCTCTAAAACCAAAACACTTCCCTCATCTCTTGATTTATCACCTTCTACAACTAAACCTCTGCAACAACAAGGAGCTCGGAGCATGGTGGGCAGCTCGACCATCGTCATCAGCAAAACATGAATCTGCTTCAGCAAAACTTTTCTTTAGTTTAAACAATCAACTCATAGGACTTCGAGGTAGTTTGCCTGGTGCAACATAAAACCTCAACCTTCTTGTTAGGCATTTGCTTTGCAAATTAAGTCCTAATCAACCTTAGGGTTCCGAGGTAGTCGTCCGTTACGACATAAACCCTCACACCTTCGAGGCTATTTCGTGTGATCACATCATGCAAACATAAGGCCTAATTAACTAAAATTGGCAAGATCGAAATATAAGATAACATTAGGACCTTCCTGAATTCAAGCCGAACAATAGGATATACGGGAAATTACCGAAGTTAGCTTCGAATCTGTGATTTCTCCTACCTTTCTTCCTTTGGATTCCCAAAACAAAATGCTCCAAACTCGATCCATTCCCTATCGAAATTCCAAAAAAATTCAATCCCTTGAAAACTTAAACTTTGAAATCCTCGAGAGCAGAACTACTGATTATTATCGAGAGTTTTCTTAGGTGATTCCCGTCACTTAAGATGTAATTAACTATAGTGGGCTCGCCCTTATAGGGAATTTTAAGAACCTGAGTAATATAAACCCCGTTTCGATGTTTTCATATTAAACGAGGGAACTTGTCGGCTTATAAAATTGGTTCGCAGACCAAACGGATGTCACAAATCTTCTAGTTTATTTAATCGAGCCCCATCATCAAGTAGTGTGTCTATTCTTCGGGATAGATACACGACTTGTGATGTGGCGCTCATTTATATAAACTATTTGGGATGTGAGATCAGCTTGATTTCATATCTTAAAAATTTTCAAATTTAAAATTATTTTCAAAATCAAATATTACTTTTCAAATTATTTATTTAAATTAAAATCAAAATACGCCGACAACTAGCCGTTATAATTATCTATTACATATATTTTAAAGCATTAATTATTATATTTGTCATCAGCGGATTACGGGTAAAGTTTTTGGCGCCGTTGTCGGGGATTGAATTTTTAGTATGCATATATTTAGCGTAGGTCATAGTACACTAGAATTTGACTAAGAACCTCTTACCTCGATTCCCTGCGGGATCAATAAAAGGGACTCCATTGCAGCCATGTATTACTTGATACGATACGTATACTTGTGTTGGATCATTGTGACTTTATAAAAATTATTATATATCTATTGTTCATAAATCCTTGCATATAAAAAAAGTCGCATCAAGTTTTTGGCGCCATTGCCGGGGAAGCTTTGGTAAGAATTTTAGGAGAATTTTAGTTGAAGTAATTAGGCTTAGAATTGGAAAACTTTAGTGTCGTAAAATTGTGTTTGTGTGAAAAGTATTTTTTTGTATGAAAAAGTGTTGTGAAAAAAAAACTGTTTGTGTGAAAAATAAGGTGTTTGTGAAAATGTTTTATTGTGTTGAATATATTTTTCATTTTGTTTGTTTTATTATTAATGAATTGTTTGTTGTGTTACCTATGCAAAACAAAGGATCTGTAGGACTTGTGTCTTATGATCCCGAAGTTAGAAAAATGAAAAAAAAATCAAAAAACAAAAAGGACTCGAAGAACTAGAAATGGAAATGGAAAACATTCAAAATACTAACTTGGAAAATCATCATAAATCATCGAGGGATTATGTAAATCCTACGATAGATGAAATTCACTCAAGTATACAAAACCCTGTCGTAGAAGCTGACTCGTTTGAACTAAATCCATCGATTATCCTACTTGTGCAGAACAACTAGTTTGGGGGAACTCCTTCAGAGAATCCCTATTTACACTTATCTAATTTTCTAGAACTTTGTGCTAGATTTTGTTATAATGGCATGTCAGACGATGCTGTTAGGCTAAGGATTTTTTCTTTCTCACTAAGGGATAAGGCTAAAATGTGGTTATACTCATTAGCACCTGGTTCTATTAAAAATTGGGGGACTTAACTCAGAAATTTCTAGCTAAGTATTTTCCACCTTCAATAACTACTCAACTTGGAAACAAAATTATCTCATTTTATCAGTATGAAGGGGAATCAATATACGAAGCCTGAGAAAGATTTAAGGAACTCCTAAGAAAGTGTCCACATCATGCTTTGCCAGATTGGTTAATCATTCAAACTTTTTATAATGTGTTAGTTGATCCAAGAAAAAAATACCTATTTTTATGCCTTAATTTTTATTAAATTTTAAGGATATTATGCTTTAATGAAAGGTATTTTCGTGTTTTTGGATGTAGGTGATGCAAAAATGTTCAAGAAGGAGAAAAATATGAAAAAGGAGCAAAAATAGAGCCAAAATGCAAAATTTTTGAAATTATTGGTCTGGCGCCTAGGCGCCAGAGTCCGACGCCTAAGCGCCAGCTCGATACAGAAAACTGTTAAGTTTTTTATGACTTTTGGGCAGTTATTTTAACGGTGTGAGCGGTTATTAGACCTTCCAGAAGACTGGCAGTTGTTCCTGGTTTATAGGACATGTGATACAATGTATTGGACGCTTCAAAACTGTTTTAATCTCGAATAGGTGCGATCCAAAGTGAAGAGGTGCGAAGAACTGGACGCGATGTCCGGTGCCTAGGCGTCGATTCCGGTGCATAGGCGCCAGACACAAAATCTTGAAGATTCATTGAATGTGAACACATTTTGAAGAGGTGCCTTGAGGCAACCCTTGAAGCCTATAAATAGGAGGGTATTCCTTCAGAGAAAAAAGCCCCATCTACCCTCCCTATCTAGAGTCCTATCTAGAGAGAGAATTAGAGAGATCATATTAGGGCCACCTTTTTACTTTCCTTCATAAATTAGTGAGTTTATTTTAGAGTTTATATTCAGAGTTTGAAAGAGTTGGTGCATCTGTAGTTCATTACGCTGTGGAGTCGGTAGGAATCGAAGTTCGATAGGAGAAACATCTAAGATAAGTATTTTTATTTTGATTCAAAGTTTATTTATTATGTTTTGTTATTTAATTTCAATGTGTTAGGAGTAGTTACTTTACTTTCTCCTTTCAATTATGAAAAGATAGATAAGATAATACAAAATTCGTCGGAGAATTAAAAATCATATATTTTCAAAACATTGTGATGATATTAATACCGGTTCTTAATTTACTATTTAAATTGGTCATTTAAATTGTTAAAACCCGTTGAAGAGTTTTGAGACCTAGAAGGAGATGAATTCTTAACTTGTAGATATCACATGAATCCTTGGGTAGTCGAAGACCTTGTGTGGGTTATTCAAGGTGAAGTGCAAATAAATAGGAAGATATTATATAATGGGCGTAGAATTGATAAGTTTTTAGAGTGAAAGACTAAATTCTTATGATTTGGTTTATAGAAAAGGAAAGGGTCACTAGTAGGGCTGACCATAGCCACCCTTGGACATCTATTAGTGTGAGCCTAGATTAACCCATTCTACTAACAATACATCCGGACCTGATCTATAGGCTATCCAATGTTCTTTGCACCTGGATCAAAGGGTAAAGGATATGAATGCTTCTATTTGGCACAATACCATAAATTTATATTCTCCACGGATATTATCATTATCTTAGAAATTCTTGCATTAATTGAAAGGGAGAAAGTTGCTTTCTTATTGTTATTTACATCAATTATTTTATTTCTGCTTTATTATTGCATCTAGTAAATTAAAAAAGAAATACCTTAAAATAAAAATATTTATAAATCTATAACTCTCTCCTCGTGGGATCGATACTAGGGTCTTTGTTTCAAAGCCCTATATTACTTGAAACAATACGTATACTTGCGTAGAAGCCCTAGTATGTAAAGTATTTTCCATAAAATTATATTTATATACACTAGTCACTATTATTATTTATAACATATATTTTTGAAAGCATTAATTAGTACGTTGATCTTAAGAGGACTTCGGGTCAAGTTTTTGGCACCGTTGCCAGGGAAGAAGATTTTAGTACGCATATATTTATATCGGGTCAAGTTTTTGGCGCCGTTGCCGGGGAGAGCAGAGGCAAACTTTTAGATCTTAAGTATTTTTATTTTATTCATTTTTCTTTATTAAAAAAAACAAAAACATATATATATTAATAATATTTATTTTAATTCTTACTAATTGACTTTTTATGCATAGTTCTGGATCTGAAGGATTATTACCTTTAGATTCTGAATTAGAAAGAACTGTTAGAAGAATTAAAAAAAGAAAATAAATTCAAAAATTTCAAGAAATGACTAATTTACATAACAGGTTACAAAATCTAATTGAAATTAATGATCAAAATGTTTATAAACCATTAAGGGATTATGTTAACCCTACAGTTGATGAACTTCATAGTAGTATTCAAATACCCACTATAAATGCTAATTCTTTTGAGCTTAAATCGTCTATTATTCAAATGGTTTAAAACAATCAAGTTGGTGGAACACCAAATGAGGATCCAAATTTACACCTTGATAGTTTTTTAGAACTTTGTGCTACATTTAAATATAACAATGTTTCTGATGATGTTATTAGGCTTAGACTCTTTCCTTTTTCTTTAAGAGATAAAGCAAAGATGTGGATGAACTCATTAGCAATAGGTTCTATTAAAACATGGGCCGAAATGGCACAAAAATTCCTTGCTAAATATTTTCCTCCTTCTAAAACTGCTAAATTAAGAAATGATATTACTTCATTTAGTCAATTTGACGGGGAGACAATTTATGAAACTTGGGAAAGATTTAAAGAACTACTAAGAAAATGTCCTCATCATGATTTACCTGATTGGTTAATTATTCAAACATTTTATAATGGATTAATTGGATCTTTAAAATCAATTATTGATGCTGCTCCTGGATGTTCTTTAATGTCTAAATCATTTGAAGAAGCTTACACTTTAATTGAAGAAATGGCTAACAATAATTTTCAATGGCCTTCTGAAAGAATTAATCCTAAAAGAATGGCAAGTATTCATGATAATGAAGCCTTTTTTATTTTAGCTTCACAAGTAGCAGCAATGTCTAAGAAATTAGATAGTTTTGCTATTAATATATCACATAATAACTCCGTTAATATTGAAGATTCTCAAACTATTGAAACTTTACAAGCTATTGCTAGTAAAAATAATCCTTATTCAAATTATTATAATCCATAATGGAAAAATCATCCTAATTTTAACTGGAATAATTCACAACAATGGGGTAATAATCAATCTCATCCCACTGGAAATTGGAATAATTAAGTTAATTCAAACTATAAACTACCTGGATTTAACAATCAACAGAAAAAAGTTATCTATAGAAGAATTAATTTTACAACTAAGTAATCAATTACAAAATCAAAACACTGATATTCGTAATATTGAGAATCAAATGGGACAAATCGCTAATTTAATTAATTATAGATCCCCAGGAACACTTCCTAGTAATGTTGAAATCAATACAAAAGAAACTGGAAAAGAACATGAACATGTTAAAGCTGTACAACTTAGAAGTGGAAAGGAATTAAAAGAAAGAATGCGGAATGAAATTGAAAAGGAGATCGAGGTGAAGAGATTGAAATATCTAAAGAAACTCCTTCTCCTAATAAAGATCAAACTGATATTTCTATTAATATGGAAGTTGAAAAACCACCACCACCTTTTCCTCAAAGACTTAAACAGCAGAAGCTTGATCATCAATTTTCTAAGTTCTTTGAAATTTTTAAGAAACTTACTATAAACATACCTTTTGCTGAAGCTTTGGAATAGATGCCAACTTATGCAAAATTTATGAAAGATATTTTAAGTAAGAAACGAAGATTTGAAGCTTTTGAAACTGTTGCATTAAGTGAAGAATGTAGTGCAATAATTCAAAAGAAATTACCTCAAAACTTAAAGATCCTGGAAGTTTTACTATACCTTGTGCTATTGGAGAAAAGTTTTGTGGAAAAGCTTTACGCGATTTAGGAGCAAGTATTAATCTCATGCCATTTTCTATTTTTCAAAGGTTGAATTTAGGAGAGATTACTCCCACCACCGTAACCCTTCGATTAGTCGATAGATCTATCACTTACCCTAAAGGAGTTATAGAGGATGTTATTGTTAAAGTAGATAAATTTATCTTCCCTGTAGATTTCATTGTATTTGATATGGAAGAAGATAAAGAAATATCTATTATTTTATGGAGACCTTTTCTAGCAACCGGACGAGCTATGAATGATATGCAAAAAGGAGAATTAACCATGAGAGTTAATGATCAAGAGATTAAATTTAATGTCCTTAAATCAATGAAGTACCCTGAAAAAGAAAAATGTTATCGAATGGCTATAATTGATTATTTAATTGAGAAACATTATCAAGAAAAATTTGAATTATTAACCGATGAAGATGAAGAACTAAAAGAAGAAGAAACTCATTATATTAAAGATAATTGGGAAACTTTGGACATAACTCAAAATGATATCCTTTTACCCTCAATTATAAAAGCCCCTGAACTGGAATTAAAAATGTTACATTTACATTTAAAGTATGTATTTCTGGGAAATTCATTAACTTTACCTGTTATTATTACTTCTGAGCTAAGTAAAGATCAAGAAAAAAAATTGATAGGAGTGTTAAAGAATTATAAGAAAGCATTTGGTTGGACAATTGCTGACATAAAAGGAATAAGCATATCCATTTGTATGCATAGAATTTTAATGGAAGAAAATTTTAAACCTACTATTGAACTGCAAAGAAGATTAAATCCTATCATGAAAGAGGTTGTTAAAAAAGAAATTGTTAAATGGTTAGATGTTGGTATTATTAATCCTTTTTCGGATAGCCAATGGGTAAGTCATATTCATTGTGTTCTGAAGAAAGGAGGAGTAACTGTCATTGTCAATGATAAAAATGAACTAATTTCTACAAGACAAGTTACTGGATGGCGAATTTGCATTGATTATAGGAAATTAAATGACGCCACTAGAAATGATCATTTTACTTTACCTTTCTTGGATCAAATGCTTGATAAATTAGCTAGACACTCATATTTCTATTTTCTGGATGGATATTCTGGTTATCATCAATTACTCGTCGCTCCTGAGGACCAAGAGAAAACAACATTTACAAGTCCTTATGGAACATTTGCCTTTAGAAGAATGCCTTTTGGTTTATGTAATGCACCTATAACTTTTCAAAGATGTATGATGTCAATATTTTGTGATTTGATTGACAAAGGAATTGAAATATTCATGGACGAATTTTCAGTTTTTGGAACTTCTTTTGAATCTTGTTTGGAAAATATTTCCAAAATTCTGAAAAGATGTGAAGAAACAAATTTAGTTCTTAACCGGGAAAAATGTCAATTCATGGTCACATAAGGCATTGTACTTGGTGACAAGATTTCACAAAAAGGATGGAAGTAGATCAAGCAAAAGTGAAAATTATTGTTGAATTACAACCACCTACTACTGTTACTGATGTGAGAAGTTTTCAAGGTCATGCTGGATTTTATAGAAGATATATAAAGGATTTTTCTAAAATTGCTCAACCTCTTTGTCATTTATTGGAAAAAGATGCTAAATTTGACTTTAACAAAGACTGTGTTAAGGCTTTTAATATTTTAAAAGAAAAAATAATAACAAAGACCTATCATTGTTGCACATAATTGGAGTAAATCTTTTGAATTAATGTGTGATGCAAGTGATTTTGCAATTGGAGCTGTATTGGGACAAAAATATGAGAAAATTTTCAAAGTTATATATTATGCTAGTAAAACTCTTATCGAAACTCAAAGAAATTACACTACTACCGAGAAAGAGCTTCTAGCTATAAGTATATGTCTTCGATAAATTTGACCTTATCTTCTTAAGTACTAAATGCATAGTTCATACCGATCATTCCGCTATTAAATATCTAATGTCAAAAAAGGATGCTAAACCTAGTACTAATAAGATGGGTTTTACTTCTACAAGAATTAGATTTTCAAATAGTTGATAGAAAAGGAACGGACAACCAAATTGCTGATCATTTATCTAGAATTAAGAATGATGTTATTACTGAAGAAAATATAAATGAGAAATTTCCTGATAAACATTTATATGTTATTCAAGGATACCAAACACCTTGGTATGCGGATATAGTTAACTATTTAGTTAGCAATATTCTACCTTATGGATTGGATGAAATATTTATTAAGAAATTAAAAATGATGCTAAATATTATATTTGGGAAGATCCTCATTTATTTAAATTAGGAAGAGATTCTATAATTCGAAGATGCGTACCTTATGAAGAAACTTTTGCTATTATTCAAAAATGTTATGATTCCGATTTTGGAGGACACTTTGGAATAGATAAAACTGCATTTAAAATTTTAAATTCAGGATTTTATTGGCCTACTTTACTCAGAGATGTGAGACATTATGTTAAAACATGTGATCGATGTCAAATAATGGGAAATATATCCAAGAAAGATGAAATGCCTTTAAACTATATATTGGAAGTTGAAATTTTTGATATATGGGGTTTAGACGTTATGGGACCATTTGTACCATCATCTGGAAAAATTTATATTTTATTAGCAGTTGATTATGTTTCAAAGTGGATTGAAGTCGTAGCTTCGCCTAACCGTGACTCCAAAAGTGTATCTAAATTTTTGAAGAAGATGACTTTTTCAAGATTTGGAATGCCTAAGGTAATTATCACAGATGGTGGAAGTTATTTTAGAAATATAAGAATTCAATCATTATTGCAAAAATTTGGAATCAAACATAAAATTACAACTGCATATCACCCACAAACAAGTGGAATGGCTGAAGTATCAAACAGAGAAATTAAAAGAATTTTAGAGAAGACCGTTAATCCTAAAAGAACCGATCGGGTTGATAGACTCGATTCGCATTATGGGCTTATAGAACGAGCTTATAAGACACCAATCGAATGTCACCTTACCAGCTAGTTTTCGGAAAACACCGTCACTTACCTGTCGAGCTTGAACATAAAGCTTATTAGGTGATAAAGGAGTTTAATTTTGATTTGAATACTACAGGAGAAAAACGATTATTGCAATTAAATGAGATGGATGAAATAAGAAATGAATCATATGATAATGCAAAAATTTATAAAGAGAAAATGAAGGTATTACATGATAAAAAGATTTCAGGAAAAATATTTGAGCCTGGACAAGAAGTATTTCTATTTAATACTCGTTTAAGACTTTTTCCCGGAAAATCGAGATCAAAATGGATAGGACCATATATAATTGAAAAAGTATACCAATATGGAGTCGTGGATATTAAAGACCCCAAAACGGGAAAAATTTTTAAAGTTAATGGATTAAGATTAAAGCCTTATTTGGGAGACATTAAAAAGATTTATAAAGAGGCTTATGAATTAAGTCAACCTGATTAAAGAATTATATAGGTCGGGCTGACGACGTTAAACCAAGCGCTTAATGGGAGGCAACCCATAGATTTTAATTTTTAGTGTGTTTTTACATTTTTGATGTATGGTTATACCTCGATCTTGACTAATTTTATATAACTTCAGAAAATTAAACATTATCTTGAAGTATATAAAGTTTTGACTTTGGATCACTCCATTTCATATGTGAGTAAAAAGGAGATCAAGTTAACCTTCATTGAAATTATGTATAATTGTGTTATTGAGATTGTTCTGATCTTATCATTATAATTTACCTATTTTTGGAGAATGAAACCTTGAATTCGACGTTAGGCGAAATGGAGTCGAACATGGTTCCGGCGCCAGGCACCGGAACTCGGCGCCTAAGCGCCAGAATAAGCTGTGTCTAGATGGGTCCAGCGCCTAGGCACCAGAATTCGGTGCCTAAGCGCCAGAATAAGCTGTGTGTCGATGGGTCTGGCGTGCCAGATTTGGCGCCTAGGTGCCAGATTTGGCGCCTAAGCGCCACGGTTACTGGGTCGTATAAAAACCGAAAACTTTCAGTTTTTCACACGATTTTCACCTTTAAATTAACCCATCTTCATCCCCAATCCCTAAGCAATCAATATTTCGACCCATACACTCCATTCTTGAGAGATTAGAGAGGATTTTTTAAGAAATGGAGAGGAGAAATCTTAGAGAAGAGGCTAGAGACAAAGGTCCAAAAGATCCTCAACCCTACTTCAATGGTTTCATCATTGTAAGTTTGGAGAAAATTTTTAGTCGTCTTGATAAATTTGAAGCGGATTTCAAAAGTATTGGAGATCGCCTTCATGAGATGTATCGTCAGATTGAACATCTGGAATGGCAAGCGAAACTCCAATTTGATCATTTAGCGGCTTATCAAGATGCTCAAGTGGAGATGTATGCGAAGAACAAGTGGATCGACGAGAAAACGGCTACAGATTTTCCAAGAGAATTAGTGTTCTTACTTAGTAGGCCAAGCAATCTTCATTGTGAAGATAATGGAAACTAGATAGTGATTTTGTGAGATCGTGATTTATCTAGTGAGTCGTTGTATCGATTTAGTGAATCGATTGTGTTTGTTTGTGTATTTGCTTTCATGTTCAATGTGTGTTATATTTGTTTTCAAATTGTATTGTTTGATTGTGTGTTAAGACTTGAATCATTATATTATACTTATCTGAAGTGTATTGAGCCAATATTGAAGATTATAAATGGAAATTAGAGAAGTTTGGTTTAAACCTTGTGTTTGATTGGTGGATTTAATATTTAATTTTTAAAATTTTTGGAAAATGTTTTAGAAGTTAGAAACTGAAGCCCTATTCAAATATGAGTCAGTGGAAGTTGAATTTATGAATTTTAGTGGAAAATAAAATTTTTAGAGTGATTTTTGTGAAAGGCGAGTCTGGAGCCTAGGCGCCAGAATTCGGCGCTTAAGCGCCGGTTCGGCCTGCTTACCCTAAAAACACCATATAAACCCCATTAGCCATGGATGACGCCTAAGCTTCATCTTCTTCCCCATTTTTGCGAAAATACACCTCTTAGATCCATTTTGAGGTCAAAACATCAAGTATTTGGGCGTGAAATCACTTGATTTCTTCGTCTCGAGGTCAGATCTACACTCTAATCCATTTATTTTCGATTTTCACCATAATTTTTCCTATGTTTTGCTATAAACCAAAATTTTGAGAAAAATTTTGATTTTTAGGTATTCTATTTGGATTTTTAAACTTATTTTAAGTATCTTAAACTTAAAAAGAGTTAAATATTTGATTCCTAAATTTATTCTTGTTTTATTTCACGTTTAGATGACACCGAAATCTAAGCGAGGGAAGGGACGAGAAAATTTTGACAATAGAAAGTTCGCGACTGCGGCAGCGCAGTTTCGATATCACGAATTTGCGACATTGAGAAAGTTTATCTCGAAGCGAAGCTTTTACAATCCGGGTGAAATGATCGAAAACACAATCGTTGCGCACAACTGGCAACGATTCTGTTATTTCACTGTTGTTGCCGTTATTCCAGTCGTTCGCGAATTTTATGCTAACTTTTTAGATGCAGAAAACTACGAAGTCTTCATCAGAGGTATTGGAATAGGATTTTCTACATAAAGGATCAATGTGTTTTATGGACTGCCACCTACCATCGAGTGCCACTATTCTGGATTATCTCCATCTGAGGGAGATCTTGAGATGATTATTGCTTATTCGATCGACGGCATCGGAGCCTGGAAGATCCGAAATGAAAAACGGGTAAATTTCAAATCTTCCAAATTAAATGGTGTTTCAAAGGCTTGGTATTATTTTATTTCAGCTAGACTTCTACCTTCCAACCACTTGAGTGAAGTCACCAGAGATCGAGCTATCTTAAACTACTGCATTCAGGAGAGGAAGCCGATAGATGTCGGCAGTATCATTTATGATTCTGTGGAGTCTACTGCTAGATCCAGCACTTCTGTGGGACTGAGATTCTCATCTTTGATCTATTCTTTATGTGTTAGTAATGGAGTCACTGCTGATATTTCTGAGGATAAGCTAAAGTCTACCAAGCCAATTGGGCAGGAGAGTGTTAGTATCTATGATCGTCTTCGAGGGAAGAGATCGACCGCTCCTTCTACTTCGCACACACTTCGTGTAGACCTTCTACTTCCGTACCTTCTACTTCTACCGTCGAGCCACCATCTAGTTTTGGGAATCGATGCATGATCGGCTTCAGAGCAACAAGACTCACTACGAGTTGATTCTATCGATAAGAAAATTGATCATTTATCTAAGTATACCCAGAGGAAGAGTAGTTACAATGCTGAGTATGATGAAGCTCTCGTTAGATTCCTGAAGGGAGAGCATGATGTTCAGTTTCCTACCTTTCCTAGTTTCTCACCATATGTTGATCCTAAAAATGTTGAGTTTTCTTTTGGTGATGATGACGATGTTGAGGCTACGTACACCGATTAGTGGCCTGATTTACCTCTGAATTGTGCTAAGTATGTTGTTAGTTTAGTTTGTTTGCTAGTATTGATTGTTGTTTGTTGTTTGCTAGTTTAGATTTGTTTATTTACTTTGTGTGGATTGTTGGGTGTTAGACTGTTGTTAGAGTATTTTTAATGTATTGTGTTTAAGATTGAAATTTGGATAAATTTATGTTTACTTCTGTTTCAGCCTACTGTTCAGTAGTTAGTATTGTTGTTATATTTCTGTTATTATAAGTAGTATAGTCATTTAATTTAATTACTAATGAGTCTGCTTACTTTTATACATGCTTCATTATTTCAGTATTATTCATAAAAGCATGTGTAGAAGTAAATTTTTCTTTCTAGAACTTTTTTTTACATACTTATAAAAATTCTTTTTTAAAATTATGTTTTTCTTTCTCTCATACTTTAAAAAAAAAATTATGATAGACCAAAACTTAAGTTTGGGGGAAAGGGAAAATACATTCGACTTTAAATTTTATTTTTCCTTAAAGAACTAATATTTTCTTAAAATAAAATTTTTTTAACATAACATGAGGAATGAAGAATCTATTTAAGATCACTTAAATTTTTGAAATTATAAATAATTTAGTGGACTTAACCAAAAATTTTAATAACTTTGATCGATTTTAAGAATAGAATTATTCAACTTAATGAAGAATAAGATTAAGAAATTTTTCTATTCATAGTAGAGATAATTGAATTTTAGAAGTATTAAGAAATCAAAATTATAACTCGAAAAGAATAGATTGAAATTCTTTTGAAATCTATTTATGTTATAATAATTAAGTGAAAATGTATAAGTTTGAAAATATAAGCTAAGGATAGTGAAGTTCAAAACCATTAACAGGCTATCCAGATACAGTAATCCTCTCTTCAAAAAAAAAAAGAAAAAAAGAAAGGAGAAGCTTGAGGAATTGCTTAATAAAAAAATTGGTTTCACTTGAATTAACTTATAAAAAGAAAACTGATTACATTTATTACTTAATTTTTATGCATGTATTTTTATTAGAAAAGAATTTCATGAAGATCTTTTTCTTAAGAATAATTTATATGATCTTAATATCATAAACTACAATTATGTTCGAAGTGAATGAAAAATTTTTGAAGTCTTATGATTTGATAGTTAGAATATTCTTTAAGTTCTTAAAATTAAACTTAGTTAGTGAAATTTGGTTAATGATTTACTAAAGCCTTTATAAAATCAAAAATCTTAAGACGTCTTAAATATTTACCTTTTTATTCCAAATGTTATACATTTTATATAGTAAAAAGGGTTACTTGAGGATAAGTAACGTTTAAGTTTGGGGGATTTTGATCCAAGAAAAAAATACATATTTTTATGCCTTGATTTTTATTAAATTTTAAGGATATTATGCTTTAATGAAAGGCATTTTCATGTTTTTAGATGTAGGTGATGCAAAAATGTTCAAGAAGGAGAAAAATATGAAAAATGAGCAAAAAGGAGCAAAAATAGAGCCAAAATGCAAAATTTTCGTATTTATTGGCCTGGCGCCTAGGCGCTAGAGTCTGGCGCCTAAGCGCCAGTTCGATACAGAAAACTGTTAAGTTTTGACAACTTTTGGGCGGTTATTTTGACGGTGTGAGCGGTTATTTGACCATCTAGAAGACTGGCAGTTATTCCTGGTTTATAGTGACATGTGATACAATGTATTTGGACGCTTCAAAACAGCTTTAATTGTGAAGAGGTGCGATCCAAAGTGAAGAGGTGCGAAGAATCGGGACGCGGTGTCCGGCGCCAGCGCCGACACACCTTCTAGAAGATTCATCGAATGTGGACACATTTTGAAGAGGTTCCTCGAGGCAACCCTCGAAGCCTATAAATAGGAGGGTATTCCTTCGAGAGAAAACGCCCCATCTACCCTCCCTATCTAGAGTCCTATCTAGAGAGAGAATTAGAGAGATCATATTAGGGCCACATTTTTACTTTCCTTCATAAATTAGTGAGTTTATTTTAGAGTTTGTATTCAGGGTTAGAAAGAGTTGGTGCATCTGTAGTTCATTACGCTATGGAGTCAGTAGGAATCAGAATTCAGTAAGAGAAACATCTAAGATAAGTATTTTTATTTTGATTCAAAGTTTATTTATTATGTTTTGTTATTTAATTTCAATGTGTTCTGAGTAGTTACTTTACTTTCTCTTTTCAATTATGAAAAGATAGATAAGATAATACAAAATTCGTCGGAGAATTAAAAATCATATATTTTCAAAACATTGTGATGATATTAATACCGGTTCTTAATTTACTATTTAAATTGGCCATTTAAATTTTTAAAACTTATTGAAGAGTTTTGAGACCTAGAAGGAGATGAATTCTTAACTTGTAGATATCACATGAATCCTTGGGTAGTCGAAGGCCTTGTGCGGGTTATTCAAGGTGAAGTGCAAATAAATAGGAAGATATTATATAATGGGCGTAGAATCGATAAGTTTCTAGAGTGACGTACTAAATTCTTGTGATTTGGTTTATAGAAAAGGAAAGGGTCACTAGTAGGGCCGACCATAGCCACCCTCGGACATCTAGTAGTGTGAGCCTAGATTAACCCATTCTACTAACAATACATCCGAACCTCGATCTATGAGCTAGCCAATGTTCTTTGCACTGGATCAAAGGGTAAAGAATATGAATGCTTCTATTTGGTACAATACCATAAATTTATATTCTTCACGAATATTATCATTATCTTAGAAAATCTTAGATTAATTGAAAGGGAGAAAGTTGTTTTCTTATTGTTATTTACATCAATTATTTTATTCCTGCTTTATTATTGCATCTAGTAAATTAAAAAAGAAATACTTTAAAATAAAAATATTTATAAATCTATAACTCTCTCCTCGTGGGATCGATATCGGGGTCTTTGTTTCAAAGCCCTATATTACTTCGAAACGATACGTATACTTGCGTAGAACCCCTAGTGTGTAAAGTATTTTCCATAAAATTATATTTATATACACTAGTCGCTATTATTATTTATAACATATATTTTTGAAAACATTAATTAGTACGTTGATCTTCAGAGGACTTCGGGTCAAGTTTTTGGCACTGTTGCCAGGGAAGAAGATTTTAGTACCCATATATTTATATCGGGTCATTAGTAGGATCCCTTAGGTTCATTATTGATGCTACTGCTGGTGGTTCATTAATGTCAAAAACATTTGATGAAGCGTATGCATTAATTGAAGAAATGGCTACAAATGAATTTCAATGGCCCTCTGCAAGGGTAAATCATAAAAATGTAGTTAGTGTTCATGATACAGATGTGATTGTAATTCTTGCATCTTCGGTTGCTGCAATATCAAGGAAGTTGGACCAATTTAGAATGAACCAACCTCAATTTACTCATGTAAGAGAGAAAAGTTCATTAGGGCCTATGATTGATTCCAAATTATTATATGAGACTTTAAATACCATAAACAACCCATATTTTGACTTTTACAACCCATGTTGGAAGAATCATCCTAATTTTAACTAGAATCATATTACTGAGGGTGGAAACCAACAATGGGAAAACAATCATGTAAATCCTAATGAAAGTTAGAATAGGCAGCGTAACACAAGATATAGGCCTTCACATCCACTGGACTCTAAAATTGATCAACAATTTGAGGATAAGAAGATGTCTATAGACAAAGTGGTATTGCAAATGGGAAACCAGTTGCAAAGTCAAAATGCTGCGATTAGAAACATAGAGAATCAACTGGGAGAAATTGCTAATTCACTTAGCAATAAACCCAAAGGAACACTTCCTAGCAACACTGAGATCAAACCTAAAGATAAAGATAATGAACAACTATTCCTTGTTATTGGACAAATTATGATAGATGTGCAAAAAGGAGAGTTGATTATAAATATTAATGACCAGGAAGTCACTTTTGCTGTATTGAAGACTATGAAATTTTCAGCTGAGAGAAAAGATGATGAATGTTTTTTGATGGATGAAATTGATTATCTAAGTAAAGACCATTTCCAAGAAAGTTTTGAGAGTAAGATAACAGATGAGATCGGAATGGATTTTCATGATGAGTTGAAAATGTTATCTAAAGAAGACTGTATGTATGTTCAAGAGAGGTGTGAAATGATGAAAGCTGCTAAAATTAGTGAACTTGTAATTCCATTTGTTGAAAAATCTCATGAACTTAAGATGGATGTACCCTATACAATTTTAAAGCCTGCCTATTTAGGGAATTCATCTACACCACCTGTCTTTATATATTAATATTCAACTCAATTACAAGAAAAACCTGAATTGAATGATGAACAAGATAAAGTTATTAAACTAGGACTTGGAAGAGAATTTGAGGATAAATTTCAAAAGAACTTTGAGTTGGGAAAAGAGGATAAGGATATTGGAAGACCATTGGAAGAAATTCCTAAGGAATTAGAAAAACCTATTTCCTCAACTAAGATAGATCCTCCATCATTTAATAATTATAAATGGGAAGAATTGGAAGATAACTTGAAACAAAAGAGTAACATAGAAGAATTTGATCCTGAATTTGGATTATCTAAAGAGAATCTGATCCAAAATTTGGGAGATCTTGAATTATCTTATAGAGATCCATTTCTTATAAATTTCAAGGATGATATTGATATGAAAATTCAGAAATTCAATAGAAGAATATTGGATCTAGGAAGAAATATGAGGAACAATGATATAAATCCATCTGAAAAGGAAGAGCTGAATGAAAAATTACAATTTGAGGAATTTGTAGGAATTTTTGGATCTAAAAAGGATTGGGCGATTAATCGAGGATTACTTAAATGGAGTTTTGAATCTGGAGGAATCATTTGTCAGGCCCGCGATGTTAAAACCAAGCGCTTTATGGGAGGCAACCCATAGTTATCAGTGTGCTTTGATTTAGTGTGCTTGAGAGTCAAGATTGTTAGTGTTGTATGGTGTTTGCTTTAGAGTGGATTGACTTGATCTTTATGTGTCATTATGGATTGATAAGTTTGATTCTTGATTGGTAGATGTTTGGATTGTTAGTAGTTTGATTTGTTCTTTGTGTGTCATGAGGGAGGTGATTCTTTAACTTCTTATTATGGTTAGACTTGTATGTTCTCTTGTAGTAGTTGGATTGACGAGTTCACTATAACTCGGGTCTTACTCGGACTTGAGTTTCACAAGAGATATCATGAATTTAGACAATGACAGCTTCATCTCAATTTTGTTACATCCTTTCTCTAACTTTGTTTTCTTTTGATAGGAGTTATGAACCTATTTTATGAGTAACTTGTGGATGATCTTACACTACGATTTATAACAGTTAGAGGTGCTTAATTATAGAGATTAGATGATGCCTGAGATTGGTGCATAGGAACCAATTTATCAGGGATAATCTTATCTTTGGGATTATAATCTATAAAATCATTTTAAAATGTACCTAATTTATTAGTGTAGTGATTCCGTTAGAAATTAGAAGTAAATAGTTTGATGTGTTGAGTTAATGGAAGAATTGACCTCATTTCTCTTATGTGTGTTTATGTTTGTGTTAAAATTTTATATAATAATTGAATAACATTTTCATATTCCCTTGCTGATACCTACTATGCTAGTTAAACTTTTATTTAGTGAATTTCATTCTGGCATTATTGGTTTAGATTTACTTTCTGCTGCATATTGTTCTGTCCTCTTGAATACTTGTAAATGGATTTGATAGACATTTGAGGTAGATAGAATTTCTAAATTGTTTTTCTTCCTGCTTATATTTTCTATACTGAATGTTATATATGTTAAAAATTAAGTTTGGGGTAGGAAAAAAATAATATTTTAAAGTGAAAATACTTATTTTTAGTGTAATTTTATTCAAGCATTTTTTATGTTAGATTTACTTTCTTCTACAGTCATTCTATCCTGATTATGCATGTATATGAATTTGATAGGATGTTGTAGTAGTAAGTAGATTCAACCTTTACTTTTACTTCTTACAATATTTTATGGAATTAATTGCAAAATATTTTAAAATTTAAGTTTGGGGGGAAGAAAATTTTTTTATAATGTAACTTTATTTGCCCTCAGTAGCCTGTATTTAATTTTATATCACTTTTAAAATGACTTGTGGTATGTGGTGTTACCTTTGGGTTACTATAATTTCAAATTTAGGAATGTTCGAAAAATAACTTAGTTGAAATCCTATGTGAAGAAACTGTTCTAGATTTAAGATATTTTGAAGGAAACATTGGAAAAATTATTTTTCTATTTATGGTAGAAAGGAGTTGAATATTTGAAAAGCTAAAATTCGTAGATTTATACTTAATGAAAATTGAGCCTTTATTGAAAATCTTTTTCGAACTAATACTTACACTTATAAAAAGTGCGAGAAAGTTTTGAGTTTTGGATTTTAGAGAGAGGATAGTGAAATTCAAAATTATTAAAGGCCTATCCAAATATAGTAATCCTCACATAAAAAAGTAAAAAAAATGATTAAAAATGATCCCGAAAGAATGAAAAAAAAAAGTGAAAAAAAGGGATCAAAAATGATCCCGAAAGAAAAGAAAAAAAAAAAGAAGAGAAAATAAGTGAAGAGAAGTCTAATCAAAAATTGGTTTCATTTGAATCTTTTTAAATGAAAAGACTAAAAAAAATCTTAAGCTTATTCTTATTTCAAAAGGTATTGGTTAAATTGGTATAGATAAGGTGCTTAAATTTCATTTTTATATTTTCTATGAATCTTTAGTTTGACAATTTTCAATAACTTTTGAAGTAAATAAAAAAATCAGGATTTCTAAGTTGAATATGAGATATTCTTACACTCTAGTCTTAGGTTGATTTGTTAGAATTTCTCCTATGTTATACTATAATATTTCTGAGATGAAATTATAAGAAACTCTATTGAAACCCACAACCACAAGCCAATATAATTGATTTTTAAAGTTATAGTGTTACTTGAGGACAAGTAACAGTTAAGTTTGGGGGATTTTGATGCACCAAAAATATATACGGTTTTTTATATATGATTTTACTCAATTTTTGGTGATATTACACTTTAAAAGAGAGGTATTTTTTATATTAGAAACAAGTAATTGTGATTAGAGCAAAAGGAAGCAAAAATGGTGCAATTTTGAGCAAAAATTAGCAAGAAAGTAAATTTTGGCTTGACACATTTCGATAAGTCTTTCTATGTTTAATCTCTTTTACACTTCTTGCATATTTTTGAATGATATTACACTTTAAATAAATATTTTTTTATGCTTATTTTGTAGGGCTATTTGTTAGGAACGCAACGCAACTGAAACGGGGTGAATCGGAGCTGAAACGGAGCCAAACGGAGCAAAATGGTGGAGCTGCGCAGGATGGGCGCCGGCAGCGCTAGAAACCCGAGGGCACCAAAATAGTGCGCCGGCGGAGCTTCGGACGAATGGGATGCGATATTGGGCGGTTTTTGTCCATATACATCGAATCAAGACGCTTTTTGGAAGGTTTCTTCATGTATCTCTTGGGAATTCGTCCCTACAATAGTTTAAACCGAATTTGAAGCCAAAAAATGGGGAGATGATAGGAAAAACATGGTGAATGATTAGAGATCTTAGAATAGGAGTAGAAATGTAGATTTATATCTTTTAGGAGAGATTGGTGAGGGAATTTTGAGAGAATTTGTAAGGGAATGTTCTAGCATTGCATGGATCCGCGAGAGACTTTATGGGAGAGATTTTCATCTTTCTTTCAAGGGAAAAAAAGTTAAGTATTGTGTTCTTCATTATGTTATGATTTTGTAAACACTTATTTTGTGGATTTGCTTTGAAATGAAGTTTTTCATTATGTTTTCTTCGTGCTTTGTGATGTCTTTCTCTACTCTTTCTTCTTGTTTGGAAATAGTGGCATAAGAAAATTATGTCATCGTTTTCATTCTACTTTTCTTTTGCAATGAGTAGGATTCATATTTAGGATATTGTGATGCTTTCTAAAAGAAATTTAATTATAAATGTGATGGTTTTTACTTGCGCTTCATTTTGCATTACAAAAAAAGCTCGTTATAGTGTTAAAATTTGTTGTAATTGCATTAACCCGAAAGGGCAGTGTAATTCTCAGCAAAGTGGAACCACATTCAATTTTCGTGAATGAATTGCGTAGTTCATGGGGATTGAGTGCAAATAAATATGGAAATATGGTTTCATGGGCGTCGAATTGGAGGTTTCAGGGTGACAGGCTGAGATCCCTAATTTGGTCCTAAAGTTTGGTAACTAAAGCTAGGGTTAACCTTTAGGTGAAGGGAAGTGGGAGCTCTTAAGTGGCAGCCAGTATCCTCCCAGCCTAACCTTAGATTTAGGGACTAAGCATAGGATTTGCCAATGTTCTTTATAGCACTCTGAAGAGGGGGTACTCAGAAGAGGGTAAAGAATAGGATTATCTAATATTTAATGCATCACATTCCTATACATTATCCAATTCGTTACATGAGAATAGTAGTTTTTATTATCTCAAAATTCATCAAACCAATTTCCTTAAAAAGGGTTATCTTTAGTATTAATATTTGCATTAGGGAGTAGTTATTATTCTTACATATAATCATCTGCATTTAGGAGTAGTTGTTAGAAAAATCACTTATATCACCCTTTCAAACTAAGGTTGCTAGTAGTAGACTAGAATTTGACTAAGAACCTCTTATCTCGCTTCCATGTGGAATCGATAAACGGGACTCCATTAGAGCCATGTATTACTTGATACGATACGTATACTTGCGTTGGATCATTGTGACTTTATAAAAATTATTATATATCTATTGTTCATAAATCCTTGCATATAAAAAAAGTCGCATCAGAAGGTCATGAACCAACAAAATACGTAAATCACAAGGGCGCAAGCCTCATACCCTTCAAAGAACCGTGAGATTTCTCTTCCATTGTTTTATGGCTTTTTCAACAGCGTTATCCTTTTTTTTTGCATTTGAGACGGAATTTAGAAAAATCATCTCTCATTTGTGATCACACTAAAATAGGTTTAGATGCTCAGTAAACAAAAAATTCACCTATCAAAATAATTTTTTAGTCTTTCTTCGTGGGATCGACATGCAGTACAATTTAACCACATTACTACTTGCTACGCATACTTGCATGAGGAACTGACTTACTTCACGATAAATTTTCAGCTCGTCACTAATCAACACATTTCCTATGCCTGTCAAACACAAAAGCAAATCTAGATTAAAAAAGGTTAGTCGCGCCTAGTTTATAAGGGTTATGGGGACAGAAATTTAAGAAGTATAATTTTTAAGAGCGTTGGTTATAAAATAAGTAAATCTACTCTTACGTTTGATTCTCTTATTTTTATCACAAATATCGGTTTCAAAATGTAAGGGAATCAAAGATCTAAAACATGAACATCAGAAACACGTCTGCATAAATCTTTAGGAGTTCCAACTAACAAAAGGTCAAATGAATATGGCTAAGGTAGGCCTACAGGCGGAAGGCCAAGGACCCACTAGCAAAAAACTAGGGGCCCACTAGTGGAAGACCAAGGGTCCACTGACTAAATACTAAAGGACTTACTTGATTAGGTACCACCCCCCTAAATCGGGGCTAGAGCTTGATGGAATGCAAGCCAACTAAACCATAAACCAAGGACAATAGAGTCGAGAAGAATCATCAAACTACCTTTGCGTCATAACCCGACTCAAAGGAAGGCAATCAACTCACAGATGCCCTTCAAATTCTAGATCAAGGGCTGAAAATTAGTTAGAAAGCACTCAGCTGAGCATCCCAAACGATTCCATTGTCAAGGAGTGAGTTACTTATCAGATTAAGGCAATTTATCCTCTAACTGATAGCCTAGCTTTACTTTGCTTACAGAAGTTCCTCATCCAAGTATCAAAATTCGACAACCAAACTAGCATAACCAATCGAGCCAAGTCCAGTTGACTCAAAAATCATCAATGGTAGACCAAAGAACCCCATTCAGCTCAGCCAGATAAACCAGCCTTAACTGAGTCAAGGCCAACTAATCTTAGCTAATCGAGTCGTATGATAACGGAACTGATGGCCTATATCTTGCAACACACCAATTAAAACAGAACAAGTATGTAACTTCATATATTGTACCCTCCTCCTCCACTACCTCCTCTATAAATAAGGGATCATTTTCTAAGAAAATGGCTAACAATAAAGTCATATTAATGTTTATTATTGTGCACTCCTATCTCTTTTTCTTCATTATTTTTGTCTTACACACTATTCTTGAGTGTGATTCACAGACATATCAGAATTCAGCAATTCTAGAATTATATTTAAATAATTAATTAGATCATATTTTTTGTCATATTGCATAAATCTACTTCGGCTTTTTTAAGCATAAAATAATATCTTCATTAATATGGTTTCACTAAGATATTAATGCAAGCACAAGCGTCTCCCTAAAGCTAAATAGCTTTTATGGTAGAATCAGAACTCACCGAATTGATGCCGATTGATATTTGAATTTTGAACTTATATGAGACATCATTCTTAAGAAAGTACATTATATTAGCTTTGGCACTTCTTTAGGATCGACGGGTCCCACCTATCTTGTCTGGGCCAACAATAAAGCAAATTTTTTCCGGTGACCATTACATCGTGTAGTTATCCATCATATGCATGGAGTTAATGGGGTGAATTGGTGTGCTTTCATTAATCTTTTGTGTCAATATATCAAATAAATGCCTATTAGATATGCTTTAACAAAGTTTCAAGTACTATTTTCTTGTTTTATTGGATATGTCATCCCAAAATTTTATGATTTGAGATGAATTTTGAGGTGATTAATTTAAATCTCAGAATATTATTTTTAAAAAGAAATATTCAAAGTCGAATTAAAAAATATTCAGAACTCTAATTTCAGCAAACCAATAATCGAGCAGACTGACTCAACGAGACGAACAAAATGACTCCAAAATTAGTCCATTCAGAGACAAAGTAAGCTCGGATCAAGTCATTGGACAACGTTTGAAAGCTTTGGGTAGCTAGTTGGAATGTCGAAGAGATTTTAGATCTAATAAACTTGTAGTCAAATTGAGTGTCTCGATAAGACGAATTCAATAAGCACAAAATCCTTAATTACGACATTGTTAAGACACTCAAATATTAATAAGCATCGTCTGATCAAGAAAACTTCTCTAAGCAGTCTCCCATACTCTACAAATACTGCGCTACCCCATTCATGAAAGAGGGTAGACCTTGAACTAGAGGAAGCTCAAGGCTTAGAGGAGAATGAGGTGAGTTTTAGTGTTCTGCACAAAAAGTCCAATAAACTTCATCCGTTTTTAAGCCACCAAAGTCAACCAATTCTCGATGATCTCATAAATCACCAGCGATAGCCCCCTGCTCATTGAAATGAAACCCCTTGTGAAATCACGGCTTTTGTTGTAGATTCCATACATAAATTTCAAAGTAATTAAGCATCTGACGGAGCAGCACATCATCCTGAATGTTATACTGCAACATATTTGAATACGGTGTAACAACACACCCCGATAACAATGTAACAACATGCCATGAAGATGTTGTAATGATTTTCCTCGAATATAGTGTTACGACTCATTCGAATTTGGTTTAACAACACACATCAAAGACGGTGTAATGATACACCTCGAAGATGGTGCTACAACGCATCCCGAAGATGATGTAATAATGCATCATGAATACGATGCAACAATGCACCCTGAAGAAGGTGTAATGATATGCCTTGTATACGGTGTAATGGTCACCCCAAATACGGTACAAAGAAGCACCTCGAAGATGGTATAACAAAGCACCTTAAAGATAGTGTAACAATGCAACCTGTATATGGTGACTTTCTCTAAACTCTTGAAGTTCTCTCACACAGCTGTCCACTATAGCCTACGACCTATGTGATTTACTACAGTCGCAGTTCTTTACTATAGCCTTCGTGGCCAACTGATGTTGTTACAGGTTCACACTACATACTATGTGACCAACTAAAACCGATGTAGTCCACAGCTCATTCAGTTGTCGTAGCTCACCACTACAGCTAACGCGACAAACTACCAACTGCATGGTTCATAAATCATACAGCTCCATATTACAACCCTATGGCCAACCAATACTCCTGATGCAACCATATACGATCTACCTAGCCAACTACTACCATGTCATTCTACTAAGGCTTCTATGATAAGCGAGCTCTACATACACCGTCTACCACAATTTTGGCAGGCAACTGACTTCGTAGCAATCAACTATGGCTTTGCAACCCCCCTTACAAACATTTTTGTTGAGCTACCATTATACATCAACATTGCGACTCCATCTTTCTTAATTGTAGAAAAGAACGGACCTATGTACTTACAATTATATAGTGGAATATTTCAACCAGACCAGGTGCTATTTTTCCTTTTTATAGGATTTATCAAGTAAAATTTGAGGTGTCACTTCTTGCTTATTTTTCTTTTATTTGTGTTTGTATTGAATCTTTGTCCAACATTAAGATGCTAAATTATTGCACTGCCAACAAGAATCTTTTCAAACATCAATAATAATACTCTTTCATTTAAAGATATCATTTTAGTACCGGTGTGAATTTGATACACGCACACACACTCAAGTTCATGCATCTACCCAATATCACTCGTCATATACAACAATGTAAAACTCATCTCCTCTTTTCATTCTTCAAAAGGGTTTACCAGTAGATAAAATTGGAGTCACTACAAATGACACTCTCTCACAATTCTCTCCTTTTTCTTATAAAAAGTATAAATAAATAAATATCTTATGCTAAACAATGACGATAAAATAAATTCAAACAATAATACTAATTATTAAATCACTATATATATATATATATATATATATATATATATATATATATATATATATATATATATATATATATATATATATAAAAACTTCTAGTATTGATCATTGATATCAATTATCCTTATATTTATTATGGGATGTGAAGCATATTTTGTTAGGTACTAATAATAAAGTTGAGTATTGAAGTACTATGGAGAAGATTTGAAAAGCCAATGATGAAAATTTTCTAAAGAGGGTTTGAAGCATTCATGTTTATTTCTTAACAAATATTGTATTCTAGAGATACATTTGCTCTATTGAGGGCTTTTAACAATTTCAATAGAACTATTGATAATATTGTAATGTCACAACTTATTATGTTCTTATAAATAAGTGCCTCTAGATTATGGCACGCTAAAATTGATATGTGTTATTAAGATATTGTGATGGCTATGGCTTATAATGATACTTGAACTAATTGAAGCACATTCTAATGTTTCACCTCCATACATTGACAATTACTACATACCTCCATGAAAATTTTGATGTGTGTTCTTATTTTATTATTATTTTTTTTTCTTGAGATAATTTAGTTGCTAAGAATTCATTATCTTATGAATCAATCTCCTAAGCAAAAGTAAAAATAAATAAATAAATAAAGTTATTTCAGCTTCAATTTCACAAAGGCTATGAATAAAGTTGTATTTCTCTTCTAAGAAAATTAATTTGATAAGTACATGTCATCTTTGAGAGTTATATCTCCTTTTGTTGATAACTAGTAAATTTTATACCAGTGGGTTGAATGTCCTCGATTTGGTTGCTTGGTCTATATATTCATCGTAGCAAATGCTTAAGTTTATTTGAACTTAAAATGCCATGATTTGTGTGGTTTAATCTTAAGATATTCGATCTCATGTGAATTTGAATTCATCAGAATGGCAACTAAATTGCTTAATTTATGATTGTTTATCTGTGCAAGTTTATGCTGAGATAATATTTATCTAATTATTGGGTTATCATCTTATCCGTTTTAGATTTTTTTAGATTATTTTTTTTATAAATTTTAAATATTTAATTAAAGCAATTTTCTTTTTTTTCTCTTTTTAATAAATCAAGCTATCTTTAAAAATGCTGAAAAAATTTTAATATTTTAAGTTTTTTTTTTCTTTAAATTACCATCACCACCGATCGATAGTCTAACTATTGCCATCACCTTATTAATAAACAAAAAAATAACAATATTTTAAGGATAAGATATATATATATATATATATATATATATATATATATATATATATATATATATATCATTTCATTAAATAAAAATAAATAAATAAAATATGAGCAGTGCAAGAAGTTCCCTTTTATTAACCAATATTAAATTTGAGCTGAAATAGGACACTATGACACGACCTGGCCTGAAAAATCCCAATGTCTCGTGGGCCAATGGTGCTGAAAATCTGACTTCTGTTGGGCCTTGTAAAGCAATTAGATCACTCAATCTAGAAATTTCTCACTTTTATTGGCTAGTCCAAAGAGCTGAGTTTTAATTAAACAACTACATAAATTTATTTTAATTGATTATTTCCTTCATAATTTTATAATTATCTACTTATAAATTTAAAGTTTTACTTCAACGAAATAAGATCTTTAAATTTTCTTCATAAATTTTCAAGAAGCTTGTTGTAAAACAAAAAAAATCACAGTAGTTGAGTAATATTTAATGTATTAGCGTTGCACAAAAATCCGACACACATACAAATAAAAAAAAGCAGAATGTGGAGACATCAAAATTTTTAAGTAGAAAAAAATCATGGGGTCTAGTGAGGTAAAATAATTCACTTCGTAATTGTAAATATATAGGTTCACTCGTCTCTTGAATTAAAAAAATTGAATTACAAAGTTGATAATCACAGATGTACAATAGTATTTTATTTATAGTAGCTATAATTGGAGTTTAAAAATGTGATTATTTGCTATAACAGCAATAGTTTGTGACAAAAGTTGTGGTTAGTTGCTACAAATGTGAAAGTTTGCATAGAGGTTGTAGTTGAAAGTTGTAACAATAATAGTTGATCATAAAGACGTAGTTGGTTGCTACAAAGGCACTAGCAAGTTGTGGAGGCTATAGTCGTTGGCTGCAGAGACTGTAATTGTAAGTTGTCACAATATTAATTGACCACAAAAGTCTTAGTTGCTTGCTACAAAGTCAGTAACTGATCATAAAGACTTTAGTGGGTGGTTGCCATAGCCGCAGTTAGCCACAGAGGCCTTAGTTGGAAGTTGTAACAATAGTATTTGCCCACAAAGACCATGATTGGTTGCTACGAAGGTCCTAGTTGGTTATATAGGCTGTAGGTGGTGGTTGAAATAGCGACAGTTGATCACATATGTCATAAATTGAAGCTATAACAATAGTAGTTAGTCACAAAGGTAGTAGTTGGCTGCTACAAAGATAGTAGATGGCAACAAATATTGTTGATGGTAGTTTTAATTTTATATAGAAACTTACACTTGTTTTTGTGCAACATAAAGAAAATATAAGTGTTAGATATAACAATATTCTTTTGATGATAATGGTTAGAAGCAGTGGTCATTGGTAGAAGGTGATGACAACCGGTGGTGGTTGATGGTAGTCGATGAGCTGTGGTTGATGACGACCGATAAGTTGTGGCCAACTGTGATCTACGTTTACGACCAGTGGTTATTCACCTAGTTTTCTTTTCAGAAAAACTAAAATTCTACTTTTTCTTCTTCTCTTTACCTCCTCACCTCAAGTGAAGAGTGATGTCTGTTAATTTTTAATTGTGGCCCACGTTGCCCACAAACCCACTAATGTGAGTCATTTACTTAATAATAAATGAAAATTAATTAATTAAATTATCATAAACTCTTTTTTGTTAAGTAAACCCCTTATGGATGGTGGTTACTAATATGTGTCATTTATTTTAATTAATTAATTAAATTATCTTAAATTCTTTTTTATAAGTAACCTCTTTATGGATGGCGGTTAGTAATGTTTGTCATTTTTTTAATTAATTAATTTATTTATCTTAAATCATTTTTAAGAAGTAACCCCTTATGGATGGTGGTTACTAACATGTCTCATTTATTTTAATAATAAATTTCAATTAATTAATTAAATCATCATAAATTATATTGGCCAATAACCCCCTGATAGATGGTGGTTAAATAGCGCATGAATCTAGAGAAGGGTTTTCTCTCTTCCCAACACATACTGTGTCTTTCTCTCCATCAGAAAGTATAGAAAGTTTTAATGGATTAGAGAGTGAAACTCCTCCTCAGATCTAATTCAGAAATCATGAATACATGTATGATCTTATTTGCGAATATGTAAAATCATGAATTCAAAGATCTTGGTCATTAAGTATTTATGAATTTGCATTTAAAAAATGCTAAAAATGTGATATTAGAGCCTTAATTGTTGCATTTGTGATTTTTCATTACTTTTATTTATTTTAATTGTATTAGATTTTTGTTGTAAATTAGATCTTGAAATTATATCACCAAAGTTAATTGGTGAAGTGAGAGATTATTTTGATTGTTGTTAGACTATGAATTTGTTTATTTCCGGATGGTTTTCTTCACTAATCTACTTGTCCCTATAATTTATGTTATGAAATGTATATTGTTGTGATTAAATTATTGTTTATTAGATGTCTATATTATGTTTAATTTGTTAGTCACCAATGTGGCCAAATTAGTATGTTTAATAGAAGTCAAATTAAATAAATTCAATTACTCATATGTATGTGATGCTTATTGTAAAACAATTTTTTTAAAATTTCATTATGGGTATATTGAAATTCATTGATTATAAAATGTTTGTGATCACCCAAATGTTTATTATTTATTTTATAATCTTTGAATATGATTGTGACATATTTATATACTTTGTTAGATATGCTTATATATATCCAAAGATAATAAACATGTCTAATTTGAATATAAACAATTGCCAATTATATTAAACTAAAATTAAGCACCAATTATGTTTATTATTGTGTGTTGTTATATCTCCCAAAGGAGATTTTCAATACACTATTAATGTTTTCATTTAATCTGGTTAGATATGAATATTTGTTTAAGTTTAAAATTTGAAGCAATAATGTATGAGCATTTATATTATTTGCAGTATCTGCTCATATTTCTCTTTCTTTGCAAGCTACATCTGTTCAAACGTTCAATGGGCTTAATTTCTCTGAGTGGCGTAAGCAACTCCAATTTCACCTTGGTGTTCTGGATCTTGATTTGACACTCACGACTGAGAAGCCTCCTGCTCTTACTGATTCTAGCAATTCTGAAAGGAGATATTTCTATAAAACATGGGAAAAATCGAACAGATTGTCTTAATGGTTTTGCGAATGACTATAGCAAACAACATAAAGTGTATATTTTTCTAACATTGAAAGTGTTAAGGAATTCATGAAACTTATTAAGGGATGTTTTTCGTCTGACTCTACTGATAATTCTGTTGTTGTGACACTATTGAGTACGTTAACTAAAATGAAAGTCGATGGTCCTCACACTATGCATGAGCATGTCATTGAAATGACGAACATAGAAGAAAGACTTAAAACCCTGGAAACGGAAGTAAGTGAAATTTTCCTTGTGCAGTTCATCATTAACTCCTTGCCTTCTGAGTATGATCCATTTCACATGAACTACAACACTATGAAAGATAAGTGGAATGTGAATGAACTGCAATGTATGCTCATTCAAGAGGAAACAAGCTTAAGAAAGGAGGAAATCACTTCATTAATCTCATGGGTCATCAAAAAAGAGCTATAAAGAAACCTGGAAAGAAGAATGGAAATAGCAAGCAAAGACCATTAAAGATTAATGTGTCATCTGCCCCAATTCACAAAGAAGAACATAAAGAATTTAGGTGACATTTTTGTAGAAAGCGTGGAAACTATCAAAATGAGTGTTAGAAGCGCAAAGACTGGTTCAAAAAGAAACGTAAACCTTGTGTATGTTTTGAATCAAATTTGGCTGAAGTTCCTTATAATACTTGGTGGATTGATTTTGGTGGTACGCTCATTTTTCTAATACGATGTAGGGATTCCTTACCACCCAAACCATAAACTTAAATGAGAAGTTTTGTATTCATGGGAAATCGAGTCAAAGCTCTAGTTTAAGCCATTAGAACCTATCGATTAATTTTAGATACTGGACATCATTTAGACCTTTTTCAAACATTTTATGTCCCCTCTGTTTCCCATAATTTGATTTCATTGTCTAAACTTAATTCTGTTCAATACTCTTTTAAATTTGGGAATGGATGTTTCATTTTGCTTAAACAATTTTGGCAGGCTGCTGACTTCATAGCAATCAACTATGGACTTGCACCCCCCCTCCCCTCACAAACATTTATGTTGAGCTACCATCGTACATCAATATTGCAACTCCATATTTCTTAATTCAAGAAAAGAATGGACCAATGTACCTACAATTAGATAGTGGATTAATTCAGCCGAACCAAACCCCATATATATAAACTTCTAGTATTGATCATTGATATCAATTATCCTTATATTTATTATGGGATGTTAGGCACATTTTGTTGGTTACTAATAATAGAGTTGACTATTGAAGTTCTATGGAGAAGATTTGAAAAGCCAACGATGAAAATTTTTTGAAGAGAGTTTGAAGCATTCATATTTATTTCTCAGAAAAATATTGTATTCCAGAGATATATTTGCTCTATTGAGGGCTTTTAACAATTTCAATAGATATGTTGATAATATTGTAATGTCACAACTTATTATGTTCTTATAAATAAGTGCCTCTAGATTATGGCACGCTGAAATTGATGTGTTATTAAGACGTTGTGATGGCTATGGCTTATAATGATACTTAGAACTAATTGAAGCACATTCTAATGTTTCACCTCCATGCATTGACAATTACTACATACCTCCATGCAAATTTTGATATGTGTTCTTATTTTATTTTTTTTTATTTATTATTTATGAGAAAAAATTAGTTGTGATGATTCTATTGCTAATAATTCATTATCTTGTGAATCAATCTCCTATGCAAAAGTAAAAATAAATAAATAAATAGGTATTTCAGCTTCAATTTCATAAAGGTTGGGTATAAAGTTGTATTTCTCTTCTAAGGAAATTAATTTGATAAATACATGTCATCTTTCAGAGTTATGTCTTCTTTTGTTGACAATTAGTAAATTTTATATGAGTGGATTGAATGTTCTCGATTTGGTTCCTCGGCCTATATTTTCATCTTAGTAAATGCTTAAATTTGTTTGAACTTAAAATGCCATGTTTTGTGTAGTTTAAACTTGAAGATTTTCGATCTCACGTGAATTTGAATTCACCAGATTGACAACCAAATTGCTTAATTTATTATTATTTATCTGTGCAAGTTTATGATGAGATAATATTTGTCTAATCCGTTTTAGGACTTTTTTAGATTATTTTTATTATAAATTTTAAATATTTAATTAAAGCAATTTTCAATTATATTTTTTATTTCTCTTTTAATAAATCAAGCTATCTTTAAAAATGTTGAAAAATACTTTGACATTTTGAGTTTTTTTTAAAACTGCCACTGATGACCACCATCATCTTATCACAATCATCATCAGTTCTTCCATCGTCTCGATGGTTTAGGTATTGATGTCATCTTATTAATAAACAAAAAAATAACATATTTTAAGGATTATATATATATATATATATATATATATATATATATATATATATATATATCATTTCCTATTAAAATAAAAAACTAAATAAATAAAACGTAAATAAAATACGAGCTGTGTCAAGAAGTTCCATTTTATTACCCAAAATTAAATTTGAGCTGAAATCGGAAATAATGACACGACCTGGCTTGAAAAATCCCAAAATCTCATGGCCCAATGGGGCTGAAAATCTGACTTCTGTTGGGCCTTCTAAAGCATTTAAGTCAATCAATGTAGAAATATCTCTCTTTTATTGGCAGTCCAAAGAGCTGAGTTTTAATTAAATAACTACGTAAATTTATTTTAATTAATTATTTCCTTCGCAATGTTATAATTATCCGCTTATAAATTTAAAGATTTACTTCAATGAAATAAAATCTTTAAATTTTCTCCATAAATTTTCATGAAACTTTTTGTAAACCAAAAAATTCACAGTAGTAGAACAATATTTAATGTCTTAACATTATACAAAGATCCAACACACAAACAAATAAAAAAAAAAGTAGCATGTGAAGACATCAGTATTTTTACGTAGAAAATAAATCACAGGGTCTAGCTAAGTTAAAATAATTTACTGTGTAATTCTAAATATCTAGGTCAAATCGTCTCTTGAATTAAAAAAATAAATAAATTACAAAACTGATAATCACAAATGTACAATAGTATCTTATTTATAATAGCTATAATTAAGGTATAAAAATGTGATTATTTGCTATAATAGCAATAGTTTGTCACAAAAGTTGCGGTTAGTTACTACAAAGGTGAAAGTTAGTCATAAAGGCTATAGTTGATGGCTAAAAATGACAAATATTATGTAGGTTAGAATTGAAAGTCTATAATAATAATAATGATCATAAAGACGTAATTAGTTACTACTAGCGCATCTAATAAGTTGTGAAAGCTATAGTTGGTGGCTGCAAAAACCGTAATTGTAAGTTGTAACAATATTAGTTGGCCACAAAAGCTTTAGTTGCTTGCTACATAGTTCATGGCTGATCATAAAGAGTTTAGTGGGTGGTTGCAATAGCCGCAGTTAGCCACAGAAGTCTTAGTTGGAAGTTGTAACAATAGTATTTGCCCACAAAGATCATGATTGGTTGCTACAAATGTGATGGTTGGTTATAAAGGCTATAGGTGATGGTTGAAATAACGGCAGTTGATCACATATGTCATAATTTGAAGCTATAACAACAGTAGTTAGTCATAAATGTCGTAGTTGACTGCTACAAATGCAGTAGCTGGCCACAAACGTCGCAAATAGTAGTTTTAATTTTATACAGAAACTTACACTTGTCTTTGTGCGGCATAAAGAAAATACAAGTGTTAGACATAACAATTTTCTTTTGATGATAATGGTTGGAAGTAGGGGTCAATGGTAGAAGCTGATCACAACCGATGGTGGTTGATAGTAGCCGATAGTTGCGGTTGGTGACGGTCGATGAGTGGTGGCCAGCTGTGATCTGCGATTACGAGCAGTGGTTATTCCCCTAGTTTTCTTTTCAGAACAACTGAAATTCTACATTTTCTTCTTCTCTTTACCTCCTCCCCTCAAGTGAAGAGCGATGCCTTGTTCAAAGCCTTTTTTAGATAGGTGCTTTGGTTCTTTGGCGTTTAACTTCCCTAACCAGTTGATATGATAATCCATATTGATCTCCCACGATCATAGATGGTTTATTACGAATTTGGGTGCCTTCATGACCTCAAAAATAAATAATCCTGGGCTTATCGAATTCTTCTCATCGTGACGCTCGATTTGACTATAAAAAAGTCAAATGTAGAGTTCATTTAATCATTCAATTAACGATCTAAAGCCTCAAAATGTGCTTCGTCGGCTTGGTGTAGCTTTAATTGAATATGGATTGAACCAAATTTAGTAGCATTGTGTTTGTCTTGTCAAAACGGTTAGTTTGGCTATAAGTTTGTTGAAATATAAGATTACTGAATCCTAGTTGATTTTAAATTTAAATTTGAAATATTTCTTATTAAATAATACATCGAGACTGATGTTTGATGAAAATTTGTTGATGGCACATCAAAGCTAAAACACACAAATAAAATCTTATAAATTAAAAATAGAATAAATTTCTAATTTAATTGAATGCTCTTCATGGTCTTCTAATTTGTCCATCTTATCGCTCTTATTTCTTAAAACCCAACCTTGTGTTGCCTATCTTACATCAGAAGCTTATAGATATGCGACAACGTTAGATTACTGCATTTACAAATTTACCCATGCTTAAAACAAGTATTTACAATTTTACAAAACATTTAAGATTTTTAAGTTCTAAATATTAAATAAAAAATTAATAAGCACTTGACTTTCAAATCTCTACCCTCCAAAAGGTGAGCAACTCATCGACAATGGAGCAATCGAATCATTAATACCATCTGATCCTGTGATTTCCTAACAGAAATATAAATTGGAGAGATATAATAGCTGTAATATTAAAAGTTTAGCGAATATTTTCCCAAAAATAAATAAATAAATAAAATAAAATAATTGTGAATTTAATGCGTGAAGTGATGTATTATTATGTTTATGAAGAAAAAATGGAGATGAGAGGCGTCACCTTTTAGTTTTTCCCACGTGGCACAACTGGACGAAGTACATAATAAGCATTATATTAATACTCAGATAAGGTTGTACTTGAGCCGAGTGGTGCAAGGAAGTGGTGAACTTACGTCTTAACGTGACAGTAGAACGTGACAGTAGAGTGATATGCTTATGTATTAATGTTATATGAAGATCTAACATATATACATGTAAAGAGAAATTGATAGATAACACTAAGAGTTTTTACGTAGAAAATACATAAGGAAAAAAATTACAGGGCCCAGTTTAGTTGAAATAACTTCACTATATTGATGTAAGTTACAACACTTTTCTAACCCTCAAATAACTGAGAGCAATATTACATAAGCTGGTGTCACCGGCCAACTTGACTTTCACCAATTAAGGGGTGGAATATGTTGGGAAAGTAGCGGCAACCTGATTATGTAATGGAGGCAGAATGTAAGGGTCGTATGATGGAGATCTAATTCAGCATTGTTGTTAATAGAGGCTGGGCAATGTGTTCCAGTGGCGGTGATCGAGCGATAATGGTTTGATGGCGGCAATGACCAAATGATGATGGAGGTTAGATAGCAGTGGTCTGACGATGGTGTGGTTCAATAACGGCGGAAACAATAGTACTGGAGGTGGTGGTTGTGTAACAGTGGTTCGATTATGACGACTGCTCGATAGTAGTAGCTAGGCAGTGATGGTTCGATGATAGTGGAGATAGCGGTCTTGCTCGATAGTAGTAGCTAGGTGGTGGTTGTATAATATATGGTTTAGCCATAAATGGGATGAGATCCCATAAATTAAGGGACCCTTGGTCCATGACCCATGTAGGTTGGGCTAAGTGGATCTTGGGTGGTTCCTAGGGTCCACTTGATGGTTGTAGGAGACTTGGCTTGGTCAATTTGGCTAAACTTGGGTGACATTTAGGTCTTGGTTCAATTTTGGGGGCTTTGGTTTCAAGTTGGGCTAGGTCATGATTGAGCTTGGATTGGGTCCATTGATTGTTCAAATTGGTGTGTATGATTGTCAGGGAGAGTTTATAAAATGATTGGAGTGATTTTGAATTGGTTTGGAGGGTCAATTTGGTGGAATTTGTTCATGTGGTCAATTTGGGCTAACTTAGGTTTGGGTTAGGCTAGAGTTTGGCTAGGATTCAATTGATAGTTCAATTTGGTTTAGAAGAATGCATGTAGTGTTTTGGATACAAATTTGGTGGAAATTTTGGGGTTAGAGCATTCAATTTGGTGACATTTGGGCATATTGCATATTTGGAGCAAATTTGGGGATTTTGACTTGGGTTGGATTTCGGCGAGATTTGGGCTCAAATGTGGGTCAATTAGTGGATCAACTTGTTGTGTAGAAATGTTAGGAAGAGTTTAGAATTTAGAATTGAAGAAATTAGTTTGGTTATGGGGTTCAATTTAGGGAAATTTTGTCATATTGTTGAAAATGGGGCTTTTTTATTTGGGTTGAAAATTGGGTTTGTAATTGGGTCAAAATGGGCTTGGATTTGGTTTGCATTGGGTTTAGAAATGGTGAGTTTGAGTTTATGAATGAAATTAGGGATGATTGGGGTCAATTAAGTGGACATTGGAGATAATTTGGGCATTTTGGACCTTAAGGGGCAATTTGGGGCTTTTGGTCAATTTGGGTCAACTTGGTCAAATTAGGCTCATTAGAGTGATTCAAATGGTTTTATGAATATTTAGGAGGATTTATGGAATTTTTTGGGGATTTTTTGAATTTTTGGATTTTGAGGGGCATTTTGGCAATTTTGGTTATTTTGGGGGTATTTTGGAAATTTTGGTCAATTTGGAGTATTTTGAGGTATTTGAGTGGTGGGGGATGTTTTGAGATGATTTTTGGAGGGAATTAGGTAATTTGGTTAATTTTGGGATCTTTGGTCAAAATTAGGGTTTAGGGGCAATTTGATAATTTGGGGGAAGTTTAAGGGTTAAAGGGTCAATATTGGGATTTTTGGTAAAATTGGGGTTAATTAAAGAATTTTAACCTCACTAATTCATGGACCAAAAGAAATCTCACTTTGGATCCTCCACGTGTTATTTTTAGCCAAACCCTAGCCTAGGGCCAAGAGCTTGGGGAACCACCCACATGAGTTTCTTAAAGAGTAGGGGATCAGGTAAGGAAAGTCTGGTTTAGGGTTTGAGATAATGAGTGTAAGTGTAGAGTTTAGGTGTGTGTGTAAGTGTGAGAGCCCGACCAAGACCAGACCACCCAGGGTGAGTCCCAAAGCTTGACCATCCTATAGGAAACTCCCCTTGAGCTTCCTTATGCTTGGTCTTATCCGCCTAAGTGCTTAAAGGTTAGACTTTAAGCATTTGAAACTCCAAGTAAAGCAAAGAAGTGTTTTGAATTTCTATGGGTTAAGGGTTCCATTGCTAGTCTTCAAAAATAGTCACCAGGAAAGTCCTATGACTAGATCGTAGACAACCTAAAGAAAGACTAGACCTCAGCAAAAGTGAGGTCAACAAGCAGGTGGTTGCAGTTGACCACTAAGGCTTTAGTTGGAAGTTGTAACAAGCATTTTTGGTCATAATGTCCATAGTACAAAGGCACTAGTGGATCATAAATGTTGTATTTGATGACTACAATAGTGATACTTTACCAAATATGTCATAGTTTGAAGCTATAACAATAGCAGTTCTACAAAGTCTGTAGTTGGTTGTTACAGAGGTAGTAGTTGCCCACAATGGTTATAGTTAGTGGTTATAATTTTATGTAGAAAATTACACTTATCTTTGTAGAGCACAAAGAAAATACAAGTGTTATACCTAACAATATATTTTGATTACAATGATTGCAAGCAAGGATTGTCGCCTGCCTATGGTCAGCAGCTGAAGGCAGAGATGGCTAATGGTGGTCAACGGTGGTCGATGAATGGTGGGATGATGGTGGTCAGCGACTGTGGAAGTTGATGGTCATTCACCGAGTCTTTTTTTAGAACAGCTCTGGAATTTCACTTCTCTGTCTTCTTCTCTTTACCTCCTCCCTTCAAATGAAGAGCATTGGTCTATTTATAGCCTTTTTAGAGGGGTATATTGGTCCTTTGACGTGTAACTTCTCTAGCCACCTAATCGGACCATCCTTGTTGAATCTCCTTGATCATAGATGGTTTATTAAGAATTATGGGTATCTTCATGACCTAAAAAATTAGTAATCTTGAGCTCGTCAAATTCCTCTCATCGTAACACTCGATTTGACTATAAAACGTCAAGTTTAAAGTTCTTCTGATCATTCTGTTGACTATCAAAGTATCAAAATGTGCTTCAATAGCTTGATTTGGGCTATATTGGATCAGGATCGAACTAATTTTGGTATCATTAGCTCTGTCCTTTCGAGTCGATAATTTGACTCTACATTTGTTGAAATTGGTAACCGGTGACGGCATACTCTTGAATTTAATTTTGGAAGATTTCATATTAAAATAATAAAACGAGATTAATGTTTTGTGAAAATGTTTTGATGGCAATTCAAAGCTATCACACAAATAAAATCTTATAAATTTAAAATAAATTTACAATAAAAATAAATTAAATTCTTAACTTAATTAAATAATGCTCTTGTAATTTGACAAGCTCTTTTCTCGCCCTTATTTCTTCTAACCTGACCTGTGTTGCCCGTGTCCTTAATTTTCAAGGAATTGTTTCCTTGATAAAATAGACCTCTTAAAATTCATTATTTTCACAAAAAGTGTAAATATTAATCGTACAAATGAATGCCGTCAGAGACCACAGCTTCAAATAAAATCAAAAATGATTTGTTTTTACATAATTGGGTAAATTTGTAATTAAGAAATTAATTAGAAAGTATTAATTTAATAAAAAAAATTAAAAAAAAAAAGTGAACAGTCGAAGATTTTTCTTTGGGAGCAGTACACTATACATGTTGCCACCGTACTTGGACCTACCCGGACAAGGTGCCCGCTCAAGATTGGGCCGATCAAAGCTGCTTTCATGTCAATCAATGGAGCCAGGTGGGACCGTGTGAGACCGGTACGCCAATTATTGGTTTCTAGGCTCTAGCTCGAAATTGTGAGAGGATATTTTATTTATTTATTTTAATAGGTGGGGCCTACGGTGCGTTCAGGGACAACTTGTGCTTATAAAGATAAATTATTTATCTAGAAACGCGGATCTCAGGATTTAACCTGTATTTTACGTTTAGTGTAAAAAATCAATTGTGTTTGCCGATAAGTTGTTCAAACGCAGTTTCCAAACAGTGAGGCGGCGCTGCATAGGATGAGCTGCCCTAAACGGAGCCTTAATGACACTACTCTTATATATGTCATCGGGAATCGAAAGAGCGCTTTATAGATTGGAGAAGACCCACAACGGAATTGCATAATTTGTATTTCAAATTTTTAAGAGGAATTTGCATGCATGGCTATTTAAATTTATGTATGTACATTTTTCACATCCAATGTTTATTAATTTCATAACAAACACCAAAAATTTATATAAAACCTAATAAATGGAGAATACTACGGGAGGAATATGGACGTAACTCTAGAGTCAGACTCTAATATTAATTTGACTCATGGACTTGATCTAATTTTTTTAATTAAATTTATTAATAGTAGAGAAGCCCAGTCCGACCTGACATGACCCAATACGATTATGTGTTTTAAAAGACTTTTTGCACATTTCAAATTCCGGTTTTCGAATTTAGGCATTTAGTGATAGTCTTTCTCACTGGCAGTCGACATTGATTTCGTTTTAGGGCTTAGAGTGCATTTCTCTCTATTGGCATCATCACCATCACCGACTCAACTACAAATCAACGTTTGCAAGTAGACATTAATTCCAGGTGTATTAATTTTTCTAATGAACGACACTCCTCTGCAAATCACAATTATCCTCTACAAGTCCACATTGATTTTGGGCGTGATATTTTCTCCAAAAGAAGACCTCCTTCAGAATGGTCAAGTTGTACTTCATATTTATCTTGAATACAATCATGTTGTTGTCTATGGTTTAGCTCTAGATTAAATTTTTGATCATAATGTGTTGCCCTGTTTTTTTGTTCTGTGTTTAAAACACATGGAGTTGATTTTAACTGTTCTTTTCTATATCTTTTTAGCATGTTTTTTTTCATTAAAATATGGTTGTCTTTCATTATTTTTTTTTTAGTGCAACCATGTAGTGCACATTTTATATTTGAATTAAATTTAAGATCATTATGTGTTGCTCAATGTTTCTATTAGATGGTTGGAAACACATGTATCCGATAGTAAGTATATTTTTTGTGTTTTAGCAACCTCATTATAACCACTGTCACACCATTGTTTTCATGAATACAACATTGTCTTAGACACACGACACACTCCTACTACTCTAATCTTGTATTTTAAAATTTTAAGTCTTCATTTTATCTTATTTTGATATATTTTTTTCATGTTTTCTTTACCACAACATGTTCATTTTTCATGTTTTCCTTCAACGCAACCTAGTTGTAGTGTACATTTTGTCATGATATTAAGTTTCTTATCATAATTTGTCACTCGATGTTGCCACCAGATAGTTATAAACATACTATTCAATAATAATTGGAGTTTTTTGTTGATTGACATTTTTTTTCAGCATGACTATGTCTCGTCATTTTTTCCGGGAATATAACATAGTTTTGGGCATTGGACTCACTACTGGCATTCTATTCTTGTATTTTAGAACTTTTGTCTTCATTATAAATTATTCAAGGATTTTTCCATATTTCCTTCAATACAATCAAGTTGTAGTGTGCATTTTGTCATGGAATTAAGTTTCTTAACATAATTGGTGCTTAATGTTACTATTAAATGGTTAGAAACACAGTATCATATAATAATTGCATTTGTTTCTTTAGTAGAACTTTTTTCTTCAGTACAAACACTGTCGCACTATTTTTTCTTGAACATAATATTGTTTTAGCACAAGACTGACACCTGACATTTTAGTCTTGTATTTTAAAATCTTTTTAGTCTTCATTATATTATGTTTGGGGATATTTTCTATATTTTCTTCACTACAACATTATTCTATTACATATTTTTCTTTAGTATAACCTCGTTATAGTGCACATTTTGTGATTGGATTAAGTATTTTATCATAATTTGTTAATCAGTTGTCATTAGATGGTTAGAAACAAATGTATCTGATAATAATTACATTTTCTTAGCTTCAGAAAAAAATTTCTTCAATACAACCACCAGTGCACCATTTTTTTCTTGAATATAATATTATCTTAGGCACGTGGCTCATTCTTCACATTCTGATCTTGTATTTTAGAATCTTCTTATTCTTTATTATATTTTATTTAAAGATTTTATCGATTTTTTCATCATTACAACATGATTGTATTACATATTTTATTAGTACAATCTGATTATAGTGCACATTTTATCATTGAATTAATTTTCTTATGATAATTAGTTGCTCAATGTGGCTATTAGATAGATTGAAACACATATTTGATAGTAATTGCATTTTTTTTGCATTTTAGCATAATTTTTTTTTCAATGCAACTAATGTCTCGTCATTTTTTCTTTAATACAACACTATTTTAGGCATAGATGTCACTTCTGATATTCTAATCTTGTATTTTAGAATATTTTTAGTCTTGTTATGCTCCACACTAAGGCACATTATTTATATTATACTTTCATCTTGTATACCTAACATCATTACAAGTGAATAAACAAAATAAATATCCAAAAGAGCAAAAAGTTACTTTTAGGTGCATGTCGTCCACATTTAGAGTTGTATGTGATGACTTTGTATAACAAACACATTACTGAAGAGGTGGCATAAATAATAGGGAATCTCTATATTGATCGCTTTCTAAGACTGTCGCTTCTTCAATTTAATGTACCTGTTGTAGTTAGTCCCCTGGAATGTTGGAATGTTAAGAATAATGTTTTCTATTTGTGTGGACATGAGTTAAGGATCACCGTATATAAAGTTGCTCTGATTATTGGGTTGCCTAGCAAAAGTAAAAGTCACTTGGAATAGGGAACCTCTATCTAAATTTAATTTTATATAACTGCAACAAAAAAAATTTAAAAAAAATATTAAAGATATAAAGAATCCTACTAATTTTATAAGTAACATTATAAATTTTTTTCTTTCAAACCTATTCTTCCCTACAATATCTATAAAATATCTAAAGATCTTTGTTTACTAAAGATATACGATAATTTGCAAGTTATAAGTGGGCAGTTATATAAAATTTGTGAATAACTTGCCATTATTGTGGAGATGTAAAGACTAGCAAGATGAGTGGATTTGTCACACTTTTGATGGTGAGAAAACTATATATAATTAACACTTAGTTACATGATATATTTTTTATAATCCTTCTTTGTTTGGTACTGCAGATTTGATTTCTTGAGCCCCATGATGTTATACATCCCACCATGTAGTACTTAAGAACTTGTATTAGGCATTGGTCAAAGTCAATTGCATGTCGTAAAAAATGACGCAACTTTATTGTTTCAGATTGGAGCCATCATCGGGTATGAAATATTTATATAATCACTTTTCCTTAAGATAAGTTTATGCAGTGCTTTATCCATATTTATGATGCTTTCAGGAAAAAAAAAAAAGTGTAGAAGAGTAATATTTGGTAGCTAAAATTTATCATATTCTTTATCCTCCAACCATAGCTTCTTCCAACGCCACATCGCCCCACCCCTCCACCCATCAACATTTCTATGTTGGAACAAAGAGAAGCTAAAGATAATATCCCATTATTTGGACGGCGCACATCTATTGCATATGCCATTGGTCTTGGTCTTGCTATCAAATAAAATTATGGTCTATTGAAGTTTGTTGAGAGTAAAGCATCAGCGGCTAAGAGAACCTTCGTTGATAGAATAAACTCCGCTGGGAAAAATATTTTTTTCATTGAAACATCATTACTCACTAGAATTAGCTCTCTTGAGAAAATATTTGCTCGCACTAAAAAATCTTTGAGTTGTATACCATCATCTTTTGTTCTCACTCCACTTTGGATGGATAAATCAACTAAAGGTAATTCACTTATTGAAACAAAGTCTGAATGTGAGAAATTAATTGAAGAAAGAAACATACGCCATATTGGGACAAGCCCATCCCAATTGGATCAAGCTATAACAATCGAGAAACCAATTGAATCTAGGCAAATAAGTGAACATCAAAATATGGTGGAAGTGGTTATGGATGTTCACAGAGAAACAAGCACCCGTTACTACGATTACATCTTCCCACCCGTCTAAATCAATAATATTTTAGATATTGTTGCAAACTCTATATCCCCCTCTAACTAAACCTGATGAGAATTCAATGTCCAAAAGATGCACATTCAAGATAAAAGATGTTAACACAGCATAGAAAATCAAAAAAAGGACAATCAAGAAAATAGATAGAAATTAAAACTCCATGTGCATCAACATATAAGAAAAGAAAATTTGAAGATAAAAGTAGAGGGTATATAACCAAGATATGTTGAGTAATGACCTACAAAAATATTAAATTTTAGTTGTATTAAATTATTTTTCATATTTACTAATGCCCAACAAAAATATAAAGATGTAACCATTAATATTACCTAGCAAGCTCCTGAGAAGAAAATGAAAAGGAAAAAAGGCTGCCACATGAATAGATAAGATTTAAGAATCAATAAATTTTGAGGAGCAGGCTGATGAGATATTCACTATTACTGATTTTATTTTCTAGAAATTTACTAATCTCGAACTTCATTGCAACATGTTCCTGCTTACACAGTTGTTGAGTTCCAGGTAAGGGATGGGGTTCATCGCAGTTGTTGTGCTCAATTCATTGACAAGTGTTGTTATTTTGTTTCATCTAAGCTTTCAATTTTTGTTTTATCATGTACAACATGTCTTCTTACATGTTTTCCTGTATTATTTTATATTTTTTTGATGAACATGTAGCCCACATTCTATTAAATGATAAATCTTTATGCACATGTTATGTAGCCCTAAATTTATTACTTTGGTCTGAAATGAAGGAATGATATTGTTATAACATCTAGTAATATTCTGAGTAGCCGAAGTAATATTGATGATCTAATACATAATAAATATTTGTCTCATGTTCATGTGGATGCATTTGTGCAACAATTAACTGAGAAGAGCATGTTTCGTTCTTGTTTTTATTTGCCCTTCCTCTATATTTCAAGTTTGCACTAAGTAAGTGTAAAAACGTTTAAATATTCTTTGATGATGATGTAATTTACTTAGTAAATGATCTATGAACACTAAGATATTTTTATTTTATAACTATTCAACTTATAATTACAGTAAAGAAAGTCAAATATATGTTAGTCATGTAAAAAAAATATTGTGGCTAAATCTGAATTAATTGTCATACCCATCATTAAGAAAGTACATTGAACTCTATTGGCTGGGGATCTTAAGGCAAAAAAGTGATTTTTCTATGGTTCATTGTCTAATCCCTTGTATCATACAGTAATAAGTAATATTGTAAGTCTATATTTTAAAACATTACATTGGAATTGATTGTGTACAACCCATCATTAATTTGTATTACTTACTAAATGACAGAGTGGTCTTAACCATAAAGATATAGGTGAAGCCTTTGATTCCTATATTGTCGAGTGAAAAATTGAAATAATTAATGGTATTCCACATCAGAATAATAGCTATAAATGTGGCATGCACATATGTAAATATATGGACAATATTTTTGAAGTGTAGTGAGGGAGGATTAGAGTGCACACTAGGATTGGGCTTCAAAATGCTTATTTTTAGAGTTAGAGTTTGCTTTTGCTTTAATCAAATGATAACATCTTGTTAATGACTTCAAATTTTAATATAGGTTACATATATAGTTAGGATAAACTATTGATTACAATATGGAGTGAGGACTAATTGGAAGGCGTATTTGTCTAATTTTTACTTTATTACTTCAATTTCTTTTGTAAAAAAAATATTAAGAACAACCTGTTGTAGAACAACCAATTGTAGAACAACCAATTGTATTCTTAATTTTGCTAAATTTGTCTAATTTTATTCAAGAATTTTATTTCAAGTTGTTCCAGTAGATTCGTCATTATTTTATATTTTTTTATAGAGAATAACTATGTTGTACCCGAGAATTTACTCAGTACAACATGTATTTGCCTAATTATTTTTTTGTCATTCATGACTTATAAAAACTAAATTTTATCACAAGTTATTCTAGAGGAAGCATCAATATCGATTTACTTCATTATTTAAATTTTTCTATTGAAAATATTAAAAACAACCATCTTGTACTTGAGAATTTAGTTTGTACAATATATATTTATAAAAAAAAATCATCTTTCATAACTAATAAAAGCTCAATTTTATCTTAAGTTTTTCCAATGGAAGTTTATGTATCAATTAACTTTGTTATTTTAAAATTTTCTATAGATGATATAAAGAACAACAATGTTGTACTATAGAATTTACTCAATTCAATATGTATTTACAAAACATTTTTCTTCTTTCATGAATAAAAGAAACTTAATTTTATAAAGCATAATATAATTTGCAGGAAATTTAAATAAATTGTAAGAAAATAGAGCAGGAAAGCTAATACATAGACATAACAAAACAAGTCATAGCAAAAATACGAACAGATAAAGCAAAACCCGTAGTCACATATGAAAGATCAAGACTGGGTATAAGACATCGGTGAAGGTGGAGGCTAAAAGATGGGCTATGTGCTTCACAAGCTTGAACAAGAGCTACCAACCAGATAATCTACGGAGGGCAGTTCTAATCTCAATCAAAATGATTAATCGTGTACCTTTATAAGTTTACATCAAATTCTTTAAATTTTCATGCAAAAGTTATTTAAATTTTCATGCAGAGTTTATTTTAAAAGAAACTTTGTTTTATTTTTTTTGTAAATATTTTGTAAAGTAGTGTAGTCCACTGGCTAATCACTCTAATCAAGTCAGGACTAGGGTATCGAGGCTAACAATGCCACAAAGAGTCGGCAAATAGTATCACCGGTCCCTTGTCCTCTCCCCTTATTGAAGGTCCTTGAGGGGAGAGATACTATTCTAAAAATCCCACTTCGTATCCCTTGCTTAACACACATTAGTATTATCGTCATCGCCCTAGACACCTACACCTCAGGCTTACACAAGTTCGATGATCAATAAGTGGCGCAAACAAATGTTCTCACTTGCTCGTAAGGATTTAAATATCTTAAGGAAGACTTAGACCCTTGAGCATTAGGCCGCAGATGTAGGATAAATAGTTTAGGGATTTTTTATTTATTTATGTGAATTAATGAGTCCCGCGATATAACTTGGTGGGTCCCTAAAGGTTTAAGAATGATATTCTTCAACAAAACATAATAGGTTTAATTGTCTTTAAAACATCCAAAGTATTATAAAAGTGTTAGGGGTATAACCCTAAACAACTTTTAAAATCTTCTGAATCATTTCAAGTTCATCTGAATTCATTATGCTGTTAAATTATTGATGGCGGTTTTATCACCGTGTCGGAGATTTTTCTCGGGATGTCAATGTCGATTTGGAGTCGCTACTCTGTTTATCTATAATATTGCCCTAATATTCATTAATCTTATTTCTTTATATTCTGTAAAAGAATTTTTAGATAATAAAAAATTTGAAGAAAATAAAAGCTAATAATATTGAAAACAGTAAAAAAAGAGGTGTCAGTGATAATCCTTGAAATGAAAATTCTAGGATTGTCTTATCCTATAGATTATGTATAAGGATTTTGGTAACTAGAGATTTTTAGATATAATATCTATTCTGAGTTCTTTAATCTCCTATAGGAGCAAGCTCCTATAGTTAATTACATCTTAGGTAATTTATAATTGTCTAAGAAAACTTCTGATTAATGTTAATCACTTGTTTTCTGGAAAGTTTTTTTTTACGAAAAGATGTACCCACTATCAATCCTAAATGTCATTTTCTTATATCAATTTTATCTTGTTGTCATGTCATCTTGTTTTTTTGATTTTGTTGTTTGTCATTTTTCTTTTGTTGTTTTTCATTTTGTTTTGTTGTTTATTTATTTAATGGCTATCCTAAAAGTTTTTTATTTTATTTTGTCTTGATTTTGTCATTTTAATGTTGTTTATTTTGTTTTGTTTTGTCAATATTGTTGTTTTGATGTCGTTGTGATTTTGTTTTGTTTTGTTGTCTTTCATCACATCTTAAGAATGTCGTCCTGCAAAACAGAGTTAGCACACTCTATAACATGCAAAAAAAAATCTAAAATGTAATTTATTTTTATCCTGCAAAGAAAAATAGTGTCAGAAAGAAATAATGTCAATTTTATTTCTTCAATCTTTTTTTTGTTTAGTTATATTTTTAGATAACCCGGTCAAGATATCACTGGCTCCGTCGTCTCAGGGTCATCAGAGGCCTTAATCTACTTAGTCCGAAAGTTTTTTAAACCAGGACCAAAAGGTTTCTGTCAGTAACCAGGATTACGTCGTCTGAGAAATCTTCGTAGATTAAGAATACTAAGGTTCAAGTTGCATTTGGTGATGTTTGTTTCATTAAGGTTTCATTTAAGTTTTAGTATATTTTTCCAATTTTAGGTTTGAAAAATTCTAAGTTGTTTACGATTTCTTAAGATTTTTTGTCATTTCATGTCAAAATCCTTAAGTTTGATGTCTTTAAAGTTTTAAATTTGATGTGTTTTTGTTTTTATATTTATCGTCAATTAAATCTAAAATTTTGATTGGATTTGAGAAATCATCTTTAAAATTTGATTTGATTTAGAAAATTTAAATTCAATTTTATTTGAATTTAAAGATTTAGATCTAATAATTTTTTGAAAATTAGATTCAATGTCATAAATTAGACTTTAGAATCTTAGATTCAGTGTCTTTTGAATCTAATATTAAGTCTAATTATAGGACCTTTCCTAAGTTAGATTTGTCAAACTTATTTTTTTCGAAATAAGTTTAATTTAGATTGAATTTTAAATTTGTTTTGGATTAAGCTTAATGTTGAGTTGGGTTTAATCAAGCTTGATAAGTTCAACTTAGATTGAACTTAATTAAGTTCGATTTGGGTCGAACTTAATTTTTAATTGAGTTTGTTTTTTATCAAACTTAATGTTTTTGTTAAAATAAATTCAATTTAGATTGAACTTAATGTTGAATTAAGTACGATTTGGGTAGAACTTGTTTTAGGTCAAACAAGTTAGATTCAAGTTAGGTTGAACCTAAATTTAAGGTTAATTTAAGTTTAATATAGGTTGAACTTAAGTTTGATTTAGGTTTGATTTAAGTTAGGTTCAAGTTAGGTTGAACCTAAACTTAAGGTTGACTTAAGTTCAATATGGGTTGAACTCAAGTTTGATTTAGGTTTGGTTTAACTTAGGTTCAAGTTAGGTTAACTTAAGTTAAATATGGGTTAAACTCAAGCTTGAGTTAGGTTTGATTTAAGTTAGATTCAAGTTTGAATGAATTTAAACTTAAGGTTGACTTAAGTTCACTATGGGTTGAACTCAAGTTTGAGTTAAGTCTAGTTAAGTAAACTTAATTAAGGTTTAAATTTTGTTTAAATAATACTCAAAGGTTAATTAAGTTTAATTAGATTAGACTTAGTTAGAATTTAAAGACCACTCAAGTGTTATTTCGGTAAAACTTAAGGTTTAATTAAGTCTAATTAAAATTAGACTTAACTGAAATTTAAGCGTAATTTAAGTAAGGCTTAAGTTTGATTAAACCTCATTTAATTAAGGTTTAATAATTTTATTAAGCCTAAGAAATTAGGCTTAAGTAAGGTTTAGGATCGATTAAACCTTAGTTGGTTAAGGTTTAATAGTTTAATTAAGTCTAATGTGATAGACTTAATTATGGTTTAAGATCGATTAAACCTTAGTTGGTTAAGGTTTAATAGTTTAATTAAGTATAATGTGATAGACTTAATTATGGTTTAAGATTGATTAAACCTTAGTTGGTTAAGGTTTAATAGTTTAATTAAGTCTAATGTGATGGACTTAATTATGGTTTAAGATTGATTAAATCTTAGTTGGTTAAGGTTTAATAGTTTAATTAAGTCTAATGTGATATACTTAATTATGATTTAAGATTGATTAAACCTTATTTGGTTAAGGTTTAATAATTTAATTAAGTCTAATGTGATAAACTTAATTATGGTTTAAGATTGATTAAACCTTAGTTGGTTAAGGTTTAATAGTTTAATTAAGTCTAATGTGATAGACTTAATTAAGGTTTAGTTTAATAGGTTTAAGACTAATTAAACCTGATTTGGGCATATTTAATTGATTAATTAGACTTATTTAGGGTTAAGTCTAATTAGTTTTTAAGGTTAATTAAACATAATTTAGGTAAGGTTTAATCGATTAATTAGACTTAATATGGGTTAAGTCTAATAGATTTAAGGGTTAATTAAACCTAATTTGGATAAGTTTTAATTGATTAATTAAACTTAATTAAGGGTTAAGCCTAATTGGTTTAGGATTAATTAAACCTAATTTGGGTAAGGATTAATTGATTAATTCAACTTAATATGGGTTAAGTCTAATTGGTTTAGGATTAATTAAACCTAATTTGGGTAATGTTTAGTTGATTAATTAGAATTAATATGGGTTAAGTCTAATTGGTTTAGGATTAATTAAACCTAATTTGGGTAAAGTTTAATTGATTAATTAGACTTAATTAGGGTTAAGTCTAATTGGTTTAGGATTAATTAAACATAATTTGGGTAAGGTTTAATTGATTAATTAGACTTATTTAGGGTTAAGTTTAATTGATTTAGGATTAATTAAACCTAATTTGAGTAAGGTTTAATTAATTAATTAGACTTAATATGGGTTAAGTCTAATTAGTTTAGGATTAATTAAAGTTTAGGTTGATTAATTAGGTTTAATATAGGTTAAAGCTAATTAGAGTTTAAAGGTTACTTAAACTTAGTGTAAGTAAGGTTTAAGTTGATTAATTAGGTTTAATATGGGTTAAACCTAATTAGAGTTTAATGTTTACTTAAACCTAATGTAAGTAAGGTTTAAGTAAATTAATTAGGTTTAATATAGGTTAAACCTATTTAGGGTTTAAAGGTTACTTAAACCTAATGTAAGTAAGGTTTAAGTTGATTAATTATGTTTAATATGGGTTAAACGTAATTAGGTTAAAAGTTACTTAAACTTAATGTAAGTAAGGTTTAAGTTAATTAATTAGGTTTAATATAGGTTAAACCTATTTAGGGTTTAAAAGTTACTTAAACTTAATGTAAGTAAAGTTTAAGTTAATTAATTAGGTTTAATATAGGTTAAACCTAATTAGGGTTTAAAAGTTACTTAAACTTAATGTAAGTAAAGATTAAGTTGATTAATTAGGTTTAATATAGGTTAAACCTAATTAGAGAAAAAAAGGTTACTTAAACCTAATGTAATTAAGGTTTAATGTGTTAATTAAGTTTAATATCTCTTTAAACTTAATTAAATTGGTATTATTTAGGATTTGTTCATTTCTTTTTAAGTTTGATTTAATTAAGCTTAATTTATCTTTAAGCTTGATTAAGGGTTTGATTAGGATGATGATTAAGCCTAATTTGTCATTTTAGACTTAACTAGATTTTGTCATGAGTCTATTGTGAGTTAGACTCATTTTGAACTTAGTCTATTGTGAAAAATAGGCTAAGTAATAAAAAGGTGATTTTTAGGATTTAAATTTATTAATTTAATAATGAATTTTAAATCCTAAATTTCAAAATGTCATTTAAAATTGTTTAATGACTTAAACATCATTGTCTTAGGGTTATTGTCTATTACCCTAAAATTTCTAGCCATTTTCCAATTTGATTTTTCTTAATTTCTATTTTTTATATTTTTTTAGAAATAATTATAAAATGTCTTAGAAATTATTAAATGTCACCCTAGAAAACTTTTCTGTCCTTAGAAAAATTAGAGAATATGTGTCATGATGAGAGGATGACTTTATAAAAATATCATATTTTTTGAAATTATAATTAATTTTTAATAATTAAATTACTCCAGAGAGTAATTAACTAATTAAAAATAAAATATAAGTCAAAAACTAAATTTATTTATTCCACATTATTCTCCCCTTTTCCCTCTTTCCAGATGTATTTTTGTTTTATTTTGGTGATTTTTCTATAAAAAGATATGGATTTTTTTATTTTTTTAAGGTTTCACTGGATTTAATTAAATCCAAATGATCCTAAAAATTCTGGAGGAGACACGTGTCCTCGGCAGCGTCAAAAATGCGCTTATTCCCTTGCGGGGATCCGAACAGCGGATCCATGGGGATTTACTCTCAGCCGTCCATTCCCAAAACACAGGAACGGACGGTCCTGGTTCATCGTCTTCCTCCTGCCTGATCTCGAAAACTGTCCGTGATCTAAGGACAATATTTCGCTTGATCCTTAATGAAATCGAGCGAGGTTTGTTCCTACACAATCGCCTTAAGCAGATAATCATGTTCATACGGATATGTGGGGGTTTTGAAATGGCTAACCCTACTCTAGTCCAAGCCTGAGCTTGGGTTGGGTGTGAAAAATCATACCTTGGCCTCAGTTGATGTAGATTCAAATTGAATGATTCTGAAGCTTCATCTCGGCCTCAGAAAGCTTTTCCCAAAGTCAATTTGAGGTGAAATCGGGTCTATATGTGACTTTGTACTTGAGATGTCTCGTCTTGAATGGGCTTAGCCAATCAGTGGCTTAAGGGCTATGGGGATGTATGATTTTGATTAGGCTCATCTTTGTTCAGTCCCTAAATGGATTTGGAATGGCTAATTTGAAGATTTATGGAGGTTGGTTTTAGACTTCAAATTTGTCCTGGTTTAGGCTTATTTGAAGCTCTCGGGTTGGCTAAATTGGCTTGATGCACTAAGTTTAAGGGCTTGATTTCATTGGGGATCAACTGCTTAGGACCTAATGAAGGTTTTTTGTGTTGAAGGTCAAGGGATTTGAGCAGTGGTTAGGTCTCTCCTATTTTGGTCTCTTCTCTTGCTTAGGCTCGGGTTTGGGCTTATTTATAGCCATGGGAGAGCTTGGCTTGGCTAGGGTTGATTTGGGGGAGTTGTTAACTTCTTCAAGATGATTTTAGGATAGAATTTTAGCTGTGGATAAGGGAGTTTGGGTTGCTTAAGCTTAACCCATGTGGATTTCCAAGCGTAGTGAAGTTTTAACTCATGGCTTGGCATACTTCCATTGGTTGGCTAGAGAGATGTATAACTTGTTTTAAATGCTGCGGATTAACCTTCCCCACATGAATTTCCATTAGTCATTCAATTTTGGTGAGGAGGGGATCTCACATAAGCTCATTACTCACCTTATGCATGGATGGGCCTGTACGACTTATTTTTAGGTTATGTGTTTTATTTTGAAAAGGGGGTCGCCTACAGAAGTTGTCGGCGAATTTTAAATTTTAAATTTAATTTAAATATATATATAATTTAGAAAGTAGTATTTGATTTTGAAAATAATTTTAAACTTGAAAATTTTAAGATATAAAATCAAACCGATCTTACATCCCAAATAGTTTATATAAACGAGCACCACATCACAAACCGTGTATCTACCCCGAAGAATAGACACACTGCTTGATGATAGGGCTCGATTAAATAAACTAAAATATTTGTGACATCCGTTTGGTCTGCGAACCAATCTTATAAGCCGACAAATTCGCCTGCTTAATATAAATGAACTAAGCAGGGTTTATATTACCTGGGTTCTTAAAGTTCCCTATAAGGGCAAGCCCCTATAGTTAATTACATCTTAAGTGACGGGAATCACCTAAGAAAACTCTCGATAATAATCGGTAATTACGCTCTCAAGAATCTCAAAGTTTAAGTTTTCAAAGGATTGAATTTTGGAATTTCAATAGGGAATGGATCAAATTTGGAATATTTTATTTTGGGAATCCAAAGGAAGAAAGGTAGGAGAAATCACGTATTCGAAGCGAACTTCGGTAATTTCCCGACTATCCTATTGTTCGGCTTGAATTTAGGAAAGCCCTAATGCTTATTTAATGTTTTGATCTCGCCAATTTTAATTAATTTGGACTTATATTTGTATGATAAAATCATACAAATAGTCTCGATGATGTGAGGGTTTACGTCGTACCAAACGACTACCTCGAGTCCTAAGACCGGTTAGGGCTTAATTTACATGACATGATCATGCAAATGCCTAACGAAGAGTCGACGATTTATGTTGCACCGTGCAAACTACCTCGAAGTCCTATGGCTTGGTTATTTAATTCTAAGAAAGTTTTGCTGACGTAGACTCGGGTTTTGCCGATGACGATGGCCGTGTCGCCTACCATGCTCCGAGCTCCTGGTTGCAGAGGTTTAGTCAGGAGATGAGAGAAGTGTTATGGTTTAGAGAAAGTCTTAATTTCCAAGTGTTTTTTAATATTTTAATTAAACAAATCTTAAAGTTGATTATAACAACACCGGTTAAGATCCCACGGTTCCATCCTTCCGGCATCGTTATTTTTATCGGATTCACTTAGTCCAGATGAATTTGCTAAACTCAACCGAATGAGTTCCACACTTTCATTTAGACCGTGGAAATCCCGTTAGCAACACGTAGGTTACATCATCCGAGGTATTCCCGATCATCCAACAAGACGTTTTAATTTAGTTGTAGTTGTAGTTTTGTTGTTCATTTGTGATTAAATTTCGAGTTGTTTTATATTTTGAAATGTTGTAGCGGTGAATTTTATCTTGTAATGACTTTTAATTTAGTTTTGGTTTCAGCTTTAGGGACTATCCTAAAGGTGTGGGTTTTCATGCAACAGTTGTTTATCATGCAAGAAAAGTAAGTGCGATGCGATTAAATAAATTGCAATAAGGTAAATTGCAATAAAATAAAAGCGTACCTGGAGGGTCTTCCCGTCATCCCAAGCTGCACTTAAAACACAATTAGAATCTTTAAGCATTTAAAGCAAGTTCCTAGGTAAAGCTAAGGGAAGGGTTATGGTTTTCTACCAAGGTCCTACTCCTATAGCTAGTCATCTCCTATGACGTCTAGGTTCTCGTATTTTGGTTTGAGGACGATTTTCTTCATCAAAGAACAATTAAGTTCAATTGTTCTTATAAATATCCTATCATATCGAGGAAGTGCTTAAGACGAGTCTTAAACATCTTTTCAATATTTCTAGGATTATTTTAAGTCCAAGAGAATTTAATTATACAAATGAATTAATCGTCCGGGAGTTCAAATTTTGTTATCTTGCTCGATGAATCTAGGACATTTGAATATCCTATGAATGAAGTAACACTTCACTTAACACTCCATTTAGGAGTTATGACAACAAAGAGCTCTCGAGGCAAATTGATGTTCAAATGGTTTATGATTTAATTTCGGCTAATGGGTTTAAGTTTGGAATAGTGTTCAAGTTGTTTTAGATTTATTTTTGAATTCTTTATGTCTTAGTGTGATGTTATTTTTAATTCAATTTAATTTAACTTTAATTTAATTTAATTTGGTTTAGTTTCAATTTTAATTTAATTTATTTAATTTAATCTAATTTTAATTTTAACTTGATTTTATTTTTTAATTTAATTTAATTTAATTTAATTTAATTTAATTTAATTTAATATGATTTAATTTAATTTGATTTAATTTAATTTGATTAAATTTGATTTAATTTAATTTAATTTAATTTAATTTGATTTAATTTAATATGTTTTAATTTAATTTTATTTAATTTAATTTAAATTTAAATTTAATTTTATTTTTAATTTTAATTTAATATTTTATTTTTTATGTTTTAAAGAAGATTTAATTTTAATTGTTAAAGTATTAATTTAATTGAAATTTTAATTTAAATAATTCAACTTTAATTTAATTTAATGATTAAGTCTTTTAGCATTTTAAATCTTGAATTTGGATTATCATTTTAATTAGGAATTAAATATTATTGAGGTGATTAATTTAGGGATCCTTAAATTAAAGAACAAATCTCTTCCTAATAATATCCCTATTTTAATAATTCCAATTTTATTATTCTTCCAAATTTAATTAATTATTTAATTAAGGTTTATTTTAATTATTTTTAAATTGTTTAGTAGGTTTCTACCCTTTAATTATTTAAATTTCAATCATCCAAATCAGATTAGGATCAAATATTTTACTCTTTTAATTTTATTAAGCCTAAAGTTTTAATTAAAGGTTAAAATTTTAATTACCATTTTGCCCTTCAAGCTTAATAATTTCATAACTCACTAAATTGAGCTCAAATGAATTTGAAATTTTTATGTGACTTCACTCATATGTCAATAAAGACATTGGAGGAGAAAATGTGATTTTTTCTATATTTAATTTATTTATATAATTATTTTTTGTAGAAATAGGGATTTCCAAGGAAAATTCAATAACATGACCAAGGGAAAGTTTCTATCCTTAAGAAAGAACATTCCTAATGACCAGAGGACCACTTGGACCAATTTTGGTGATTTTTTGAATTATATTCTTTTTATTATAATTATTTTGAGTTTTGGAGTATTAATTAATTTAAAAATAAAATAAAGGTTGAAAAATGAATTTTATATTTTTAAAAAATCTCTCTCGATATCAAGGAAATCGTAGAACCAATTTTTACAATTTTTCGATTTTTGTTTGATATATTAGATTTATTTTAGTGGAAATGCTAAAAAATACATTTTTTTTTAATTTTAAAATTACCTTTGGGCTTTAAAATTTAATATCTCATCATATAGACTTAAGAAAAATATGGGGTTTATTCCTAAGTGATTATAATTCAAAATGTGACATTTTTATGAATTTTATTATTTTTGTGATTTTTATTATTTTTTAATTATTAAAAATATTAAAATAATGCAAAAAATCAACTTTTTTAGAAAATTGCAATTTTAATTTTCTTAAATTCCCCTGATATCGAAGAGCCTCCAAAACCAATTTTGTGAATTTTTGAAAAGTATTTTGAAAGTTATGAATTTTTAAAGTTTAAATTGGCTAAATGGTTTAATCAACCCATTTGATAAGGCTAACCAAGTCCAATTGACTTCAAATTTTTATGATGGGTTCCTCTGATCCTAAAGGTCAGTGGAGAATTGATTTCAAGTCAGTGTATGATTAGCTCTAATTAATTAAGGACCTATTTTGGGTGTTTAAGCTAATTAGGATTATTCTAAGTGGATTAATTCAAAACCTCTTTTTCCTAGGGTCCTCTGGTCATAAGAGACATCACCAAATTTTCCTAGAATTTATTTCACAATATGCTAATTATTAGAATTAAAATACTCGCAATAGTAACCTAGAATTGAAAAATCAATAACTCTTCATAGGGATGGCCTCTGACTTTGGAAAATTCAGGGAATGTTCCTAAATTCAGAGGCTTCAAAAGCCCTATGGTCTCATGCCATGGTGAATTGTATACATGCATGGAGAATTGAAAATGTGCAGAGAGTAAATAAATTATTAAAAATCAAATACTTGATGAAATTAAATGATTTCTTTTCCACATTATTCTCCTCCGTTCACCGAGCAAGAGGGTATTTTTATTTTATTTTTCCGATTTTTCTACACAAAGTTATGCATTTTGAAGTTTAGGGAATTAAATAAATAGGAAAATAACCTAATTTCCTACTTATCCACGCGACGCCGCGTCAACCTGAGCATCTCCGAAGCTCCACGCGTCGTCTCCCGATTCGGCGCCGCCATCCGACTCGCCGATCCGTGGCCCCGCGCGGTCACGTACCAACGCGCTCGTCCGACTCGATCCGGACCGTCCACTCGATACACGCTCGATCCGACGTCTCATGGTCATCGTCTACGACCGGTGTGCACCCGTGACCGTCAACCTTCTAACCCTAATTTCTCACTCGATTCTCAACGGATTTTCGTGTTCTTATGCTCTATGGATTCGTCTCGAGGAGACGAACACATCCATACTGGTAAACATGTATTTAAATCGACTCAAATTAAATGGAGAATCTCCGTAAGCTCGGGAAGAAGAGTGAGTCCATACCTTTGCTCGCAGAAGTGAAGCTTCGATCCGAGAGTTGTGTCACCTTCGATTGGGTCCAAGCAAGCTCCGGATGAAGTCCTCGGCCCAGTGAATTGTCTAGGCATGATTTCGACCAAGCCCGATCACAAAGCTTGGAGTCCGGAACGGATGGGTGGCCCCGAGAGGGGGCTTTTGCTGGTGGACCTCTTCCTCGGTCCAGTGAAGGTGTAGGATCAATCAATTTCGGATTGATCCACCGTGGAGAAGTGTCCTGTGTTTTGGGTGGAATTTTGGCCGAGAAATCGGGCTCTGTCGGTGGGGATTAGGGCAAATCGTCACCGTGGGATCAACTCGCTCTAAGTATGGAGAGTGATCCGGAGCAATTTTGGCGGGGTTTCGATAAGGTTCGGTTCGGCAACCTCCCATGGCCGAGAGGAGGTGAGGTTTAAATAGGAGAGGGTGGAGGGCCTCCGTGGGGAGTTAGGGTCGGGATCGACCGCTCAGGTCAAGGGAAGAACAGCCATGGTGGCCATCGGGCATGGGGCAACTCGACAAGGTGGAATTCCAAAGTTTGGCTTCTCCCGATGTCTCGGCCATGGAGTTTTCCGCGGCTCGGTGGCTGGCCGGCCAGTGCACTCGGTCACCATCTTGTTCAGGTGGGTCGTGGCTGGGGTTTAGTGTAGCCAATCGCCAATGCGCATGTGTAAAGGGCTTGGATTAAAATGGTATGGGAGAGAGGCCATTTTGGCTCCAAATGGGTCAACCCATCCTTTTGGGCTAGGTGCACCACCCAATGCTTGGTTTAGGCCGAAGGGAAAGTGATTTGGTTCAGCATAATCAGTTGGGTCAAGTCACCATCCAAGCACAATTAGGCATAAGCATGGTTAAGGGGAATCATGGGAGTGGTTAATCACCTTAAGGGAATGTGGAAAGGATCTCCTCCTTTTGCCCAAGATAGCATGGTGACATGTGAGCAACCCACATGGCTTCGCATGTGGCTTAAGAGTGGCTTCATGGCTTGCCTTTGGCTTGGGGAAAAGCTTGGTCAATTTCATGAAAATGGAATTTGGAAATTTTGGTAATTTAGGAGTGATTTGATGGGATTTGGCACATGGCTTAATTTGGATTTATTTTATCATGGGTTTAGAACTTAGGAGATGGTTCCATCCAATGGATGATGATATAAGGTTGTCATGTGGGCTTTGGGCCTTTGAAATTTAGTGAAGGTGGGCTTTTAAAGTGATTTAGGGAAGTGGGTTTTTTTTTTTGATTTTAGGATGAGAATTTTGCAAAGGATTGGATCCAATAAGTGTTGAATTTAGTTTAGGAATGTTTCATGAATGATTTGGAATAAATTTGAAGTGTTTGGGCTAGGTTTGGGTCGGATTTGGACCTCTTTGGTGAATGGGCCAATATAGGTCAAATTGGGCTAACTTGGGCCAATGTTGGGCTAGGGTTGAAATTGATGTAAAATAAATGTTGAAAATGGCTTATGGGGCTATTTTAAAGAGTTTTCAACTTTGATTGGGTCTTGATTTTGGGGTTTGGGCCTATTTGGGCTAGGCTTAGTGTGTAGGCCCATTTAAGGGATTTTGGCTTTGAGTTGAATTTGAGTGAGGTTTGAGTCCAAATCCTGGGCAAATCATGTTATCATTTTGTTTGTGGAGATGTTAGGGAAGGTTTAGAAAAGGTTTGGGGTCAATTGGAGTTGAATTGGGTTAGTTTGGGCTAAGTTTGGGTCATGGGTCCAAATCGGGCTTTAAGGTCAAAAGTGAAATTGGATTCAAATGTCAATCAAATTGGGCTTGGATTTGGTCTAGATTAGTGTTGTAGATGTTGAATTGAAGTTTAGAATTGAATTGGACCAGAATTTGGGTCAATTGGGTAGGTTTGGTTTGACATTGGGTTCACTTTGGGTTAAAAATGGGTCAAATTGGGGATTTTGACAAGAGTGGGGTAAATTGACAAAATTGGCCCATGGTGTAGTTGAACAAAATGAAATTGGGAATATTTGGGATTTTCTGGAATTTTCTGGGAATTTTCTGAATTTCTAGATTTTTTGGCTAAGAGGGGCATTTTGGGTATTTGGAGGGTATTGAGAGGTATTTTTGGAATTTTTGGTATTTTTGGCTATGGATGATCAATTTGATTGGTGAGGAAATGTTTAGGAATTATTTTGGAGAATTTTGGGTAATTTGGAAATTTTGGAGGATTTGGGTAATTTCAAGGTTTTGGGCAGTAAGGCAGGTGTAGTGGTCCCCTGGGTCAAAAATTAAAAATTTGGAAAATTGAAGATTGGGTATATGTAAGTAGAATGAAATCATTTTGGTTGAGCCATGAAGCCATATCAAGCCCTCATGAGCCATGAAGGGACTCATTTGAGGCATCCACTATGTTGTTCCTAACCCTCTTAGCCAAGGGCTTAGGGGTTAAGGATCATCCATGTGAATCACCTTCATGAGTCAGAGGTCAAGTTAGGTATGGGTGTGTGAAAGTGTAGTGTATAGGTGTAGTGTGTGTGTAAGTCAACCCTTCACTGCACGAGGCCACCCAGTAGCGGTCCCAAGGCCAAAGAGTCCCATAGTGAACTCATCCTTTAAACTTCCACATTTCGATTTCAACCCTCTAGGTGATTAGGGTCTACAATCAAGTTTGTGGAGTTTGCAGGGAGTTAAGAAGTGGTTTGAATTTCTAAGTGGTGGGTCCCAATTCTAATCCTCTAGGATAGTCAAAGGAAAAGCCTAAGGCTAGATCCTAAGTACTAAAGAGAAGAAGAGAAGACCTCATCAAAAATGAGGTCAACAAATGGACTCCCAATAGGTGTGGTGAGCCGACGGAGCACACCGCGCGTATTGGTGTTGACCGAAGCGATCAACAAAACCAACACGGATGTCCAAGTGACAAACTTAGGACGAAGTGAAGAATTTCCCGCCTGGGAGTGTCAAGTATATCTCCGGGATCGGAGATTCCCGAACTCTCGCCTGGGGAAAGGAAAAGGAGGTGAATCCCAAATCACATGATCCTGGGAATTTCGATTTTAGATTTCATTTTGTTTCGGTTTAGACTTTGATATGTGAGTTCGGATTTTAGTTGGAGTTTCAATTTAGATCGAAGTTTTGTTAAAATTAATTTGAAGGGATTCGAACTTGAAATGAAAATCGAAATTTTGTGGTTTTAGATGTAACATCTCCAACCTCAAAAGAAAATCGAATCGACTCGGATTGAATCATTACAATGAGGAGAGATCTCAGAGCAATGCGGTATTGGATGTAAAATCCTTAACCTCAAGAGTTTGATTTGGTGTGCTTCATTGCAATAGGGAGAGAACCTAAAGCAACGTGGTATTGGATGTAAAATCCTTAACCTCAAAAGTTTGATTTTTGATGTATTTCATTGCGATAGGGAAATAATCCTAAAGCAATGCAGTCTTAGATGTAAAATCCTCAACCCCAAAAGTTTGATTTTGATGTATTTCATTGCGATAGGGAAAGAATCCTAAAGCAATGCAGTCTCGGATGTAAAATCCTCAACCCCAAAAGTTTAATTTTAATGTATTTCATTGCGATAGGGAAAGAACCTAAGCAATGCGATCTCGGATGTAAAATCCTCAACCCCAAAAGTTTGATTTTGATGTATTTCATTGCGATAAGGAAAGAATCCTAAAGCAATGCAGTCTCGGATGTAAAATCCTCAACCCCAAAAGTTTAATTTTAATGTATTTCATTGCGATAGGGAAAGAACCTAAAGCAATGCAGTCTCGGATGTAAAATCCTCAACCCCAAAAGTTTGATTTTGATGTATTTCATTGCGATAGGGAAAGAATCCTAAAGCAATGCAGTCTCGGATGTAAAATCCTCAACCCCAAAAGTTTAATTTTGATGTATTTCATTGCGATAGGGAAAGAATCTTAAAGCAATGCAGTCTCGGATGTAAAATCCTCAACCCCAAAAGTTTGAATTTGATGTATTTCATTGCGATAGGGAAACAATCCTAAAGCAATGCAGTCTCGGATGTAAAATCCTCGAACCCAAAAGTTTGAATTTGATGTATTTCATTGCGATAGGGAAAGAATCCTAAAGCAATGCAGTCTCTGATGTAAAATCCTCGACCCCAAAAGTTTGAATTTTGATGTATTTCATTGCGATAGGGAAAGAATCCTAAAGCAATGCAGTCTCGGATGTAAAATCCTCGACCCCAAAAGTTTGAATTTTGAATGGTAATTGATATTGCAAAGATTTGTAGTGTTGATTTGAAAAGTGTGGAATTTTGGTGTTTCGAGAATTTCATGAATGTTGTAAAAGATTTTTGTGGAAAGAAACAGATTAGGAGGGAATATGTAGATGCTACATATCCCATTCAAAGGAGTTGATCGAAAGTTGCTGGTTTGGATTAGATACAATTCCTCGCCACTAGATCCGAATCGAAAACCTCGTGGCTCCGTGTCAATGGAATCGACCGCTTCCATCCCAGACAAGGGAGAGAGTAGAACGGATTGGATTTCAGATTTGGAAGGTTGAGTTTAAATTTGATTGAGGTTTGATTTGGAATCTGAAAAGTCCAATTTGAATTTGATTGAGATTTGATTTGAGATCTGGAAGATTGAATTTGAATTTGATTGAGATTTGATTTGAGATCTGGAAGGTTGAATTTGATTTGAGATCTGGAAGATTGAATTTAAATTTGATTGAGATTTGATTTGAGATCTGGAAAGTTGAATTTGAATTTGAGATCTGGAAGGTTGAATTTGATTTGAGATCTGGAAGGTTGAATTTTGAATTTGATTGAGATTTGATTTGAAATTTGTGTTCATTTTGTTTATTCTTTAACGATTTATCGTTCATTTAATGTTCATGTGAATTTGGAGTTCATCATTTTTTTATTTAGATTTTTAAGGAAAGTTTTCTTTTATTTTTTTTTGTTTCTTTTCTGTTCTTTGTTCGAAGTTCATTTAAATTTAATGGCGTTTCCCAGTCAACTTGCACAAAAGAGGTGAAGGCCAAAAATGTGACATGGTCACTTTCATTCCAATCATGTTGAAGATACATCATACAACTCGATCTGGAATGCATCTCATAAAATCCATATAGACTCAAAACGACTATGTATGATCTTTGCCGATCCATCCAAAAAGGTATCTGTCAGAAATCCATGTCTGAATAGTGAGGTACATGGTCAATAACATCACCTTCCAAGCCATCCTTGGCAAGGATGCCGTATGGATGTACGTCGGAGGTGTGATATTTTCCATGCAACTCACTGCTCGTAAGGTCGGAGGCTCTCTAGCTCCGGTCCGGCCGGAAGTGGTAAGGTGCTTTCTCGTCATCCATCCTTCTAAAAGTAACCGAGATCCGCTTCACTGGTACTCCCGTATGCAATGTTTAGCGACATCTCGCTCCGTCGCCTTTTAGTATCATGACGGAACCTACCGGTAATGGTATCTTTACCGGCCCTCGGAACTCACTCGGGCTCGCTATCCCGAGGTCGGATCCGAACATGATATTACACTCGTTCGTAAAAGAAACCGTGCGTAAAGGTCCGACAAAGTCGTGGTGATCTATGTGCGGGGTATGCAGTCACCCTTCTTGTAAATGTTAATGATGCAACTCGCTGGGTATGCAATCCGCCGGCAATACGCTCCATGCTATCATTCTCTTTACCATCCTTTTCGATGACTAATGGCATCGGATCCACTCGGCCATGACGCGAGTATCCCCGTGGGTTTCCCTTCCCGTCTTCTCGCGAAGTCAGTAGCAAGATCCACATCGTATTGTAATTCTTCCTTTCCCCGGCATCCATCTCCGGGTTCCGAGTAAGTGTTTTCTCTTAGCGACCCGCTCGGCCCATTCTTTTCAAATCTCGAATGCGACCACGATTTGTTGTTGTTCGTATTCCGAGAACACGTCCGTATGTAGCTCGAGGCCTTCTAAGTATATTGATCTTCCTCGCCTCGATTCTCTCGAAGTACTCAAAGTTTTCTTCTCGACATTCCGCATTCTTTCTAGCTCGTATTCCGGAATAATTTGCAAATGGCGAGGCCTCGGTGACGTCATTGTGGGATATATGGCTCAATCCCTTCACGTTCTCCTGCATACCTCGGCTCCTCGGGGATGGTGTCCGTCGGGACATCCTCCGGGGTTGCTTCTGCAACAAGGTCATGCATTACTGGTGGCTTTATCTGGTGGCGTGGTAGCCTTCCTTCTTCTGTTCTTCTCGAGATTTCCCCGGTCTCTTCCGTTATCCTCGGAGCCGGCCTCCTTTCTTCGTGTACCCGGTGAACTCGCCTCCTCGAAGTATATGTACCGGCGAGCAGCAATCGCCTCGTCGCGCCGGTCCGCCGCTAGTTTAGTTAACATCTTGCGGATACGGCGATTTTTATTTCTTCGTTGAGTCGTCGTGAGAGTAGCTCTCCGTACTTCCCGATTTCCGTGGCGCGGCGCCGACAAGCTCGCCCTCTCGCCGTAGCGACTACGTACTTGATTCTCTTGTCTTCTTCGATGTCCGTTTTTCTTTTCGTCTGCTCGGATTGGTGGCTTGGGCCACCCACTTTCATTATCGTCCTGATCAGGCGGTCCTCTCGTCAATCGGGACCCGATCACCTTCCTCGTATCGCGAGCCCGCCGGTGCGAAGTCCGAGTCAATCTCGATTATCGCTCCATCTTTCACCCTCTTTTCGTCGAGTGCAAGGCTTACGCCATTTCTAAAGTTCAGACCAACCGCCCGTTCGACATTTCCCGCGAAAAGACAAGGAAAAGGATCGGGGGTCGTACTAAGAACAAGAACATTAAGAAAATGTTTATTAAAGACAGTTTTTTTTTATTACTTCTTGTATTTTTAAATTTAATAGGAATGAAGTGGGATAAGATCAGGAAAGAGATTTTGATATGGAAGAGAAAACAAGGAAAACTTTATTATCATGATTTTATTTATTTTAGCACATTTTTTATTATTATTTTTTTTTTGGGTTCGGACCCAGTCATAAGTAATTACTTTGCCCGTGCTTCTAGGGATGAAGAATTCATTCTTTCAAAACATCAGGTAGCGTAATACTTTTTCAAGTATCGTCCGTTGATCAGAAGCATATGTCGTTCTCCTTGCAGCTCACTAGCCGGTAGGAGCCTCCCGAGTAGATCGCCTCAACCACAAACGATCCTTCCCAAGTGGGTTCAAATTTTCCTCCTATCTTGCGGTGTGCAAGAATAAGTCTTTCGAGAACGAGAACTAAGTCACCAACTTTAAAGGTTCTTGGCGGACCAGCTCGTCATGGGCATGAACCATCTTAGCTCGGTATAGTTCTAAATTCTGTCGCGTCGCAAGTCTTTTCCCTTCCAGTGCTTTCCAATTCTTCTAGTCGTAATTTGGCATTCTCTTCTGTCGTGATTTTGTTTGCAATCGCAATTCGAGTGAAGGAAGCTGGACCTCTAAAGGTAACACTCGCCTCGGACCCAAACACCGCAGCGTAAGGTGTAGCTTCGAGTAGGAGTTCCGAAGGTTGTCCCGTAGGCCCATAAGGCTTCTAATAACTTCTCGTGCCAATTTCTCTTATTATCGTCCAAAGTTTTCTTTAAAATTTGAACAAGAGTTTTATTAAAAGCTTCGACTAGTGCCGTTTGCTCTCGGGTAGTAAATTATTGAATATCGCCGCCGATTCCGTGTCTCCCGACAAAATTGTTGATTTGTGTGCTTCGAATGTCGACCCATTATCCGAGATGATCTCGCGCGGCACTCCGAAACGGTAGACAACTTGGTTCTCGAAAACCGTAGCACGTGGTGTGCTTTCACTTCTCGCGAGTGGAACCGCCTCGCCCACTCGGAAAAGTAATCCGTAGCCGCAAGAATGAAGCGATGTCCTTTCGAAGATGGTGGTTCTATCGGACCCACTATATCCGTGCCCCAACATTCAAATGGCCACGACGCAATTGTCGGATGTAGCACATTCGGAGGTCGGTGTAGAACCACTCCGTGCACTCGGCATCGGTGACGCCTCTCGGCGACTTTCATGCAGTCGGTCATCATCGAGGGCCGCAGTACCCTAGTCTTTTAATTTTCATTTTCATCTTCGGACCCGACCGGTGAGCGCCACGAGTCCCGAATGCACCTCTTTAACAATTTCACGGCCTCGGACCCGCTTAGGCATCTTAGCCACATTCGATCAAAAGACCTTCGTATAACGTGTCGTTTATTAATGCGTAGGACGGAGTTCTTTCTCGATCCGATGGGCCAACGACCTATCGTCCGGTAGTTTTCCCGTTTGCGTGTAGTCCATTAATGGCCGTCGCCAATCTTCTGTGTTTTCCGTCACCGCCGCAATCGATCCTTTTTCCTTTTCCGATTCGTGTATTATGTCTATGTCGAGCCGTGATAGGACCCGACGTCCGCGAACCGACACTTCCACCGATTCATCTTGGAAGCGTGCAAATTCTTTTGCGAGGCGGCTAACGCATCCGCTAAAGCGTTTTCTTTTCCGGGAATTTTGTAGATCGTCACATTCGGAATTTGTTCCAACAAGTTTCATGGCATACCGGAAGTATTGCTCGAGTCTCGGCTTTAAAATTCCGTACCGTCCGACGATCCGTCGAATGATTAACCGCGAATCCCCGTAGATGTCGATGTTTGTTATCCCTATTCGAATAGTTAATTCTAGTCCCGTTATGAGGGCTTCGTATTCTCGCTTCGTTGTTCGTACACCGGCTCCGTTAAGTGGTAGGAATATCTTAACATCCCCCGCTCCGTGTTATAAATATTAGTCCGATTCCCGCCTTACGGGCACTATCACTTGCGACTCTTCATCTTTATGTGCCGAAGATGCTCCGTCGAAATATAATTCCCAACGTCGATCATCGTGGTCTTCTAGGCTCATTATCCGTTCATCCGGCAAGTCGTCATCGAGAGGCGATTCCCGCCGCAAAGGGTGTGTCGCGAGGAAGTCCACAGGACTTGTCCCTTTACGGCACGAAGAGGCACGAAAGTTATATCGAATTGCAATAATATCATCGACCACCCGGCAAGTCCGCCGTAAAGCGTTGGACGGGTCATCAAGTATCGCAATGGATTAAATTTCGAGATCAAGTTGACCTTATGAGAAAGCATGTAGTGCCCGAGCTTTCGAGCGGCGAAGATCGTGGCCAAACAGATGCTTTTCAATCGTGGGATACTTTATTTCCGTCTGAAGTAAACGACGGCTTAGGTAGTAAAGAGCATTTTCTTTACCCTCATCATCGACTCCGGCTAACGCGGCTCCGAGAGAGTCGTCTAAAGCCGCGGTATAAAGTATCAACGGTCTACCCGAGACTCGGGGTCGCTAAGACAGGAGGTGTCATTAAATATTGTTTAATGTCCTCGAAGGCCCTCTCGGCATTTCTCTTCCCAAATAAATTTGGCGTCCTTTTCAACTAATGCCGAGAAAGGCCGACACCTACCCGATAAGTTCGAGATAAAGCGTCGAAGATATGCCGCTTCCTCGAAAAGATCGTAGTTGTTTTAAGGTTTTGGGAGGCGGCATTTCTAAGATAAGCCTTTAATCTTTTCCGGGTCGATTTCAATTCCACGATGTCGGACAACGAATCCTAAGAATTTCCCGGAGGTGACGCCGAAGGCGCATTTTAAGGGATTCATCTTAAGGTTAAATTGCCTCAATCGTTCGAAAACAATTCTCAAATCATACAGGTGGTTTTCCTTTACTTTGCTTTTGATGACCACATCATCCACGTAGCATTCGACTTGATCGTGGATGAGATCATCAAAAATTCTTGTCATCGCTCTTCGGTAGGTCGCTCCCGCGTTCTTCAATCCGAATGGCATCACCGTGTAGAAATATACTCCGATCGGTGTTCGAATGTCGTAAGTTTTTCATCTTCTGGAGCCATTTTTATCCGGTTGTATCCCGAAGATCCATCCATGAATGAGAATATTTCATGTGTTGAAGCAATGTCGATCATTAATTCCGGATCGGTAGAGGAAATTCATCTTTTGGACATGCCTCGTTTAAATCTCTCGAAATCCACACAAATTCCGATCCGACCATTCTTCTTCCCGACCGGTACCACATTGGCTAACCAAGTCGGGTATTGTTCTTCACGGACAAATTTAGCGTCTATTAGCTTTTTAACTTCAACTATGACTTGTTGTTCGATTTCTAGACGCATTCTTCCGGGACCTCGTCTGACCGGACGTAGCGGGATCCACTCCTAGCTTATGGATCGCGACCTCTAGAGCTAAACTCGGCATCTCATCGTAGCTCCAAGCAAAACAGCTCTTTAAATTCCATTAATAACTCGATTATTTCTTCGAGTCATCTTTATCGAGTAAGGAGCTAACAAAGGTAGGTCTAGTGCTCTTCGCTAGTACCTAAGTTAACTTCCGTTAACTCATCTATCGTAGATTCGATCTCCTCTTCGAACTCTGGTGGAGCATTTCCAATTTGTAAATCTTCAAGTTCTTCTGTAGCTTCCATGCAGTTTTCATTAGACTCGCAAGTGACAACCAAGCAAAGTTCAGTATCGTCAACTGATTCTACTGTGCCGAATCCGAGACCATGCTTTGAATTGGGTGGACGACCGGAGTTATTCCATAATTTTTCAAAATGTTGTGATTGACCTTTTGTCCATTATCGGGGTAAGAAACCACGCCGAATTAAATTTCGAACACGAGGAGAGTACCACTCAAAAGGTAATTCCATTAATTTCGATGAAGTGACATCTTCAAATTGTACATTATTTTCAGCTTTGGAGGAAGGAGCACCACGGTAGAATTTCGATGGGCTTTAGCACCGCCGCTACGTACCTCTTCGACCACCATACCCTCGATTTTATTAGAAGGGATCGGGGTCGTGGTCATAAGTATGTACATAGTGGTTAATCTTCTCGTACATCGATTTATATTCTTCGTTCTTTTCATCTTCGAGAGAGATCCCGAATTGCGGCTTCTTCCGACTTATTGTCGTCGCTTCTTGTTTCGATCTCTTTTTCTTCTTCGTAACTATCTTCCCAATCAACATCGATGGCCGGTTTCCTCCGTCCAACCGTCCTAACGTCTCCGCCACGACCTCGTCCCCGGCCTCGACCTCGGATGCGAGTCGTGGAGAAACCTTCACCATCTCGCCGTAAGGAGTGGTGAGTGATCGTTGGACTAGAACTTCAGGTTCTTCGTTGTCCCGAACTTTCTTCGCTTCATTCGTTATGGTATCTCCTGGAGAAGATTGTTTTCTTCGGGAGTGCATAATAAGCCGCATCTTCATGGATTCCAATTTCATGTACGGAGAATGGTCGTAAGTCACCTTTGATGCACCGTTCCCCTCCATCGTAGTATTCGATGCACCGATGTAGGGATGATGGTACCATCCGGTTCTCATGTATCCATGGTCGGCCCGAGTAGAGCGTTGAATGACGTTTCGAATCAATTATGTGAAATTTCGCGATTGTCTTTACTAAGTCACCGGCCTTCATTAGTAGTGTTATCGATCCGAGGGCTCTTTCTCCTTTCCGGTCGAATCCTCTTAATAACATTTTGTCCGCTTCGAGCTCGCGAGCATCAATTTCCAAGTATGCTAGCGTTCGAAGATTCATTATATCGATCGATGTTCCCGGATCCACCAATACTCCGGAGAGTGTAAACTTCCCAATTAGTAATCGAAATGTACAACGGTCGGTTGTGGTCTCGTCGTCCCAAGCAAGTAGGTCATCGTCCGTGAAGGTAACACCTCGTCGTTCTTTTAACGAGCAAACCTCATCTAAGGAATCTCCCGGTCATTCGAGCTAAGCAAATTTCCGGATCAAGTAAGGCCTCGATCGGAGCTTCTCTCATCTCCTTTCGATAAGATGAGAGCGTCGTAGATGCTCAATTCGGCCGGTAGTTTCCTAAGATGGCTAGCACGTTGTAGTCCACTTTATTTTCATGTGCCTCGTTTTCTTCCCGAACGGGTATTTCTTCCGCCGGGTTGGTTCTTCCCGAACAACCACTCGCTTTCCTTTGTCCTTCGGACCCATTCTCGGAGGTAGAACTCTTCCACTTCTTAAGTTGACTTCGTGATTTCTTCCGAATTTAGTATCGAGTTCGCCGGTGTCTCCTCCCGAATCGGAACGACGAGTTCTTCTAGATTAGCTTCGAATCGGAAGGCTCTAACTTTATTGTGACCGGAGCTCCTCGAAACTCGCAAATAGATCCATTGCTCGTTGAACTCTCGTAGCCTCCCCGTGGATGTCTTCTTTGTCATCGTGATCGTCGAGATCGTGTATGATTCGAGAATTGTCATTTGTATCGAATCGACGTCCGGATCAGTCGATTGTCGCTAGTTACGTAATCGTTAGAAACAGTCGAAACGTAGCGAACGCCATAACCCTCATCATTATAAGATCCCACCGTGAGTGAGCAAATAATCATACGAGTCGGAGGTTCGAGGATTTCTCCCCCAAATCGAAACAACTATCCTAGGATAAGCAGCCCCTAGGCCTAGCCTTAAGAGCCTCGGTCTTCTCTTCTTCGTCGATTTTCTTCTTCTCTTCAATTGTCTCTTGTCGAGGTGGTTCTTCTATCGCAAGTGATAGTGTCGACTTAACGGGTTTCGAACTCGAATCGAGGCTCGCGACCGAAGCGGCTTCGGATGTGATCCAAAATCTTTTCGAAGACTTTGTCCAAGCGGTAGCCCATCCATCATCGGCCGCATAGGGGTCTATCTGACACAATGAGATCCGTCGAGATAACATCGACGGAACCTCCTTTCTGGGGTTCCTTCATGTACTCCTTCGGGATCGTTATATTCCCTTTCCGAAGATCGTCGTCGAGCCAACTTTTGAAGGTAATACAATCTTCTATCTTATGTCCAAGCATCCGGTGGTAAGGGCAAAAGTCGGGATCACCTTTCTTGTCGACTTCTTCCGGTCTTTTAGGCTCGGCAGCTGGAAATCCGGAGTCTTCATCGGACCGCGGAACATTTTCAGCATCGCCTCATTCTTCGAACGGATACTCCCTCGCTCGAAGCTCCTTTAATGTACATTGCGGACGAGGCGGTTGTTCATACCGTTGCGATGACCGATAGCCGGGTCGGGTCGCCGGTAACTCGTCGAGGTTGCCGCGCCGTTCGACGGTATTTGTATCGGTCGCTCGCCTTTATCGACCGCCGCGACGATCCCGGACTTCTTTTCAAAAGTTTTCACGGCTTCCGTTTGTCCGTTTTATCTGCGTGAAACTTAATTGCTTCGCCTCCTCTTGCAAGCTTCCGCCTTGCTTAACAACTTCTCGAAAGTCTTAATAAGTAAATCCTCGAGGAGAAGTGCTATCGGGCCATGGATGCTTTTTAGTAAAATGCCGATCGCATGTTGTTCTTGTAGTCGTGGCTCACACTTCATACTTAGATTCCTCCATCGAAGTATGTAGTCCACTAAGGTTTCGTTCGGCTCGCTTCTCTACCACTAAATCACCTATAGTGATGCGGTGCCGAGCTCCGCAAATCGCTCGATGAAGAGGTTCTCTAATTCGAAAATGTCTTCACCGAACCGTTCGGTAATTCGCATACCAATCAAAGGCGATCCCCGACAGTGCGCCGACAAATTGTCCGAAGAGTAAGGCATCACTTCCGCCGGCATTGCATCAACCGGCACGAAAATGTGCAACATGCCGCCGAGGGTTTCCGGCTCCATCAAAGGTCTTCGAACGGAGGTGGTACAAAGTCTTTCGGATATCGGACAGTCGTCGAATTCTTCGGGGTAAGGTCTACCCGTCCGAATGGATGTCCCGCTCTTCGATTGTGCCAAGGCTTCTCGCACTCGCTCGTTCCACCATGCTCTTGATATCCTTTTCCGGAATCACGCTTCGTGTTGTATCCTTCTTTAATCGATCATCCCCGTTGACGGATGTAATCTCCTTTCCTCCGTCTACAATGTGAATAACTTCCGGGGTGTTTCTCGGGGTCGAACCCGACTCCGGAGAGTGGCTAGGGCTACAACCATCTCTTCCATCCTTTTTGCCATTCGGGCGATCGTATCATCTTTCTCGAAGTCGCCTTCTCATTACTTCCGGCTCCTCTCTTTCGCGCCGCAGGAGCATCTTGTGAAGCCGACGAAGCTCGCGTTTCAACCATGTTAATTTCTCGCATATTCATCATCCATGAACTCGACGAGTCAACTTCATCTCCGAATTTCTCTTCTCTTTCCCTTGCTAGTCGCCGAATATCGGCTCTAAGCTTTTCCATAAGCATCTTCTAGCTGGTCTTTTCCGTACATCCTCGCAGCTTGTCATGTGATAACCGTCGGCTTTCCTTCTCATGAGTCCCCTTCTATCGCGGTAGCACTTTCTTCGGACTCGAGTCTCCCGACGAGACTTTCCTTCTCGTGTCGCTGTTTCGGTCTTAATCGGCCGGTAGTGGGACGCCATACCATCCTTCTAGCAGACAGAAGGCCTAGGACCGGATGGTCCGTCTGCCGAATGCTCGGAAGGTGGTATCCTCCCCGATCCGTAAACCCGAAACAACAACAGGTGGACTAGCCTTCATCTTCTTATTCGGCTCTTCTGCAGCCGATAGCAGTGTTCTACTCGTGGCCCAAGAAGGATTCGGTCGGCACCCGCCCTATCCTTCTTAAAATCTCCGATACGAGGCATTTTTCTTTCTTTGCTAACTTCTCAATCACGATCCGTAATCGAGCAAATGGTGTAATCCTAGCCCTTTTCCTTTTCGTTGTCGTTATATTATGCGGGTCGAGGTAATGTAGAAGCAATCCCGCGGACATTTTCCTCGTCGACTGCGGCGAAAGGGGATGGAATCTATTTCCTTCCAAAAGGGTGTATATTCGAGCAATGGTATGTATTCAGGTAGTGGTGTGTACTCGTGGATTTCTTCTAAGAAAGCGACTTCAGCAGCCTCCGGCCTTCCCGGCAATCTTCCTACCTCTCGTTTCTTCTCCGAGTCCGTGTTAGGGGCGGAACCCTCGAGCCGGACCCAATTTCAAAAACGAAGGTCTCGCACGGAAATCCGTACCCTCCACGGTAACATGCTCATTACAAATTCGAACTTCCTTCCCCTTAGGTTCGCGTGAAGCCGGGTAGGTGCGGAGACGACTGGACTCAGTGGGGTAGAGATAACGGTCCTTCCATGGACGAGCAGCATTCCTCTCGACCGGAACCCTTCGTAGGGAGGAAACTCTCGAGTCGACTCGAGGTCGAACTCGATCAAAGGTCTTTCGGCTTCGGATACTTTGTCCGTCGGTGCGAAAAGGGTAACGTCGCTGATCTCGACATTCGTGTTCTCGAATCCTTGTCCAAACCGGATGATCCCATCATGTGCGAGCCTCATCCTTGTAAACGAGCGAAGTCCGAATCCATCGGTGAAGGAGAAAACCAGCTTTGGGGCTTCCATTTCGCGGAGGTAGATTCTGATTGTCAGTCCCAAGTTATGCTTCTTCTCATCAGGACGAAAAGAAAGGAATCGAAAAAGTGTCCGAACACATTCTTGTTCATGTATTTATAAGAAGGAGTTATTTGTTAAAAGAGTCATTCATTAGAGGGTTTTTTTATTTAGAACGGAATGTTCAAAGGTGTAGAGAAGGTAATGAATCCGATTCGAGTTGGAAAGGAAAAGAAAGTCTTATGCAAGACTTCTCGACTCGAAGGATCACTCCTAAACTAACACCTATTGGGGTCCACCCCACCTCGAAATGAGGTAAAAGGATCTCGGAACCTCTCTGTTTAGGGGTGTCTAAACAGTGGCTCCTAAATCCGAGAGAATGTTGGCTATACTCGTTCAAGGTAGAAATGAACATAGAATTCCAACGGAAAGAAGAGTAGTTTGATCCACAAGGGACATGGATACACTACCGATTTTTGAAAGCAGAATTATCTGATTAAAAATGGAGAGAGGAACTATTCCCCACGTGAGTCGCCGTAAATCGTACGGCTTATTTTTAGGTTATGTGTTTTATTTTGAAAAGGGGGTCGCCTACAGAAGTTGTCGGTGAATTTTAAATTTTAAATTTAATTTAAATATATATATATAATTTAGAAAGTAGTATTTAATTTTGAAAATAATTTTAAATTTGAAAATTTTAAGATATAAAATCAAACCGATCTTACATTCCAAATAGTTTATATAAACGAGCACCACATCACAAACCGTGTATCTACCCCGAAGAATGACACACTATCGCTCGATGATAGGGCTCGATTAAATAAACTAAAAGATTTGTGACATCCGTTTGGTCTGCGAACCAATCTTATAAGCCGACAAATTCGCCTGCTTAATATAAATGAACTAAGCAGGGTTTATATTACCTGGGTTCTTAAAGTTCCCTATAAGGGCAAGCCCCAATAGTTAATTACATCTTAAGTGACGGGAATCACCTAAGAAAACTCTCGATAATAATCAATAATTCTGCTCTCAAGAATCTCAAAGTTTAAGTTTTCAAAGGATTGAATTTTGGAATTTCAATAGGGAATGGATCAAATTTGGAATATTTTATTTTGGGAATCCAAAGGAAGAAAGGTAGGAGAAATCACAAATTCGAAGCGAACTTCGGTAATTTCCCGACTATCCTATTATTTTGCTTGAATTTAGGAAAGCCCTAATGCTTATTTAATGTTTTCGATCTCGCCAATTTTAATTAATTTGGACTTATATTTGTATGATAAAATCATACAAATAGCCTTGAAGATGTGGGGGTTTACGTCGTACCAAACGACTACCTCGGAGTCCTAAGACCGGTTAGGGCTTAATTTACATGACATGATCATGCAAATGCCTAACGAAGAGTTGACGATTTATGTTGCACTGTGCAAACTACCTCGAAGTCCTATGGCTTGGTTATTTAATTCTAAGAAAGTTTTGCTGACGTAGACTCAGGTTTTGCTGATGACGATGGCCGTGCTGCCCACCATGCTCCGAGCTCCTGGTTGCAGAGGTTTAGTCAGGAGATGAGAGAAGTGTTATGGTTTAGAGAAAGTCTTAATTTCCAAGTGTTTTTTAATATTTTAATTAAACAAATCTTAAAGTTGATTATAACAACACCGGTTAAGATCCCACGGTTCCATCCTTCCGCATCGTTATTTTTATCGGATTCACTTAGTCCGTATGAATTTGCTAAACTCAACTGAATGAGTTCCACACTTTCATTTAGACCGTGGGAAATCCCGTTAGCAACACGTAGGTTACATCATCCGAGGTATTCCCGATCATCCAACAAGACGTTTTAATTTAGTTGTAGTTGTAGTTTTGTCGTTCTATTTGTGATTAAATTTTGAGTTGTTTTATATTTTGAAATGTTGTGGCGGTGAATTTTATCTTGTAATGACTTTTAATTTAGTTTTGGTTTCGCTTTTAGGGACTATCCTAAAGGTGTGGGTTTTCATGCAACGATTGTTTATCATGCAAGAAAAGTAAGTGCGATGCGATTAAATAAATTGCAATAAGGTAAATTGCAATAAAATAAAAGCGTACCTGGAGGGTCTTCCCGTCATCCCAAGCTGCACTTAAAACACAATTAGAATCTTTAAGCATTTAAAGCAAGTTCCTAGGTAAAGCTAAGGGAAGGGTTATGGTTTTCTACCAAGGTCCTACTCCTATAGCTAGTCACCTCCTATGACGTCTAGGTTCTTGTATTTTGGGTTCGAGGACGATTTTCTTCATCAAAGAACAATTAAGTTCAATTGTTCTTATAAATATCCTATCATATCGAGGAAGTGCTTAAGACGAGTCTTAAACATCTTTTCAATATTTCTAGGATTATTTTAAGTCCAAGAGAATTTAATTATAGAAATGAATTAATCGTCCAGGAGTTCAAATTTTGTTATCTTGCTCAGTGAACTAGGACATTTGAATATCCTATGAATGAAGTAACACTTCACTTAACACTCCATTTAGGAGTTATGACAACAAGAGCTCTCGAGGGCAAATTGATGTTCTAATGGTTTATGATTTAATTTCAGTTAATGGGTTTAAGTTTGGAATAGTGTTCAAGTTGCTTTAGATTTATTTTTGAATTCTTTATGTCTTAGGTGATGTTATTTTTAATTCAATTTAATTTAACTTTAATTTAATTTAATTTGGTTTAGTTTCAATTTTAATTTAATTTATTTAATTTAGTCTAATTTTAATTTTAACTTGATTTTATTTTTTATTTTAATTTAATTTAATTTAATTTAATTTAATATGATTTAATTTAATTTGATTTAATTTAATTTGATTTAATTTGATTTGATTAAATTTGATTTAATTTAATTTAATTTAATTTAATTTGATTTAATTTAATATGTTTTAATTTAATTTAATTTAATTTAATTTAAATTTAAATTTAATTTTATTTTTAATTTTAATTTAATATTTTATTTTTTATGTTTTAAAGATGATTTAATTTTAATTGTTAAAGTATTAATTTAATTGAAATTTTAATTTAAATAATTCAACTTTAATTTAATTTAATCATTAAGTCTTTTAGCATTTTAAATCTTGAATTTGGATTATCATTTTAATTAGGAATTAAATATTATTGAGGTGATTAATTTAGGGATCCTTAAATTAAAGAACAAATCTCTTCCTAATAATATCCCTATTTTAATAATTCCAATTTTATTATTCTTCCAAATTTAATTAATTATTTAATTAAGGTTTATTTTAATTATTTTTAAATTGTTTAGTAAGTTTCTACCCTTTAATTATTTAAATTTCAATCATCCAAATCAGATTAGGATCAAATATTTTACTCTTTTAATTTTATTAAGCCTAAAGTTTTAATTAAAGGTTAAAATTTTAATTACCATTTTGCCCTTCAAGCTTAATAATTTCATAACTCACTAAATTGAGCTCAAATGAATTTGAAATTTTTATGTGACTTCACTCATATGTCAATAAAGACATTGGAGGAGAAAATGTGATTTTTTCTGCATTTAATTTATTTATATAATTATTTTTTGTAGAAAATAGGGATTTCCAAAGAAAATTCAATAAAATGACCAAGGCAAAGTTTCTATCCTTAAAAAAATTATGGGACATTCCTAATGACTAGAGAACCACTTGGACCAATTTTGGTGATTTTTTGAATTATATTCTTTTTATTATAATTATTTTGAGTTTTGGAGTATTAATTAATTTAAAAATAAAATAAAGGTTGAAAAATGAATTTTATATTTTTAAAAAATCTCTCTGATATCAAGGAAATCAGAGAACCAATTTTTACAATTTTCTGATTTTTGTTTGATTTATTAGATTTATTTTAGTGGAAATGCAAAAAAATACATTTTTTTTAATTTTAAAATTACCTTTGGGCTTTAAAATTTAATATCTCATCATATAGACTTAAGAAAAATATAGGGTTTGTTCCTAAGTGATTAAAATTCAAAATGTGACATTTTTATGAATTTTATTATTTTTGTGATTTTTATTATTTTTTAATTATTAAAAATATTAAAATAATGCAAAAAATTAACTTTTTTAGAAAATTGCAATTTTAATTTTCTTAAATTCCCCTGATATCAGAGAGGCTCCAAAACCAATTTGGTGAATTTTTGAAAAGTATTTTGAAAGTTATGAATTTTTAAAGTTTAAATTGGCTAAATGGTTTAATCAACCCATTTGATAGAGCTAACCAAGTCCAATTGACTTCAAATTTTTATGATGGTTTCCTCTGATCCTAAAGGTCAGTGGAGAATTGATTTCAAGTCAATTTGGTGTATGATTAGCTCTAATTAATTAAGGACCTATTTTGGGTGTTTAAGCTAATTAGGATTATTCCAAGTGGATTAATTCAAAACCTCTTTTTCCTAGGGTCCTCTGGTCATAAGAGACATCACCAAATTTTTCTAGAATTTATTTCACAATATGCTAATTATTAGAATTAAAATACTCAGAATAGTAACCTAGAATTGAAAAAATCAATAACTCTTCATAGGGATGGCCTACGACTTTGGAAAATTCGGAGGCTTGAAAAGCCACATGGTCTCATGCTATGGTGAATTGTATACATGCATGGAGAATTGAAAATGTGCAGAGAGTAAATAAATTATTAAAAATCAAATACTTGATGAAATTAAATGATTTCTTTTCCACATTATTCTCCTCCGTTCACTCGAGCAAGAGGGTATTTTTATTTTATTTCTCCGATTTTTCTACACAAAGTTATGCATTTTGAAGTTTAGGGAATTAAATAAATAGGAAAATAACCTAATTTCCTACTTATCCACGCGGCGCCGCGTCGGCCTGAGCATCTCCGAAGCTCCACGCGTCGTCTCCCGATTCGGCGCCGCCATCCGACTCGGCGATCCGGGGCCCCGCGGGTCACGTACCAACGCGCCGTCCAGGCTCGATCCGGACCGTCCACTCGATACACGCTCGATCCGACGTCTCATGGTCATCGTCTACGACCGGTGTGCACCCGTGACCGTCAACCTTCTAACCCTAATTTCTCACTCGATTCTCAACGGATTTTCGTGTTCTTATGCTCTCATGGATTCGTCTCGAGGAGACGAACACATCCATACGGTAAACATGTATTTAAATTGACTCAAATTAAATGGAGAATCTCCGTAAGCTCGGGAAGAAGAGTGAGTCCATACCTTTGCTCGGAGAAGTGAAGCTTCGATCCGAGAGTTGTGTCACCTTCGATTGGGTCCAAGCAAGCTCCGGATGAAGTCCCTCGGCCCGGTGAATTGTCCAGGTATGATTTCGACCAAGCCCGATCACAAAGCTTGGAGTCTGGAACAGATGGATGGCCTGGAGAGAGGGCTTTTGCTGGTGGACCTCTTCCCTTGGTCTGGTGAAGGTGTAGGATCAATCAATTTTCGGGATTGACCCACTGTGGAGAAGTGTCCCGTTTTTGGGTGGAATTTTGGCCGAGAAATTGGGCTCGTTGGTGGGGATTAGGGCAAATTGTCACTGGGGATCAACTGCTCTAAGTATGGAGAGTGATCTGGAGCAATTTTGGCAGGGTTTCAGTAAGGTCTGGTTCAGCACCTCCCATGGCCGAGAGGAGGTGAGGTTTAAATAGGAGAGGGTGGAGGGCCTCCCAGGGGGAGTTAGGGCTTGGGATCAGCTGCTTAGGTCAAGGGAAGAACAGCCATGGTGGCCATTGGGCATGGGGCAACTCAACGAAGGTGGAATTCCAAAGTTTGGCTTCTCCCCGTGTCTCGGCCATGGAGTTTTCCGGCGACTCGGTGGTCGGCCGGCCGAGCACCGAGCCACCATCTTGTTCGGGTGGGTCAGGGCTGGGGTTTAGTGTAGGCAATTGGCCAATGCCATGTGTAAAGGGCTTGGATTAAAATGGTATGGGAGAGAGGCCATTTTGGCTCCAAATGGGTCAACCCATCCTTTTTGGGCTAGGTGCACCACCCAATGCTTGGTTTAGGCTGAAGGGAAAGTGATTTGGTTCAGCATAATCAGTAGGGTCAAGTCACCATCCAAGCACGATTAGGCATAAGCATGGTTAAGGGGAATCATGGGAGTGGTTAATCACCTTAAGGGAATGTGGAAAGGATCTCCTCCTTTTGCCCAAGATAGCATGGTGACATGTGAGCAACCCACATGGCTTGCATGTGGCTTAAGAGTGGCTTCATGGCTTGCCTTTGGCTTGGGAAAAGCTTGGTCAATTTCATGAAAATGGAATTTGGAAATTTTGGTAATTTAGGAGTGATTTGAAGGGATTTGGCACATGGCTTAATTTGGATTTATTTTATCATGGGTTTAGAACTTAGGAGATGGTTCCATCCAATGGATGATGATATAAGGTTGTCATGTGGGCTTTGGGCCTTTGAAATTTAGTGAAGGTGGGCTTTTAAAGTGATTTAGGGAAGTGGGTTTTTTTTTTTTTTGATTTTAGGATGAGAATTTTGCAAAGGATTGGATCCAATAAGTGTTGAATTTAGTTTAGGAATGTTTCATGAATGATTTGGAATAAATTTGAAGTGTTTGGGCTAGGTTTGGGTTGGATTTGAACCTCTTTGGTGAATGGGCCAATATAGGTCAAATTGGGCTAACTTGGGCCAATGTTGGGCTAGGGTTGAAATTGATGTAAAATAAATGTTGAAAATGGCTTATGGGGCTGTTTTAAAGAGTTTTCAACTTTGATTGGGTCTTGATTTTGGGGTTTGGGCCTATTTGGGCTAGGTTTAGGTGTAGGCCCATTTAAGGGATTTTGGCTTTGAGTTGAATTTGAGTGAGGTTTGAGTCCAAATCCTGGGCAAATCATGTTAGCATTTTGTTTGTGGAGATGTTAGGGAAGGTTTAGAAAAGGTTTGGGGTCAATTGGAGTTGAATTGGGTTAGTTTGGGCTAAGTTTGGGTCATGGGTCCAAATTGGGCTTTAAGGTCAAAAGTGAAATTGGATTCAAATGTCAATCAAATTGGGCTTGGATTTGGTCTAGATTAGTGTTGGAGATGTTGAATTGAAGTTTAGAATTGAATTGGACCAGAATTTGGGTCAATTGGGTAGGTTTGGTTTGACATTGGGTTCACTTTGGGTTAAAAATGGGTCAAATTGGGGATTTTGACAAGAGTGGGTTAAATTGACAAAATTGGCCCATGGTGTAGTTGAACAAAATGAAATTGGGAATATTTGGGATTTTTTGGAATTTTCTGGGAATTTTCTGAATTTCTGGATTTTTTGGCTAAGAGGGGCATTTTGGGTATTTGTAGGGTATTGAGAGGTATTTTTGGAATTTTTGGTATTTTTGGCTATGGATGATCAATTTGATTGGTGAGGAAATGTTTAGGAATGATTTTGGAGAATTTTGGGTAATTTGGAAATTTTGGAGGATTTGGGTAATTTCGAGGGTTTTGGGTAGATTAGGCGGGTGTAGGGTCCACGGGGTCAAAAATTAAAAATTTGGAAAATTGAAGATTGGGTAATTGTAAGTGGAATGAAATCATTTTGGTTGAGCCATGAAGCCATATCAAGCCCTCATGAGCCATGAAGGGACTCATTTGAGGCATCCACTATGTTGTTCCTAACCCTCTTAGCCAAGGGCTTAGGGGTTAAGGACCATCCATGTGAATCACCTTCATGAGTCAGGAGGTCAAGTTAGGTATGGGTGTGTGAAAGTGTAGTGTATAGGTGTAGTGTGTGTGTAAGTCAACCCTTCACCAGACCAGGCCACCTAGGGCAGTCCTAAGGCCAAAGAGTCCTATAGGAACTCATCCTTTAAACTTCCACATTTGATTTCAACCCTCTAGGTGATTAGGGGTCTACAATCAAGTTTGTGGAGTTTGCAGGGAGTTAAGAAGTGGTTTGAATTTCTAAGTGGTGGGTCCCAATTCTAATCCTCTAGGATAGTCAAAGGAAAAGCCTAAGGCTAGATCCTAAGTACTAAAGAGAAGAAGAGAAGACCTCATCAAAAATGAGGTCAACAGGGCCATCATTGCATTTTACCATGATAAGGGATTGGTCCAAGCTTTGTTTCTTCTCCATTGGGTGGTTGAGGAGGTGTGTAATGACTCATCTAAATCTTCTCCCATGATTGATATGGTTGGTTGCCACCTTTGAAGCTTACTTTTCATGGCCTCATGATGAGTCTTCATATTAGTTAATCGTGGTATGAGGATGAGTTTAAGTGATGTTTACTCCTCATTGGATGGCTCATGAGGTGTATAAGATGGCTCTTATGTTGGTCGGCCACATCATCTTGAGGAAGGAGGTGACTCATGCTTTGGAATGAAGGGGAGATGCCACCTCATTTTCTTTATCATAATGCCTCCATAATGATTTTTAACCTTGGTTAAATGGCATGTCATGAGTTATTAATGGGTTGATTCATATTGAATGGTTCATATAGGTTGTGTCTAACCCATATTGAATCATCCATGATGTCATAAAGGGATTTGAAATTTTGAAAACCAATTATTATGTCATAATTGGTGTTATGTGGTTAAATTCCATTTTATGCCCTTTTTAATTTAATTTCCATTTTAATCTATTATGTCATCAAATAAAAATGTAGGAAATTACTTTATTAATCAATTAATTAATTTTCAATTAATTATTTGATTAATTTTATGTCATTTTTGGTTTAAAATTGAATTTTGTCTCATTTCATGACTTTTAATTATATTTTCATTTTAATTAATTATTTATTTAATTAAAATATTGAAAATTATACTATTAGCCAATTAATTAATCAAAATAATTTTGGAATAATTATTTGATTAATTTATATTATTTTTGGTTCAAAATTGAATGTTTTGACCCAATTTGATGAGTGTTGACTAGGGTTAAGCAGTATTGACCTAGGTTGACCTAGGTTGGTCAATTTTGGTCCAGAGGTGACCTATTTTGACTTTTCTAACCTTGTCATGGTTTGATTAGTCATAAAGTCCAAGGGTTTTGTCATTAAGAGCTTTATTTGGTCATGTTGACCACTTTTAGGTTTTAAGTTAATCCAAGGGTCAATATGTTGACTTTTGGATTAGATTCTGATTATTTTGATTAATATCAAGTTGATCATGTCAATGTCTGTCATTGAAGTCAATTTTGTGGTCAGGGAAGACATAAGTTAGTCATTTTGCCAAATTTTGACCCTTTTAGGTCAAGAGTTGACCAATGGGGGCCAGGGTGATTGTCTTTGTATTATGCATGGATTGTTTTGATCAAATTTTGATTATTTATATTAAAGAATGATCAAGAAGTCAGTGCAATAATCTTTGTGTCATGGTTTGATCTTTTTGACCAAAATTGACTTTTTGGTCAAAGTTGACCAATGAGGTGAATATGGCGGTCTTTAGGTGCTGGGTTGATGATTTTGGTTAACTTTGACTTCTTGGGTCAAAAATTAACCATTTGAGTGAATGAGGTTGGTCATTGGGTCAGGATTGACCATTTTGACCAAAGTTGACTTTTTAGGTCAAAAGTTGACCTGTTGGGTCAATAGGGTTGGTCATTGGGTCGGGATTGACCATTTTGACTTAAGTTGACTTTTTAGGTCAAAAGTTGACTTATTGGGTCAATAGAGTTGGTCATTGGGTCAGGATTGACCATTTTGACAAAAGTTGACTTTTTAGGTTAAAAGTTGACCTATTGGGCCAATAGAGTTAATCATTGGGTCATGATTGACCATTTTGACCAAAATTAACTTTTTAGGTCAAAAGTTGACCTTATTGGGTCAATAGGGTTGGTCATTTTGTCGGTAATGACCTTTTTGACCAAAGTTGACTTTTTAGGTCAAAAGTTGACCTAATGGGTCAATAGGGTTGGTCATTGGGTCTGGATTGACCATTTTGACCCAAGTTGACTTTTTAGGTCAAAAGTTGACATGTTGGGTCAATAGGGTTGGTCATTGAGTCGGGATGACCATTTTGACCAAAGTGACTTTTTAGGTCAAAAGTTGACCTGTTGGGTTAATAGAGTTGGTCATTGAGTCAGGATTGACCATTTTGACTAAAGTTAACTTTTTAGGTCAAAAGTTGACCTGTTGGGTCAATAGAGTTGGTAATTGGGTCAGGATTGACCATTTTGACCAAAGTTGACTTTTTAGGTCAAAAGTTGATATATTGGGTCAATAGGGTTGGTCATTGGATCATGAATGACCATTCTGACCAAAGTAGGCTTTTTAGGTCAAAAGTTGACCTGTTGGGTCAATAGTTGATCAGGTTAGTATTTGTCATTACTGATTTGATCATGTTAATATGTCATCAAAATTTATGTTAAAAAGGTTTCATAGGGTCTCACCCTAGATGTTAGGGTTTAGTGACCATCATTAAGAGTTAAGGAATTAATTTTGGTAGACTTCCCACTCTAATATATTTTGTAAATAGTCCTCTGATCTATAAAAAAATACATATTTCTTTATGTCTTAATTCTTATTAATTTATAAGGATATTATGCTTTAATGAAAGGTATTTTTTGTGTTTTTGGATGTAGGTAATGTAAAAAGGTCTAAGAAGGAAAAAGGAGCAAAAAGGAGTAAAAATGGCGCAAAATACCAAAAGTATAAAAAAATTATGGCCTGGCGCCTAGGCGCCAGAAACTGGCGCCTAAGCGCCAGACTCGATACTGAAGCTCGTCGAGTTTTTGACAATGTTTGATCGGTTATTTTGACGGAGTGAGCGGTTATTGGACATTCTAGAAGGTCGGCGGTTGTTCCTTGATAATAGGACATGTGATACATTGCATTTGGACGCTCCAAAATGGTTTTAATCGCGAAGAGGTGCGAGCCAAAGTGAAGAGGTGCGAAGAGCTGGACGCGGTGTCCCGGCACCTGAGGCGCCGGACCGACCTTCTAGAAGATTCATTGAATGTGGACATGTTTTGAAGAGGTGCCTCGAGGCGACCCTTGAAGCTTATAAATAGAGGTCCATTTCTTCGGAAAACGTGCCCCTCCCATTGTACCCCTTTCTCTTATCTACTTTAGGATCTCTCATCCTTAGAGAGAGAATTAGAGAGAGAAATTTAGGGCCACTTTTGTTTAGTTTAGTGAGTTTATTTTCAAGTTATTGCATCCGGAGTTCATTACACTCGTAGAGTCGGTAGGAATCGGAAGATCCGTAGAAGAAATATTTGAGATAAGTATATTTTTACATTTGATTCAAAGTTTAATTATCATGTTTTGCTATTTATTTTCAATGTGTTACGAGTAGTGAGTTTACTTTCTTCCTTCAATTATGAAGAGATAGATAAGATAATATAAAGATTCGATGGAGAATTAAAATTCAAAATATTTTCAAAACATTGTGATGACATTAATACCTGATCTTACTTTACTTTTTAAATTGGCCGTCTGAATTGTTAAAACCTGTTGAAGAGTTTTGAGACCTTGAAAGAGAAGAACTCTTAACTTGTAAATGTCACATGAATCCTTGGGTAGTCGAAGGCCATGAGCGGGCTATTCAAGGTGAAGTGCAAATAAATAGGAAGATAAGATTTGAAGGGCGTAGAATTGATAAGTTTTTAGAGTGACAGACTAAATTCTTATAATTTGATTTATAGACTAGGAATGGGTCACTAGTAGGGCCGACCATAGCCACCCTTGGACATCTAGAAGTGTGAACCTAGATTAACCCATTCTACTAACAATACATCCGGACATATTCTGTAAATTAGTCAATGTTCTTTGTGTCTGGATCAAAGGGTAAAGAATAGGAATGCTTCTATTTGGCACAATACCATAAATCAAATTCTCCAACGAATATTAAATTATCTTAAAAATCTTAGATTAATTGAAGGAAAGAAAGTTGTTTATTTTATATAGAATTCATAAAATCATTTTCTTATTATTGTTGTCTTTATTTGCATCTAGTAAATTAATAGTAATTTATTTAAAAGATAAAATAAAAATATTTTTTATTTTATTTTTTCTCTATAAATCTTCCCTGTGGGATCGATACTGAGGTCTTTGTTTAAAAACCGTATATTACTTGAAACGATACGTATACTTGCGTAGTACTCACAGTGTGTAAAAATATTTTCTAAATTATATAATATTAATTTTATACACTAGCTGCTATTTATAAATTGAGTCAAAGCTTTTGGCTATCTTTTGGAAGCAAACATTATCGCGTTATTTGCGGTCGGGTCAAGTTTTTGGCGCCGTTGCGGGGAAGGAGGTAAGAAATAGAATAGTTTAAATTTTATATTATATTCCTTATTTTATATGAAGATTTGGTTCGAAGGATTAATACCTTTAGATTCGAATTGGAAAGAACAATTAGAAAAATTAAAAAGGGAAAACAAATTCAAAAATTTCAAGAAATGGCTACTTTACAAAATCCGATTGAACTTAATGATCAAAATATTTATAAACCATTAAGGGATTATGCTAACCCTACAGATTGATGAACTTCATAGTAGTATTCAAATACCCACTCGTAGATGCTTAATTCTTTTGAACTTAAACCGTCTATTATTCAAATGGTGCAAAACAATCAATTTGGTGGATCACCAAATGAGGATCCAAATTTACATTTTGTTAGTTTTTTAGAACTTTGTGCTACCTTTAAATATAACAATGTTTCTGATGATGCTATTAGACTTAGACTCTTTCTTTTTCTTTAAGAGATAAAGCAAAGATGTGGTTAAACTCATTAGCGATCGGTTCTATTAAAACATGGGCTGAAATGGCACAAAAATTCCTTGTTAAATATTTTCCTCCTTCTAAAACTGCTAAATTAAGAAATGATATTACTTCATTTAGTCAATTTGACGGGGAGACAATATATGAAATTTGGGAAAGATTTAAAGAGTTATTAAGAAAATGTCCTCATCATGCTTTACCTGATTGGTTGATTATTCAAACATTTTATAATGGATTAATTGGATCTTTAAAATCAATTATAGATCTTCTGTCTTGGAGGTTCTTTAATGTCTAAATCATTTGAAGAAGCTTACACTTTAATTGAAGAAATGGCTAATAATAATTTTCAATGGCCTTCCGAAAGGATTAATCCTAAAAAGATGGCCAGTATTCAAGATAATGAAGCCTTTTCTATCTTAGCTTCACAAGTTGCAGCAATATCTAAGAAATTAGATAATTTTGCAATTAATATTTCGCATTATAACTCTGCTAATATTGAAGATTCTCAAACTATTGAAACTTTACAAGTTATTGCAAGTAAAAATAATCCTTATTCAAATTATTATAATCCTGGGTGGAAAAATCATCCTAATTTTAACTGGAATAATTCACAACAACAATGGGGTAATAATCAATCTCATCCCACTCGGAAATTGGAATAATCAAGTTAATTCAAATTATAAACCTCCTGGATTTAATAATCGACAAAAAAAGTTATCAATAGAAGAATTAATTATGCAAATGAATAATCAATTACAAAATCAAAATACTGCTATTCGTAATATTGAAAATCAAATGGGGCAAATTGCTACTTTAATTAATAACGGACTCGTAGGAACACTTCCTAGTAATGTTGAAATCAATCCAAAAGAAGCTGAAAAGAACATGAACAGAGTTAAAGGCTGTGCAACTTAGAAGTGGAAAGGAATTAAAAGAAAGATTGCAGAATGAAATTGAAAAAGAGATTGAGGTTGAAGAGATTGAAAAATCTAAAGAAACTATCTCTCCTAGTCAAGATCAGACTGTTATACCTATTAATGTGGAAGTTGAAAAACCACCACCACCTTTTCCTCAAAGACTTAAATAGCAGAAACTTGATCATCAATTTTCTAATTTCTTTGAAATTTTTAAGAAACTTACTATTAACATACCTTTTGTTGAAGCTTTGGAACAAATGCCAACTTACGTAAAATTTATGAAGGATATTTTAAGCAAAAAATGAAAATTTGAAGCTTTTGAAACTGTTGCATTAAGTGAAGAATGCGGTCAATAATTCAAAAGAAATTACCCGAAAAGCTTAAGGATCCCGGAAGTTTCACTATACCCTATGCTATTGGAGAAAAATTTTGCGGAAAAGCTTTATGTGATTTAGGAGCAAGTATTAATCTCATGCCATTTTCTATCTTTCGAAGATTGGATTTAGGAGATATTACTCCCACCACTCGTAACTCTTCGAGTTAGTCGATAGATCTATCACTTATCCTAAAGGAGTTATAGAGGATGTCCTTGTTAAAGTGGATAAATTTATCTTCCCTGTAGATTTCATAGTACTTGATATGGAAGAAGATAAAGAGATACCTATTATTTTAGGAAGAGCTTTTCTAGCTACCGGACGAGCTATGATTGATGTGCAAAAAGGAGAATTAACCATGAGAGTCAATGATCAAGAAATTAAATTCAATGTTCTTAAATCAATGAAGTACCCTGATAAAGAGAAATGCTATCGAATGGAAATAATTGATTATTTAATTGAAAAACATTATCAAGAAAATGTAAAGTTATTTCTGAAAAAAATTTTGAATTTTTAACTGATGAAGATGAAGTAATAGAAGAAAAAGAGACTTATTTTATTAAAGATAATTGGGAAACTTTAGACATAACTCAAAATGATATACTTTTACCCTCAATTAAAAAAGCACACGAATCGGAATTAAAAATGTTACCTTCCCATTGAAAATATGCGTTTCTTGGAAATTCATTAACTTTACTCGTTATTATTTCTTCGAACCGAGTAAAGATCAAGAAGAAAAATTACTAGGTGTGTTAAAGAATTATAAGAAAGCTTTTGGTTGGACTATTGTCGATATAAGAGGAATAAGCCCTTCCATTTGCATGCATAGAATTTTAATGGAAGAAAATTTTAAACCTACTATAGAATCGCAAAGAAGATTAAATCCTATTATGAAAGAGGTTGTTAATAAAGAAATTATTAAGTGGTTAGATGCTGGTATTATTTATCCTCTTTCGGATAGTCAATGGGTAAGTCCTATTTATTGTGTTCCGAAGAAAGGAGGTGTAACTGTCAGTGTTAATGATAAAAATGAACTTATTCCTACAAGACAAGTTACTGGATGGCGAATTTGTATTGACTATAGGAAACTAAATAAAGCCACTAGAAAGGATCATTTTCCTTTACCTTTCTTGGATCAAATGCTCGATAAATTAATTGGACACTCATATTTCTGTTTTCTGGATGGATATTCTGGTTATCATCAATTACTTATTGCTCCTGAGGACCAAGAAAAGACAACTTTTACAAGTCCTTATGGAACTATTGCTTTTAGAAGAATGTCTTTTGGTTTATGTAATGCACCTGCAACTTTTCAAAGATGTGTGATGTCAATATTTGTGATTTGATTGACAAAGGAATTGAAATATTCATGGACGATTTTTCAGTCTTTGGAACTTCTTTTGAATCTTGTTTGGAAAACATAGCCAAAGTTCTGAAAAGATGCGAAGAAACAAATTTAGTTCTTAACTCGGGAAAAATGTCAATTCATGGTCACGGAAGGCATTGTACTTGGTCACAAAGTACCACGAAAAGGGATGGAAGTAGATCAAGCAAAAGTGAAAATTATTGCTGAATTGCAACCACCTACTACTATTACTGATGTGAGAAGTTTTCTAGGTCATGCTGGATTTTATAGAAGATGTATAAAAGATTTTTCTAAAATTGCTAAACCTCTTTGTCATTTATTAGAAAAAGATGCACAATTTGAATTTAATAAAGAATGTATTAATGCTTTTAATATTCTAAAAGAAAAATTAATAACTGCACCTATCATTGTTGCACCTGACTGGAATAAATCTTTTGAATTAATGTGTGATGCAAGTGATTTTGCAATTAGAGTTGTATTAGGAAAAAATATGAGAAAGTTTTCAAAGTTGTATATTATGCTAGTAAAACTCTCACTGAAACACAAAGAAATTACACTACCACTGAGAAAGAGCTTCTAGCTATACTATATGCGTTTGATAAATTTAGACCTTTTCTTCTTGGTACTAAATGTATAGTTCATACTGATCATTCTGCTATTAAATATCTAATATCTAAGAAGGATTCTAAACCTAGACTTATAAGATGGGTTTTACTTCTGCAAGAATTTGATTTTCAAATAGTAGATAGAAAAGGAACTGAAAACCAAATTGCTGATCATTTGTCTAGAATTAAAAATGATATTATTTCGGAAGAAAATATAAATGAGAAATTCCCTGATGAATCTTTATATGTTATTCAAAGATACAAAACATCGTGGTATGCTGATATTTTTTAATTATTTAGTTAGCAATATTTTGCCTTATGACTTGGATAACAAATTTATTAAGAAATTTAAATATGATGTTAAATCTTATATTTGGGAAGAACCTCATTTATTTAAAATTGGTAAAGATTCTATGATTCGAAGATGTGTACCTTATGAGGAAACTTTTGCTATTATTCAAAAATGTCATGATTCTGATTTTGGAGGACACTTTGGCATAGATAAAACTGCATTTAAAATTTTAAATTCTGGATTTTATTGGCCTACCTTATTTAAAGATGTGAGACAATATGTGAAAATATGTAATTGATGTCAAAGGATGGGAAATATATCTAGGAAAGATGAAATGCCTTTAAACTATATATTGGAAGTTGAAATTTTTGATATATGGGGATTAGACTTTATGGGACCATTTGTTCCATCATCCGGAAAAATTTATATTTTATTAGCGATTGATTATGTTTCAAAGTGGATTGAAGCTGTTGCTTTAACCAACTGTGATTCCAAAAGTGTTTCAAAATTTTTAAAGAAAATGATATTTTCAAGATTTAGAATGCCAAAGGTAATTATCACTGATGATGGAAGTCATTTCAGGAATATAAGATTTCAATCATTACTACAAAAATTTGGAATCAAACATAGAATTGCAATCGCTTATCACCCTCAAACTAGTGGAATGGCTGAAGTATCAAACGAGAGAAATTAAAAGAATTTTAGAAAAGACTCGTTAATCCTAAAAGAACTAATTGGGTTGATAGACTTGATTCTGCATTATGGGCTTATAGAACAGCTTATAAGACACCAATCGGAATGTCACCTTACCGGTTAATTTATGATAAACATTGTCACTTACCTGTAGAACTTGAACATAAAGCTTATTAGGTGATAAAGGAGTTAAATTTTAATTTGAATAAAGCAGGAGAAAAACGATTATTGCAACTAAATGAGATGGAAGAAATTAGAAACGAATCGTATGAAAATGCGAGAATTTATAAAGAGAAAGTGAAGATGTTGCATGATAAGACAATTTCAGGAAAAATTTTTGAGCATGGACAAAAGGTATTACTGTTTAATTCTCGTTTAAGACTTTTTCCTGGAAAATTAAGATCTAAATGGATTGGAGTTTATTTAGTTGAGAAAGTATACCATTATGGAGCTGTGGATATTAAAGATCCCAATACAGGAAAAATTTTTAAAGTAAATGGATTAAGATTGAAGCCTTATTTGGGAGATATTAAGAAGATTTATAAAGAGGCTTATGAATCGAGTCAACCTGATTAAAGATTTACTTAAGTCGGGCTGACGACGTTAAACCAAGCGCTTTGTGGGAGGCAACCCATAATTATCTTGTGTTTTTGTGTTTTAATGTAAGGTTATGCCTCGATCTTGATTAATTTTATATTACTTTAAAAAAATTTGATGCTTATAAGTCTTATTTGACTTGGGCTGAAAATTATTTTGAAGTATGTAAGATTTAAAAATAGGATCACTCTATTTTGAATATGAGTAAAAAAGAGATCAAGTTAACCTTCATTATGATAGTTTACAATGTGAGTTATCGAGTCTAAATTACTCTTACCAGTATAATTTACTTATCTTGAAATTTTGAAAATTTGACGATTAGGCAAAACGGAGTTGAACATAGTTCCGGCGCCTAGGCGCCAAAATTCGGCGCCTAAGCGCCAGAATCAACTATGTATCAATAGGTCCGGCGCCTAGGCGCCAGATTTGGCGCCTAAGCGCCATGGTTACTGGGTCGTGCAAAAATCGAAAATTTTCAGTTTTTCACACGATTTTCACCTTTAAATCAACCCATCTTCTTCCCTAACAATCAAGCAATCAATATTACGTCCCTTACACTTCATTCTTGAGAGAATTGAGAAATTTTTGAAGAAATGGAAAGAAGAAATCATGGAGAAGAGGCTAGGGACAAGGTATCAAGGGATTCTCAACCCTACTTCAATGGTTTCATCGCTGTAAGTTTAGAGAAAATTTCTAGTCGTTTGGATAAGTTTGAAGAAGATTTTAAAAGGATTGGAGATCGCCTTCATGAGATGTTTCATCAAGTTGAACATCTAGAATGGCAAATGAAACTTCAATTTGATCATTTTGCGGCTTATCAAGATGCTCAAGTTGAAATGTATGCGAAGAACAAATGGATTGACGAAAAGACGGCTACGGATTTCCCGAGAGCATTAGTATTCTTTCCAAGTGGAATACACAATTTCCCTTGTGAAGATTAGAATATTCTGGTATTGAGATAGTTATTATGGTTTGTTGAGTCGTCGTATCAATTTAGAGAATCGATTGTGTTTGATTGTGTATTTGCTTTCATGTTCAATGTGTGTTGTTTTGCTTTGAAATTGTTATGTTTGAGTGTGTATTAGGAACTTGAATCAAATGTAGTACTTATCTGGAATGTATTGAGTCAATATTGAAGATTTTAAATGGAAATTAGTGAGTTTGATTGAAACCTTATGTTTGATTGGTGGATTTAATATTTAATTTTTATAAATTTTTTAAAAATGTTGTGGAAGTTAGAAACTGAAGCTTTACTGTGATATAAGTAATTGGAAGTTGAATTTATGAATTTTGGTGGAAAAAATAAATTTTAAAAAAATTTTTTGTGAAAGGCGAGTCTGGCGCCTAGGCGCCAGAATTCGGTGCCTAAGCGCCAGTTCGGCCTGTACCCGAAAATTTACTTAAATAACCCCCAAAAGCCATTTTTGACGCCTAAGCTTCATCTTCTTCCCCATTTTTGCAAAAATACATCCTCTAGATCCATTTTGAGGTCAAAACATCAAGGATTTGAGCGCGAAACCACTCGATTTCTTTGTCTCAAGGTCAGATCTACACTTAAAACCATTTATTTTTTATTTTCACCATAGATTTCCCTAAGTTTTGCTAAGAACCGAAAATTTTGAAAAAAAAAATATTCGATTTTTAGTGATTTCTTTGGATTTCTAAACTTATTTTAAGTTTTATAAACTTAAAAAGAGTTTAGATCTTTGATTCCTAAATTTGTTCTTATTTTCTTTCACGTTTAGATGGCTCCAAAATCTAAACGTGGGAAGGCACGAGATAACTTTGATAGCAGCAAATTCTCTACTGCGGCTGCGCATTTTTGCTTCCATGAATTTACGACGTCCAGAAAGTTCATTTCTGAACGAAGTTTCTACCATCCTAGAGAAATGATCGAAAACACTATTGTTGCGCACAACTGGCAACGATTTTGTTATTTTATCGTCGTTGTTGTTATCCCGATTGTTCGAGAATTTTATGCAAATTTTCCGGATGCCGAGGATTATGAAGTCTTTGTCGGAGAAATCGAAGTAGGATTTAGTCCGAAAAGAATCAACATATTTTATGGCTCGCCACCGACTGTTGAAGTGCTATTATTCGGATTATCACCATCCGAGGGAGATTTGGATATGATTATTGCTTATCCGATCGACGGTATCGGATCTTGGAAGATCGGGAACGAAAAAGGGTAAACTTCAAATCCTCTGAATTAAATGGAGTATCTAAAGCATGGCATTATTTTATTTCTGCAAGATTGTTACCTTCCAACCACCTGAGTGAAGTGACTAGAGATCGAGTGATCTTAAATTACTGCATTCAGGAGAGGAAGCCTATTGATGTCGGGAGCATTATTTATGATTCTGTGGAGTCTACTCGCGAGGTCCAAGACTTCGTTGGATTGGGATTTCCATCTCTGATCTACTCACTATGTGTTAGTAATGGAGTCACTGCTGATATTTCTGAGGAGAAGCTGATGTCTACTAAGCCAAATGGGCAGGAGAGTGTTAGTATCTATGATCATCTTCGAGGGAAGAGATCAACCGCTCCTTCTACTTCTGCACATACTTCAGGTAGACCTTCTACTTCTAGACCCTCTACTTCTGTCGAGCCACCATCGATTTCCGGGAATCAATGCATGATCAATTTTTAGAGCAAGCAGCAGGAGTTATTTCAAACTCACCTGCAGATTGATACTATCGATAGAAAACTAGATCATTTATCTGATTATACCCAGAGCAAGAGTAGTTATGATGCTGAGTTTGATGAAGCCCTAGTCAGATTTCTGAAGGGTGAACATGATGTTAGTTTTCCTACTTTTCCTAATTTCACACCATTTGTAGATCCTAAGGACGTAGAATTTTCCTTTGGTGATGAAGATGATGATGAGGATACAGCTAGTGATTAGTAGTTATAGAACTCTATGATGTGTTACTCTGTTAGTTTGTTTTATTTGGATTATTTGTTAGTTTTGTATTTGATGTATGTTGACTGTTTAGTATTAGGATTTTGTTGTGTTGAGACTGAAGTTAGAATTAATTTATATGTTGTTTTAGTTTAATGTTTAGTACTTAATTATTTTGCTCTGTTTTAATTCTGTTTCAAATTTAATATCATCATAAAATTAGCCTGCTTACTTTTTATATACATGCTTCAATTTTATCTTAATTATTCATAAAAGCATGATTAGAAGTTAATTTTTCTTTTTAAGATTGTTTTTACATACTTATTAAAAATTCTTATGATTTTCTTTCTCTCATACTTTCAAATTATCATAGTATACCAAAACTTTCTTAAAGAGCTAATATTTTCTTGGGGGAAGTGAAAATCCATTCAAAATTAAATTTTATTTGTTCTTAAAGAGCTAATATTTTCTTAAAAATAAAAACTTTTTAACATAACTTAAGGAATGAAGGATTTATTTGAGATCACTTTTATTTTTGAAATTATAAACAATTTAGTGAAATTAACCAAAATTTTACTAACTTTGATTGATTTTAAGAATAAAATTATTTAACTTAAAAGAAGAATGAGATAAAGAATTTTTCTATTCATGGTAGAAATAATAGAATTTTAGAATTATTAAGTAATAAAAAATTATCACTTGAAAAAGAAAAGATTGGAATTCTTTTTGAATTTTTATTTATGTTATAATAATTAAGTAGAAATGTATAAGTTTTGAAAATATAAGTTAAGGATAGTGAAGTTCAAAACCATTAACAAGTTATCCGGATATAAGTAATCCTCTCTATAAATTCAAAAAAAAAAAAAAGAGATAGAGAGGAGAAGCTTGAGGAAATGCCTAATCAAAAATTGCCTTCACTTGAATTATCTTATAGGAAGAAAACTAGTTACATACTTTACTTAATTTTTATACATAAATATTTATTTAGAAAAGATTTTTCAAGAAGATCTTTTTCTTGTAAATAATCTATGAAAGCTTAATATAATAGACTTCTATTATTTTCAAAATGAATGAAAAGTTTGAAATCTTATGATTTGGTAGTTAAATATTCTTTAAATTCTTAAAATTAAACCTAGTTAGTGAAATTGGGTTAATAATTTACTAAAGACTTTATAAAATAAAAAATTATAAGGAATCTTAAATATTTATCTTTATTTCCAAAAGTTATATTTTATATAGTAGAAAGAGTTACTTGAGGACAAGTAACATTTAAGTTTGGGGGATTTTGAATTATAAAAAAAATACCTATTTCTTTATGTATTAATTCTTATTAATTTCTAAGGATATTATGCTTTAATGAAAGGTATTTTTTGTGTTTTTGGATGTAGGTAATGTAAAAAGGTCTAAGAAGGAAAAAGGAGCAAAAAGGGGCAAAAATGGAGCAAAATACCAAAAGTATAAAAAAATTATGGCCTGGCGCCTAGGCGCCATACTCAATACGAAAACTGTCAAGTTTTTGACAACGTTTGATCAGCTATTTTGACGGAGTGAGTGGTTATTTGACATTCTAGAAGGCTGGCAGTTGTTCCTTGATAATAGGACATGTGATACATTGCATTTGGACGTTCCAAAACGGTTTTAATCGCGAAGAGGTGCGAGCCAAAGTGAAGAGGTGCGAAGAACTGGACGCGGTGTCCAGCGCCTAAGCGCCAGATTTCGGCGCCTAGGAGCCAGACCGACCTTCTAGAAGATTCATTGAATGTGGACAGGTTTTGAAGAGGTGCCTCAAGGCAACCCTTGAAGCCTATAAATAGAGGTCCATTTCTTCGTAAAACGTGCCCCTCCCATTGTACCCCTTTCTCTTATCTACTTTAGGATCTCTCATCCTTAGAGAGAGAATTAGAGAGAGAAATTTAGGGCCACTTTTGTTTAGTTTAGTGAGTTTATTTTCAAGTTATTGCATCTGGAGTTCATTACACTGTGGAGTCAGTAGGAATCAGAAGATCCGTAGAAGAAATATTTGAGATAAGTATATTTTTACATTTGATTCAAAGTTTAATTATCATGTTTTGCTATTTATTTTCAATGTGTTCTGAGTAGTTAGTTTACTTTCTTCATTCAATTATGAAGAGATAGATAAGATAATATAAAGATTCGCTGGAGATTTAAAATTCAAAATATTTTCAAAACATTGTGATGACATTAATACCTGATCTTACTTTACTTTTTAAAATGACCGTTTGAATTGTTAAAACCTGTTGAAGAGTTTTGAGACCTTGAAGGAGAAGAACTCTTAACTTGTAAATGTCACATGAATCCTTGGGTAGTCGAAGGCCATGAGCGAGCTATTCAAGGTGAAGTGCAAATAAATAGGAAGATAAGATTTAAAGGGCATAAAATTGATAAGTTTTTAGAGTGACAGACTAAATTCTTATAATTTGATTTATAGACTAGGAAAGGATCACTAGTAGGGCCGACCATAGCCACCCTTGGACATCTAGAAGTGTGAGCCTAGATTAACCCATTCTACTAACAATACATCCGGACCTATTCTCGTAGATTAGTCAATGTTCTTTGCGCACGGATCAAAGGGTAAAGAATATGAATGCTTCTATTTGGCACAATACCATAAATCAAATTCTCCAACGAATATTAAATTATCTTAAAAATCTTAGATTAATTGAAGGAAAGAAAGTTGTTTATTTTATATAGAATTCATAAAATCATTTTCTTATTATTGTTGTCTTTATTTGCATCTAGTAAATTAATAGTAATTTATTTAAAAGATAAAATAAAAATTATTTTACTATTTTATTTTTTTTTCTATAAAACTTCCCTGTGGGATCGATACTGAGGTCTTTGTTTAAAAACCCTATATTACTTGAAACGATACGTATACTTGCGTAGTACCCCTAGTGTGTAAAAATATTTTCTAAATTATATAATATTAATTTTATACACTAGCCGCTATTTATAAATTGAGTCAAAGCTTTTGGCTATCTTTTGGAAGCAAACATTACTGCGTTATTTGCGGTCGGGTCATCCTCACAAAAGTGAGGTCAACAATTATTCATCCATATCTAAGTTACGATTTAGTGGTGATATTTTAATCTGTGCTTAATGAACCTTTATGACTTAATTATTCCGTGATCGGGATAACTAAGTGTTCACTTGATATTCCGTTTAAGAATTATGTTGGTGGATGCCTTTAAAGGCAATTTTAATTATTAGGGGCTTTTGCTCTTTCAATTAAGGTTTGGCTTGTAGTACTTTAAGGGTTTTCCGAATTGGTTGTGTTTCATTTTCTAAACCTCATTAAACGAATTTAAATCAATTCTAGTTCACTACTAAACCCTTAAGATCTTATAGATAAATTCATAATTTTTAAAGGTATTGAATTAAGTGGCTTTAACTCATACTGAAAGATTGTGCTTATCATTTGTCACCAATTAGGGGCATCCAGATTAGTGAATTATTATCTTCTTATCTTAAGCCCACCACATTAGAATCATCCAATCGGATTAACTTTTAAATCACATTGATTCGGGAAATTACAATTTTGTCCTTTTTATAGAAAAGCGATGAATTGGTTCACTTTTAATCTCTTATGTTTCAATCATCCAAGAAAGCAAATTAAGATCAAAATTACCCACTTACCCTTTAGTTTAACCTAATATTTAATTAGAGCACAAAATTCTGTAATTACCATTTTGCCCTTAAGGCTTTCCATTTCATAATTCTTTAAATTTAACTCAAATGACTTTAAAATTTTATAAGTACCTTGCTCATAAGTCAATTAAAATATCTGAGGAGAAATTACAATTATTTTTATTTTTATTTAATTTTTAATAATTATTTAACTCAAAAATAAAGATTTTCAATGTTAATTAATTCAGTTGATCAAAATAAATCTTCTATCCTTAGAAAAGTATTGGAGGTTCACCTATATCAGAGGACCTCAAGGAACAATTTTTATAATCTTTTTAATGCAATTTTAATTATTATAATTATTCGTTGATTTTTTGTGATTAATTGGATAGAAAATATGATTTAACCTTAAAGATTACCATTTTTACTTTTATTTAGTTCCTATAAATTCAGAGAACTCAGAGAAACAAATTTTATATTTTTGTGATTTTTATTTTATTTATTGTAATTATTTTAGTGCAAAAGTAAGGAAAATACATTTTAGGCATTTAAAAATACACAACTATATTAAAAAAAAATTAGGAAAAATATTTTAAGTGGTTCCCAAGTGATCAGGGAATAATTTGAGACATTTTAGTACATTTTTACATTTTTATATTTTTATTTTATTTTTAATTTTTTAAAAATTAGGGAAAATTGTGGAAAATGAACCTTTTATTCAAAAATAAATTTTTTTTAGTGCCCCTAGTCACAAGGATCACTCCAAACTACTTTTAATAGTTTTTTCAATTATTATTTTAGTGCAAAAATCCCATTTACTTAGAAAAATGGACTTTGATATTGAAAATAATTCAAATGAGTTTCAAATTTTTATAGATGCTTAATATGCTCATTATCTCTATTTTGGATAGAATATTATGATTTTTTGAGTTATATTTTATTTTCTTATATATTGGTTTTAATGACTTAATTTCATGAGATAATACACTTAATTGTTAAACTCAATTTATATTTTGTTAAGGTTCTCTAACCAAAGTAAACCTACCAAACCCATTTTCATAATTTTTTATTTTATATTTTAATTTTACAATTATTTTAAGCAAAATAAGGGTGATTTTCATGGAAAATTAGGGCTTTTAAGGTTAGAGGTCTTCTCTAGCTCTAGAAAATCAAAGAACACTTCTAACCACCTAAAGAACAAGCCCACCAAATTTCATGTTATTATGACACATATTTAATTAAACAAAATTAGAATAAATTTTGGGGTCTTTAATTAATTAAAAAATAAAATACATAACATACAATTTTAATTTTTGGTTCATAATATTCTCCTCTGTTTACTGAGCACGGAAGTATTTAAATTTTATATTTAGGATTTTTCTGCACCAAGTTATGTATTTTTTAAGTTTTTGGAATTATTTAAATCAAAAAGTCCTATATTTCTACTTGTCCACGTGGCTGCCAGCGCATCCTAGGAGTCTCTGAAGCCATGCATGTTGCACTCTCATTTGACGTTGCCATTTGAGTGAGCTGCCACGTGGCCCGCAGGTCACGACTCATTCCTTCATCCGTCGCGATCTCAGTCATCCGCTCGATGCACGTGTGATCCGACGGTCCCTGGCCTTCATCCCCAACCGGCGTAAACTAAGAATCGTCCACACTAAAACCCTAAGATTTTACTCTGTACTCAACAAACTCACACGGTGTTTGATCCTACACCTATACCTAAGTGAGACCAAACAATATATATGGTTAATCAACCATGGAATTAAATTTTTCTTCAAAAAGGCTCAAACCAAGCTCGGATTTGGGGGAAATGTTGCATACCTTATCCCAAGAAATGAGGCCTCGATTGGGTGTATTCTGAAGCTTCGTTGTGAGCTGACAAACCTACTTTAAGTGTTAATTTAAGCAGGGGTTGGAGCTGTGTAAGAGTTTTACCTGAGGCTGGCATGGCCTTGGTCAAAGTTTGGTGCAGAGGGCTTGGGAGAGGGGGCCTTTAATCGAGGAGGTGTTCCTAAGCTCTGGCGAAGCTTTAGAGCAGCTCAATTTAAGGTTCAGTGGAGTTTCGTGGGATGGTCATCAAATTGCCCTGTTTTTTAGCTCTGAAATTAAGCTCGGGCAGGGAAAATGGAGGCTGGAAGATGGTAAGGATGATCATCGCAAGGTTGCTAAAGGGTTAGGGAAAATTTTGGCTGGGATTTGCCAAGGTCTCAGTGCATCTCCCCTTTTGGTCGTGAGGGGGGTGTTTAAATAGTCATGGCCATGGTGGCCAACATGACGAGTCAAGGGGTGGAAAAGGTCGCTTAGGTGGAAGGTTGATGGGAGTGAGTGATCTACCTAAAAAATACCCATTTTTATGTCTTATTTATGATTCAATTCTTAAGGATATTATGCTTTAATGAAAGGTATTTTCATGTTTTTGGATGTAGATGATTAAAAAGAGTCCAAGAAAGAATAAGAAGGAAAAAGGAGCAAAAAGGAGCAAAAATGGAGCTTGTGAAGCAAAATATTGGAATTATTGGCCTGGCGCCTAGGTGTCAGAATCCGGCGCCCAAGCGCCAGTTCGATACAGACGCTGTCAAGATTTTTGGATGACTTTGGGCAGTTATTTTGATGGTGTTAAGCGGTTATTAGAGCTTCTAGAAAACTGTAAGTTACTCCTAATAAATAGGACATGTGATACAATGTATTTGGATACAAGGAAACGATCTGGATCGCGAAGAGGTGCGATCCAAAGTGAAGAGGAGCAAAAGACCTAGTCACGGAGTCCGGCGCCTAGGCGTGACAGTTACCTTCGAGAATATACATTGAATTTGGATGAATTTTGAAGAGGTGCCTTAAGCAACCCCTGGTCAAATTCAGAGCTCTATAAATAGGAGCCCATTCTACAGAAAAAATCGCACCAACCCCCCCTCTTAGTACACATACCCATTTTAGCATCTTCTCTCCCCTCTTTAGTTTTATTTAGTCTCTTCCATACTTAGGGTGCCACTTTACTTTGTATCTAGTGAGTTTATTTTGAGTATTTATTGTGTGTTGTTGTTGTTGGAGTCTTTCATCATTGCTTTGGAGTCAGTAGAAGTCAGCGGATCACTTGAAGGAACACTTCAGATAAATATTTGTACTTTAGTTCAAAGTTTTATAAATATGTTTTGTTGTGTTATTTCAATGTGTTCTGAGTAGTTAGTAATCTTTCTCCTTTCATCTATGAAATGATTATAAATTAATTAAATGTTGTAGGAGAATTAAATTTAAAATATTTTAAAACATTGTGATGATATTAATACCTGATCTTAGTTTACTTTTTAAATTGGTCATTTAAATTGTTAAAACCTGTTGAAGAATTTTGAGACCTATCCGGAGATAAATTCTTAACTAGTAGATATCACATGAATCCTTAGGTAATCGCAAGCTATACGCGGATTATTTAAGGTGAAGTACAAATAAATAGGAAGATATTATTTATTGGGCGTAAAATTAATTAATTTTTAGAGTGAAAGACTAAATTCTAATAATTTCATTTATAGAAAGGTAACGGGTCACTGGTAGGGCCGACCATAGCCACCCTTGGACATCTAGTAGTGTGAGCCTAGATTAACACATTCTACTAATAAAACATCCTAAGCCGATATATAGATTAGTCAATATTCTTTGCACCTGGACCAAAGGGTAAAGAATAGGAATGCTTCTATTTGGCACAATACCATAATCTAAATTCCCTACAAAAGATAATTATTCTATAAATCTTGGATTAGTTGAAAAGGAGAAAGTCGTTTTTTATACTTACATTGAATTCTAATTACTGCTTACTTTACTTTATTACTGCTTACTTTACTTTATTATTGCTTATTGCTTACTTGCTTTTAGTAAAAATTGTTAGTAAATTAAATTTGAATATATATATATATATATATATATATATATATATATATATATATATATATATATATATATATATATATATAAAGAGAAAAGTATATCTAAATTGCATTTAATTTGAAAATTCCAAAATATTTCTTACATTTCTTACTTTTTATAAATTCACTATCTATGTGGGATCGATAACCAGGACTCCACTAGAGCTCTGTATTACTTGAACGATACGTATACTTGCGTTTAAAATTGTGACTTTTACAATAATTATTATAAAATCTAAATATAAATTAATAAAAGTAAACCTCGCACATCAAGTTTTTGAAGTCATTTGCGAGAATTAAATATTCTAAAAAGTGGTATCAAATTCTTGTATTTCAAAGCATATATAAAGTCGCATCGCATCAAGTTTTTGGCACCGCTGTCGGGGATAGGATAAAATAAAAAGTAAAAAAAAAGAAAGATTAAAAAAAATAAAAATAAAGATATAAATATAAAAACAAAACAACAAAATAAAACAAAAATATTTTTTTAAGTTTTATGCGTAGTTCTGGATCTGAAGGATTACTACCTTTTGATTCTGAATTAGAAAGAACAATTAAAAGAATTAAAAAAGGAAAAAAATTTCAAAACATCAAGAAATGGCTAACTTACATAACAATAATCAAAATCCAATCGAAATTAATGAACAAAATAATTATAAACTACTAAGGGAATATGCAAACCCTAAAGCTGATGAACTTCATGTTAGTATTCAAATTCCAGTTGTTGATGCTAATTCTTTTGAGCTTAAACCTTCTATTATTCAAATGGTTCAAAACAATCAATTTGGAGGAACACCTAATGAGGATCCAATTTTACATCTTGCTAGTTTTTTATGACTTTGTGCTACCTTTAAATATAATAATGTTTCTGATGATGCTATTAGGCTTAGACTCTTTCCTTTTTCCTTAAAAGATAAAGCAAAGATGTGGCTTAATTCATTAGCAACTTGTTCTATTAAAACATGGGCAGATAAGGCACAAAAATTCCTTGCTAAATATTTTCCTCCTTCTAAAACTGCTAAATTGAGAAATGATATTACTTCATTTACGTAATTTGATGGAGAAACAATTTATGAAGCTTGGGAAAGATTTAAAGAATTATTAAGAAAATGTCCTCATCATGCTTTACCAGATTGGTTAATTATTCAAACATTTTATAATAGACTTATTGGATCACTTAGATCTATTATAGATGCTGCTGCTGGTGGTTCTTTAATGGCTAAGACATTTAAAGAAGCCTACACCTTAATTGAATAAATGGCTAATAATAATTTTCAATGGCCTTCTGAAAGGGTTAATCCTAAAAGAATGGCCAGTATTCAAGATAATGAAGCCTTTTCTATTTTAGCTTCACAAGTGGCTGTGATATCTAAGAAATTAGATAATTTTGCTATTAATATATCGCATGTAAGTAATGATAATTCTACAAATTCTGATGATTCTTAAACAATGGACACTTTGCAAGCTATTGTTAGTAAAACTAATAATCCTTATTCTAATTACTATAATTCTGGTTGGAAAAATCATCCTAATTTTAATTGGAGTAATGGACATCAAGTTAATCCAAATTGGAACAATCATGAAATTCAAACTATAGACCAACTTATCCTCCTGGTTATAACAATCAACAGAAAAAGTTGTCTATAGAAGAATTAATCTTGCAACTAAACAATCAGCTACAAAGTCAAAACACTGTTATTCGTAATATTGAGAATCAGATGGGTCAAATCGCTAATTTCATTCATTACAGACCTCAAGAAACAGTGCCTAGCAATGTCAAAGTTAATCGTAAAGAATCTGGAAAAGAACATGAACAAGCAAAAGCTGTACAACTCAGAAGTGGAAAGGAATTAACAGAGAAAACACGGAACGAGATTGAAAAAGAGAAAGAAGTTGAAGAGATTGAAAACCTAAAGACACTCTTTCTCCAAGTAAAGATCAGACTGTTGTACCTATTGAAGTGGAAGTTGAAAGACCACCACCACCTTTTTCTCAAAGACTTAAACAGCAGAAGCTTGACCATCAATTTTCCTTTTGCTGAAGTTTTGGAGAAACTTACCATCAACATTCCTTTTGCTTGACCATCAATTTTTAAGAAACTTACCATCAACATTCCTTTTGTTGAAGTTTTGGAGCAAATGCTAAGCTATGCAAAATTTATGAAGGATATTTTAAGCAAGAAGAGAAAATTTGAAGCTTATGAAACTGTTGCATTAAGTGAAGAATGTAGTGCAATAATTCAGAAGAAATTACCTCGTAAACTTAAAGATCCTGAAAGTTTCACTATACCATGTGCTATTGGAGAAAAATTCTGTGGAAAAGCCTTATGTGATTTAGGAGCTAGTATTAATCTCATGTAATTTTCAATCTTTCGAAGGTTTGATTTAGGAGAGATTTCTCCTACCACTGTAACTCTACAGTTAGCTGATCGATCGATCACTTATCCTAAAGGAGTTATAGAGGATGTTCTTGTTAAGGTAGATAAATTTATCTTCCCCGTGGATTTCATTGTCCTAGATATGGAAGAAGATAAAGAAATACCTATCATTTTAGGGAGACCTTTTCTAGCTACCTGGTCGAGCTATGATTGATGTGCAAAAAGGAGAATTAACGATGAGAGTTAATGATCAAGAGATAGCATTCGGTGTTCGAAATCGATGAGGTATCCCGATAAAGAAAAATGCTTATCGGATGGATATTTTTTATTATATAATTGAAAAGCATTATCAAGAAAAATGTAAAGTCATTTCGATGATAAAGATAAAGAATCTATGTTATATAATGAGTCATTAAATGAAGAAAATTTATTTGAAAAAACTCATTATTTTCATGAAAATTGGGAAATTTTAGACACATCTAAAAATGATATACTTTTACCCTCGATTGAAAGAGCCCCCGAACTGGAATTAAAAATGTTACTCGCACGGTTAAAGTATGCATTTCTTGGAAATTCATTAACTTTACATGTAATTATATCTTCGAATTAAGCAAAGATCAAGAAGAGAAATTAATCGAGTTACGAAGAATTATAAGAAAGCTTTTGGTTGGACTATTGCAGATATAAAAGGAATAAGCCCTTCAATCTGTATGCATAGGATTTTAATGGAAGAAAATTGTAAACCCACTATTGAACCTCAAAGAAGATTAAACCCAATTATGAAAGAGGTTGTCAAGAAAGAGATTTTGAAATGGTTAGATGTTGGAATTATTTATCCTATTTCGGATAGCCAATGGGTGAGTCCTATTCATTATGTTCTGAAGAAAAGAGGAGTAACTATCATTGTTAATGAAAAAAATGAATTAATCCCAACAAGACAAGTTACTGGATGGCGTATTTGCATTGACTATCAAAAATTAAACAACGCCACTAAAAAGGATCATTTTCCTTTACCTTTTCTGTATCAAATGCTGGATAAACTAGCTGGACACTCATATTTCTGTTTTCTGGATAGATATTCTGGTTATCATCAATTACCCGTTGCTCCTGAGGATCAAGAAAAGACAACATTTACAAGTCCTTATGGAAAATTTGCCTTTAGAAGAATGTCTTTCGGTTTATGCAATGAACCTGCAACTTTTCAAAGATATATGATGTCAATATTCTCTGATTTGATTGATAAAGGAATTGAAGTATTTATGGACGATTTTTCAGTTTTTGGAACTTCTTTTGAATCTTACTTAGAAAATATAACGAAAGTTTTGAAGAGATGTGAAGAAAAAAATTTAGTTCTAAACTGGGAAAAATGTCAATTTATGGTCACAGAAGCAATTGTACTTGAAAATAAAGTTTCACAAATAGGGATGGAAGTTGATCAGGCAAAAGTGAAAATTATTGCTGAACTGCAACCACCTACTACCGTTATTGATGTGAGAAGTTTTTACGGGTCATGCTGGATTTTATAAGAGATATATAAATGATTTTTCTAAAATTGATAAACCTCTTTTCCATTTATTGGAAAAAGAAGCTAAATTTGAATTTAATGATGATTTTCTGAATGCGTTCAATATTCTGAAAGAAAAATTAATTACTGCACCGGTTATTATTGGACCTGATTGGAATAATCTTTTTGAATTAATGTGTGATGCAAGTGATTATCCAATCGGAGCTGTATTAGGACAAAAATATGAGAAACTTTTTAAAATTATATACTATGCTAGCAAAACTCTCAATGAAACTCAAATAAATTACACTACTACTGAAAAAGAGTTTTTTTTACAATAGTATATGCCTTTGATAAATTTAGACCATATCTTCTTGGAACAAAATGTATCGTATATACTGATCATTATGTTATTAAGTATTTAATGTCTAAAAAGGATGTTAAACCTAAATTGATCAGATGGGTTTTACTTTTGCAAGAATTTGATTTTGAAATTGTGAACAGAAAAGAAACTGACAACCAAATTGCTGATCATTTATCAAGAATAAAAAATAATAATGAGAAGATTTTTGAAGAAAAGATAAATGAGAAATTCTCGGATGAACAAATAAATGTCATTCAAGGATTACAAATGTCTTGGTATGCAGATATAGTTAACTACTTGGTTAGAAATATTTTACCTTATGGGATGAATAGTAAATACATTAAGAAATTCAAGAATGATTGTAAATCATATATTTGGGAAGAACCTCATTTATTTAAAATAGGAAGAGATTCTGTGATTTGAAGATGTGTACCTTATGAAAAAATTTTTGCAATTATTCAAAAATGTCACGATTCTGAATTTTGAGGACACTTTGAGATGATAAAACTGCATTTAAAATTTTAAATTCTGGATTTTATTGGCTTACTTTATTTAAAGATGTTGGACATTATGTGAAAACTTGTGATCAATGTCAAAGAATGGAAAATATATCCAGAAAAGATGAAATACCTCTAAACTTTATATTAGAAATCAAAATTTTCGATGTATGGGGTTTAGACTTTATGGGACCTTTTGTACCATCATCTGGAAAAATTTATATTTTATTAGCAGTTGATTATGTTTCAAAGTGGATCGAAGCTGTAGCTTTACCTAACTGTGATTCCAAAAGTGTTTCAAAATTTTTAAAGAAGATGATTTTGCCAAGATTTGGAATGCCCAGGATAATTATCACAGATGGGAGAAGTCGTTTCAGAATTATAAGAATTCAATCATTGCTGGAAAAATTCAGAATTAAACATAGAATTGCAACTGCTTATCAACCTCAAACAAGTGGAATGGCTGAAGTGTCAAACAGAGAAATTAAAAGAATATTTGAAAAGACTCGTTAATCCTAAAAGAACTCGACTAGTTGATAGACTTGATTCCGCATTATCGGCTTATAGAACGGCTTATAAGACACCTATCGGAATGTCACCTTATCGGTTAATTTATGGTAAACATTGTCACTTACCTGTTGAACTTGAACATAAAGCTTATTGGGCAATAAAGGAGTTCAATTATAAATTGAATACTGCAGGAGAAAAATGATTATTACAACTGAATGAAATAAAAGAGATAAGAAATGAGTCTTATGAAAATGCAAGAATTTATAAAGAAGGAATGAAGAAATTGCATGACCAAATGATTTCAAGGAAAATATTTAAGCCTGGACAAGAAGTATTATTATTTAATGCTCGTTTAAAACTTTTTCCTGGAAAATTAAAATCTAAATGGATGGGACCATTTATAATTGAGAAAGTATACCCTTATGGAGTTGTGGATATCAAAGATCCTAAAACTGGAAAAGTATTTAAAGTTAACGGATTAAGACTAAAGCCTTATATAGGAGAAATGAAATTAAATTACAAAAAGGCTTATGAGCTGAGTCTATCCGATTAATTCAATTAATTAGGTCGGGCTGACGACGTTAAACCAAGCGCTTTGTGGGAGGCAACCCATTTTTATTAGTGTGAGTTAAATTATTGTTGTAGGGTTATGCCTTGGTCTTGACTAAATTTATATATGACTTCTGGAAATAGAAGGCTAAGAAGTCTGTATTGGCTTAAGCTAAACATTTTCTTGAAGTATATAGAATTTGGACTTGAACCACTCCATGACAAATGTGAGTAAAAAGGAGATCAAGTTAACCTTCGTTTGTGATTGTTTGTGATTTGAATTTTTTGTAATTATGTTTGTATGTTGATCATACCCGTTTATTAGACCTATTTTTACGACCGAAACTTGCAAAATTTGACGATAAGCGAATCGGAGTCGATCGAGGTTCCGGCGCCTAGGCACCAAAAGATGGCGCCTAAGCGCCAGAATGGCCTACGTTTCAAAGATTCGGCGCCTAGGCGCCAGATTCCAGAGCCTAAGCTCCACGGTTACAGATCGTGGAAAAACCAAAATTCTTCAGTTTTTCACACGAAATCTCTTTATTTATAGCCTATTCTTCGTCCCCAAACCCATAGAAACATTAATTTCGACCAGAGCAATCCATTTTGGAGGAGTTAAGAAGGATTTGGAGGCAATGGATAGAGGAAATCATGGAAATGAGGTAAGAGACAAATCTCCTAAAGATCCTCAGCCTTATTTTAATGGTTTTATTGCTGTTAGTTTGGAGAAAATTTTTAGTCGATTGGATAAGATTGAAGCAGAACTTAAAAGTATTGGTAATCGTCTCCATGAGATGTACCACCAATACGAACACTTGGAATGGCAAACCAAACTTTAATCTGATCATATGGCAGCCTATCATGATGCTCAAGTATAAATGTATGCAAAGAACAAGTGGATTGATGAAAGGACGGCTTTGGAATTTCTAAGGGCGTTGGTGTTCTATCCCTTCGGTCCTAGCTAAATTCATTGCGAAAGAGATGGTAATTGAAGATCGGTGTTAAATAGATCCTATATGTGTTTTAGGTGTGATCGAGTCTTGTGTTAGTGTGTTGAATATCGAATTTGTGTGTTTGCTTAATTGTTCAATGTGTGTTGTTGGATCTGAATGTTTGCTTTGAACATGTTGTTGTTTGTGTTATTTATAAAACTATGAACCTTGATACAGTCTTGTTCTGAAATTTGTTGAATTTGGAATGGAAATTAGGGATTGGAATTAAAGAATTTGGATACATGTTTGTGGATCTATACTATCATTTTAAATTGATTGTGAAAATATTTGGAGGATATAAATTAGATTAATACTCTCATAAGAGTAATTAGGAGTCAAATTTGATAAGATTTGGTAGAAAATATTTAATTTAAATCAAATTTTTGGAAAGGCGAGTCTGGCGCCTAGGCACCGGTTCGGCCTGAACCCGAAAACTCATCTTCTTAAACCCCCCACCCCATTTTTGACGCCTAAGCTTCCTCCTCCACTATTTTTCATGAAAATATCTCCTATAGATCCCATTTAAAGCCGGATTTTCAAGTTTTTGAGCTTGAAATCACCCGATTTCTTCATCCCGAGGTCAGATCTACATTCTAAACTCATTATTTTTTATTTTTACCATGGATTTTGCTCTCATTGAAAAAACCAAAATTTTGAGAAAAATTTTGATTTTTAAGGTTAAATCCATGAATTTCTAAGCTCTTTCAAGTTTGAAAAGCTTAAATTAGTTTATTTTCCTAGATCCGTTGAATTTATTTCATGTTTTTCTTTCACGTTTAGATGACACCCAAATCTAAGCAAGGAAAGGAACGAGAAAATTTTGATTGTAGAAAGTTCTTCACTGCTACTGCACACTTCTGATACAATGATTTTGCTACGACTCAGAAATTTATCTCGGAGCGAAGTTTTTATAATCCTAGAGGAAGAATTGAGGAGACTATCGTTGCGATCAACTGGCAACGATTCTGCTATTTCATTGTTTTTGCCGTTATCCAGGTTGTTAGAGAGTTTTATGCTAATTTCATGGATGCTGAAGAATACGAGATTTTTGTTCGAGGAGATGGAGTAGGATTCACTCCTGAAAGCATCAATATTTTCTATGGTCTGCCGCTAAACATAAAGTGTTATTACTCTAGATTATCTCCATCTGAGGGAGATTTGTATATGATCATTGCCTACCTGACTGATAGTACTGGAGCCTGGAAGATTCGGAACAGAAAAAGGGTAAATTTTTCATCTTCTAAACTTAATGGTGTTTCAAAGGCATGGCACTACTTTATTTCTACTCGTCTCCTTCCATCCAATCATCTGAGCGAGGTTACCAAAGATAGAGCTATTCTTAACTAATGCATTCAAGAGAGGAAGCCTATTGATGTAGGGAGCATTATTTATGATTCTGTAGAAGCTACTGCTCATTCTAGCACTTCTATTGGACTTGGCTTTCCATCTCTGATCTATTCTCTATGTCAAAGTGCTGGAGTAGTTGCTGAGTTTTCAAAGGAAAAGCTCAAGTCGACAAAGCCTATAGGAAAAGAAAGCGTCAGTATTTATGATCGACTTCGAGGTAAGAGTTCTACTGTACCTTCTGGTTCATTACCTACTTCAGGTAGAGCTTCTACTTCTAGACCATCTACTTCGCCGAGCCACCATCTACTTTTGGGAAACCATGCATGATCAGTTTATAGAGCAGCCAAATGAGTTATTCTTAACTCATTATAGAGTAGATACCATAGATAAGAAGATTGATCATCTTTCTGAGTATACACAAAGAAAGAGTGATTACGATGCTGAGTATTCTGAGTCTTTAGTGAGATTTCTGAAGGGTAAGCACGATGTTCAATTCCCTACTTGTCCCAGATTTTTACCATACGTTGATCCAAAGGATATGGAGTTTTCTTTTGGTGATGACGATGATGAAGCTACAGACAGTGATTAGTAGCTTGACTTACCTCTGGAGATTGTTGATTCTGTGTGTTGTTTAGTGTGTGATGTTAGTTGTTAGTGTTTATGTGAACTTTTTATGTTAAAACTATTTTTAAATTATTTGATGTGTGTTTAAGACTGAAATGTGAATGAATTTTATAAAATTTTATTTCTATTTCAGCCTACTATTTAGTATTCATGAATAGTTAATATGTTTGCATGTTTAAAAATAATTAAATAAAAAAAAAGAAAAGAAGAGATTTTTTTTTAGAAAGCAACTCCTGCTCTGCAAAACTTTTCTATATATGCTTAATCATTTCTGTTGTATTCATATTGAAGCATGTGTAGAAGTAGAAGTTAGTTTTTCCTTACTACATCATTATTGTACTTAGATTAATTCCTGATTATTTCTTTCTCTCATGCTTTAGAAAATTTCATGATTCATATTTATACTAAAGCTGAAGTTTGGGGGAAGGGAAAACATTTATCAAACTTAAATATTATTTGTCCTTAAAGAATTAATATTTTCTTTAAAAATATATTAACATAACATAAGGAATGAAAAATCTGTTTAAGATTACCTAAAATTTTTGAATTTATAAATAATTTAGTAAACTTAACTAAAATTTCAAAAATTTTGATTGATTTTAAGAATAGAATTATTTAGCTTAAAGAATAATAAGATCAAAATTTTCTATTTATAGTAAAGAGAATTGTATTTTTGAAATACTAAGGAATCAAGATTATTGCTTGAAAAAGAAAAGATTGAAATAAGTTTTGAATAAATTAATAAAAAAAATGTCATATTTATTAAGTAAGAATGTATAAGTTTTTGAAAATAAGTTAAGGATAGTGAAGTTCAAAATCATTAGCAGGCTATCCAAAAATAGTAATCATCACTTAAAAAAAAGGGATTGAGAAACAATCCAGAAAAAAAAGAGAAAAAGAGAAAAGAAAGTGAGGAGAAGCTTGAGGAAATGCCTAATCAAAAATTGGCTTCACTTGAATTATCTTATAGTAAGAAAACTGATTACATTTTTAACTTAATTTCTATGTACAAATATTTTTACTAGAAAAATATTTCATGAAAATCTTTTTCTTGTAAATATTCTTTGTGACCTTAATATGATGAACTACAATTATTCTTGAAACAAATGAAAAATTGGAAGTCTTATGATTTGGTAGTTAAATGTTCTTTAATTCTTAAAATTTAACTTAATTAGTGAAGTTTGGTTAATGATTTGCTAAAGCATTTATAAAACCAAAAATTATATGGAATCTTAAATATTTTAACTTCATTCTGAATGTTATCTATTTTATGTAATTAAAAGGGTTACTTGAGGACAAGTAACGTTTAAGTTTGGGGGAATTTGATCTACCTAAAAAATACTCATTTTTATGCCTTTTTATGATTCAATTCTTAAGAATATTATGCTTTAATGAAAGGTATTTTCATGTTTTTGGATGTAGATGATTAAAAAGAGTCCAAGAAAGAAAAAGAAGGAAAAAGGAGCAAAAAGGAGCAAAAATAGAGCTTATGGAGCAAAATATTGGAAATATTGGTCTGGCGCCTAGGCGCCAAAATCCGGCGCCTAAGCGCCAGTTCGATACAGATGCTGTCAAGATTTTTGGATGACTTTGAGCAGTTATTTTGACGGTGTTAAGCGGTTATTGGAGCTTCTAGAAGACTGGAAGTTACTCCTAATATATAAGACATGTGATACAATATATTTGGACACAAGGAAATGGTCTGGATCTCGAAGAGGTGCGATCCAAAGTGAAGAGGTGCGAAAGACTTGGTCACGGAGTCCGGCGCCTAGGCGCCAGATCCCGGCGTCTAGGCGCGACAGTTACCTTCTAGAAGATACATTGAATTTGGACGAATTTTGAAAAGGTGCCTTAAGCAACCCCTGGTCAAATTCAGAGCTTTATAAATTGGAGCCCATTATACAGAAAAAACCGCACCAACCCCCCCCCCCACTCTTAGTACACATACCCATTTTAGCATCTTCTCTCCCCTCCTTAGTTTTATTTAGTCTCTTCCATACTTAGGGTGCCACTTTACTTTGTATCTAGTGATTTTATTTTGAGTATTTATTGTGTGCTGTTGCTGTTGGAGTCTTTCATCATTGCTTTGGAATCAGTAGAAGTCAGCGGATCACTTGAAGGAACACTTCAGATAAGTATTTGTACTTTGGTTCAAAGTTTAATAAATATGTTTTGTTGTGTTATTTCAATGTGTTACAAGTATTTAGTTATCTTTCTCCTTTCATCTATGAAAAGATTATAAATTAATTAAATTTTGTAGGAGAATTAAATTTAAAATATTTTAAAACATTGTGATGATATTAATACTTGATCTTAGTTTACTTTTAAAATTGGCCATTTAAATTGTTAAAACCTGTTGAAGAATTTTGAGACCTATCCGGAGATAAATTCTTAACTAGTAGATATCACATGAATCCTTAAGTAATTGCAGGCTATACGCAGATTATTTAAGGTGAAGTGCAAATAAATAGGAAGATATTATTTATTAGGCGTAAAATTAATTAGTTTTTAGAGTGACAGACTAAATTCTAATAATTTGGTTTATAGAAAGGTAACGGGTCACTAGTAGGGCCGATCATAGCCACCCTTGGACATCTAGTAGTGCAAGCCTAGATTAACCCATTCTACTAATAAAACATCCTGAGCCGATATATAGATTAGTCAATGTTCTTTGCACCTGGACCAAAGGGTAAAGAATTGGAATGCTTCTATTTGGCACAATAACATAATCTAAATTCCCTATAAATCTTGGATTAGTTGAAAAGGAGAAAGTTGTTTTTTATACTTACATTGAATTTTAATTACTGCTTACTTTACATTATTACTGCTTACTGCTTATTTGTTTTTAGTAAAAATTGTTAGTAAATTAAATATGAAAATACATATATAAAAAAAAAGAGAAAAGTATATATAAATTGCATTTAATTTGACAATTCCAAAATATTTCTTACATTTCTTACTTTTTTATAAATTCACTACCCCTATGGGATCGATAACCAGGACTCCACTAGAGCTCTGTATTACTTGAACGATACGTATACTTGCGTTTAAAATTATGACTTTTACAATAATTATTACAAAATCTAAATATAAATTAATAAAAGTAAACCTCGCACATCAAGTTTTTGAAGCCATTTGCGAGGAATTAAATATTCTAAAAAGTGGTATCAAATTCATGTATTTTAAAGCATATATAAAGTCGCATCGCATCAATGAGCCACATTGGATGGGTACATTTAGGTTTAGGCCATGGGAAAGAATTCTCGATTTTGGATTTTCCAGCGACTAAACCGGTCGACCAAGGCTGGGGTGGGAGTTAGCTGGCTTAGGGAGGTCAATGGGGAGTTTAATTGTGATCAAGATAGAGGTTTAATCAAGTGATGATAAGCTTGGGTCACTTAGCCAAATTTAGGAAGAGACTCTGCGATTTGAGGGACCTTTAGTCTATGGCACCAATTTTAGGGTTTTAATTGATGTGATTAGCACCCTAAGATGTTAACCAAGGCAGAAAAGGATTAAGCATGGGTTAATTCCAATGGGTTAGGTTAATTTTAGTTTTGGGCTTAAAATTAGGGTTTTAGCTTAGAATTGGGTTAAGGTTAGGCTTGGGTTTGGATTTGGGTCAATTGAGGGCTTGAATTGGTCTAGGGGAATGTCATGAAGAGTTTAGCATTCCAAATTAGTAAAATTGGGTTGGTCATGTGATTAGCACTCCTCTTGAGCTCCTTCATGCTTGGTTTGATCCTACTAAGTGCTAGAGTTTAGGACCAAATATTTGGAACTCCAAGAAGAGTGAAGAGGTTTTTAGAATTTCTAATATGTAGGGTTTCATCACTAGTCCTCTAGAATAGTCAACAGGAAAGTCCTGTGGCTAGATCCCACACTTTTAAGGAAGAAAAACTAGACCTCAACAAAAGTGAGGTCAACACACGATAAAAAAATGTTGAAAGATACATTATATGTTAATAAAATGCTCACTTAGGAGCTATTGAAAATTTAAGACATGTGTGCCAATTCACCTCATGAGATGTATTTTTAGAAAGATGTGAACCAACTCGATCAAATAGACCCGGTAATAAACATCATATCATTTAGAAATTAAATTTTTTTCCAAAAAAGTATCATAGAATCCTTGGTCATTGTTGATGACGTTTGGTCAGAATTCTAACATTTTTGCGGCCTTTGGGGTATCCGGGTTTTCTATACATCACAACCTAAAAGAAAAATCAAATACAAAAAATATTACCTTAAAAGTGACATCAACCTACTTTAAGGAAGGCAACATCAACGTACATCAAATGAGTCAAAACCAGCCTACATCAAGGGAGGCAACAACAACCTGCTTTGGGAAGGGCAACAAAAAACTACTTTTGGGAAGGGCAACAACAACCTACGTCACGGGAGGGAACAACAATATATTTTATGGAGTGGTGACAACAAACTACTTTTGGGAAGATAATAAAAACATAATATAGAGGATGAAACAATAACTTAGTTCAAGGAAGGTAACAAGAAAATAAGAAAGTTGGTGACAACCGCCCAAAAGACACTCTAATCGGGGGAGGATTGGTGTGCATTCTCTCTCTTTAAAGACTTATTCATAGGTAAAATTTTGAAGAGGTCTAACTGAAAATTTTAGATTTCTTGGTTCAAAAAAACTTATAGGTGCGTAAGAGCATGCGTGAATTGTTCACACAGGTGTGCGTGAATGATTTGTGCAGTCTCACATATCATTCATGTCGATGACGTGTGTTGACCTCATTTTTGATGAGGACTTTTCTCTTCTCTCTCCTTAGTACTTAGGATCTAGCCTTAGGCTTTCCCTTTGACTATCTTAGAGGCTATAAATGGGACCCACCACTTAGAAATTTAAACACCTCTTAACTCCCTGCAAACCCCATAAGTTTGATTGTAAACCCCTAAGTCACTTGGAGGGTTAGGATCAAATGTGGAGGTTTAAAGGATGAGTTCCCTATAGGACTCTTTGGCCTTAGGACTACCCTGAGTGGCCTGGTCTGGTGAGGGTTGACCTGCACACATTACACTTTCACACACATTCCAAATCCTAAAACCATTCATACCTAGCTTGACTTTCTGACTCATGTAGGTAATCCATATGGATGCTCCTCAACCCCTAAGCCCTTGGCTAAGAGGGTTAGGAACAACATAGTGAATGCCTCAAATGAGTCCTCTCATGGCTCTTATGGGCTTGTTATGGCTTCATGGCTCAACCAAAGTGATTCTATTCTACTCAAACTTGATCAATCTTCAATTTTCCAAAATTTCAATTTTTGACCATCGGGGCCCTACACCCGCTAAACCTACCAAATGTCCTTGAAACTACCCAAAATTTGCAAAATTACCTAAACTACCCAAAATTCCTCAAAACCAATACTAAACATTTATCTCCATTCAAATTGATCATTCTTAGCCAAATATACCAAAATTTCCAAAAATACCCCCCAATACCCTCCAAATACCCAAAATGCCCTTCTTAACCAAAAACTCCATAAATTCCAAAAATTCCTAGAAAATTCCAAAAAATCCAAAATATTCCCAATTTCTTTTTGTTCAATTACACCATAGGCCAATTTTATCAATTTAACCCACTTTTACCAAAACCCCCAATTTGACCCATTTTTAACCAAAGTAAGCCCAATGTCAAACAAAATCAACCCAATTGACCTCAATTTTGGTCCAATTCAATTCTAAACTTCAATTAAATATCCCCAATATCAAGTTAGACCAAATCCAAGCCCAATTTGATTGAAATTTGGATCCAATTCCAAATTGAAGCCTAAAGCACAATTTTGGCCCATGACCTAAACTTAGCCCAAACCAACCCAATTCAACTCCATTAACCCCAAATCTTTTCCTAAACCTTCCTAATATCCCCACAAACAAAACACTAACAATATTTGCCCCAAATTTGAACCTAAACTCCACCCAAACCTAACCCAAAGTCAAAATCCCCATTTTTTGGCCTAAACCCAAACCTAACCCAAATGGGCCCAAATCCCAAAATCAAAGCCCAACCAAAGTTGAAAACTCTTTGTAACACCTCCATAAACATTTCTCAACATTAATTTTACATCAAATCCAACACTAGCCCAACCTTAGCCCAAGTTAGCCCAATTTGACCCACTTTGGCCCTTTTACCAAAAAATCCCAAATTAAACCCAATTCAACCCCAAACCATTTCAAACCTATTCTAGATCACTCATGATACATCCCTAAACTAAACCCCAACATTTGTTTGGCCCAATATTTTACAAAACTTCCATTTACCAATTTGTTTTCAAACCTAAAAGCCCACCTCCTTAAACCTTTCTAAAGGCCCATCTAAAATAAATCCAAAAGCCCAAAATCTATCCTAAAGCCCACATGAAATTTCCCCTCATCATCCCCTTTGATTTAAATCACTCCCTAAGTTTCAAATTCATCATTAAACTTTTCTAAATCAAGCCATGTGCCAAATTACCCCTAAATATCCTAAATCCTTAAAACCCACTTTCAAGAAACCAAGCCAAGCCATCCCTAAGCCATATGGAGCCATGGAGCCATGCATAAGCCATATGCAAGCCTTGGGAGCCCCTTTCCACCTCACCAACCCATTAATGGCAAAGGAGAGGATTACTTTCTTAAGCCTTCCTTAAGCATTTTTAACCCCATTCATGCTACACACTAAACTAAGTTTAGCCACCTCACCATGGATGGAGACCACACCATTTTCTCTTGGTTGACCCAATTGATTCTTTTCAGCCCAAAACCAGGCCTTGGGTGGTGAACCTAGCCGAAAACCATGGGTTGACTCATTTTAACCCAAAATGGCCTTCCCCCCATTCCATTTCAATTCAACTCCTTTACACATGTCCATGTCCAATTGACTGCACTAAACCCCAGCCCTGACCTTGAGGGTGACTCGACCTGGCCGGCCAGCCACCACAGCCGCCGGAAACCACCAGGCCGAGAGCACCCATGTGAGCCAATTTTTGAATTCTGCCTTGCTGACTTGTCCCGTGCCTAATGGCCACTATGGCTGTTCTTCTCCTCACCAGAGCAGTTGATCCAAGCTACTAAACCCCACTGGGAAGCCCTCCAGCCACCTCTATTTAAACCATACCACCTCTTGGCCAAAGAAGGTGATGAACCAGAGCTAAACAAAACTCTGCCAAAATTGCTCCAGGACATTCTCCTCACCTAGAGCAATTGATCCCCACTGCTCTCCTGCCCTAAACCCCATTGATTGAGCTCCATTTTGGAGCTCAATTCTCAGAACAAGAACCAGGACATTTCTGAAACCTCCACCAAACCCAAATTAAACTCACCCACACCTGCACAGGACCAAGAGAAGGAGTTCTCCAGTGAAAGCCCCCTCTCCAGGCCACCCAGTTGCTCTAGCCTCCAAGCTTTGAAATCGGTCGTGGACACTTTCATACCTAGACAATTCCCCGGAGCCGGAGACTTCATCCGGAGCTTCCCCAGGTGCGATCGAAGGTGACACAACTCTCGATTGAAGCTACACTTCTCGGAGCAAAGGTATGGATCATTCCTTCCTCCAGAGCTTCCAGCAATTCTTCATTTCATTTCAGTTAATTTCATGGCATGTAAACCGTATGGATGTGTTCGTCTCTTCGAGACGAATCCATAGAGCATAAGAACATGAAAATCCGTTGAGAAATGAGAGAGTTCTTAGGGTTTTAGTGTGGACGGTCACGGGTGCACACCAGTCGTAGACGATGACCAGGCGACGTCCGATCGTGCGTTTATCGGTTGAACGGCTCAGATTGCATCGGATCAGAGGAAGGAGCGAGACAGCGGGACGTGTGGCGGATGACTCAGATGGCGGCGTCGAATGGGAGCACGCCGCGTGGTCTTTCGATCCGCCGTAGGTTGACGCAGCGCTAAGTCGGATAAGTAGATAAATAGGATTTTTTCTATTTATTTAAATACCCAGAACTTAAAAAATCTAAATCTTTGTGTAGAAAAATCATAAAAATAAACTAAAAATACCCTCTTGCTCAGTGAAAAGAGGAGAACAATGTGGAAAAGAAATCAAGTTATTTTGATAAGTATTTTATTTTTAATTAATTATTTACTCATTTCAGTATTTTGATTCTTTATTTTCATAGACAATTCACCATGGCATGAGACCATAGGGCTTTTGAAGCCTCTAATCTTGGGAACATTCCCTGAATTTTTCAAGGTCAGAGGCCATCTCTATGGAAAGTTATGTATTTTTCAAGTTTATGTCACTGTTTTTGGTATTTTAATTCCAATAATTAGTATGTTGCTTAGAAAATTCTAGGAAAATTTTGTGAAGTTTCCTAAGACCAGAGAACAATAGGATAATTATGGTTAGGCTTAATTCATTAAGAATAACGCTAATTAGCCTAAATACCTAAAATTGAATTTTAATTAATTAGGGTTAACCACACATTAAAATAGATTGAAATCAATTCTCCATTGATCTTTAGGATGCACAGAACCTTGCATAAAAATTTGAGGTCAATTGGAAATGATTAGCCCCACTAAATGAATTAATTAAGTCACATGATCAAAATTAAATTTTAAAAATTCATAACTCCAAAAATACATTTAAAAAAATCACCAAATTGGTTTTGTGAGCTCTTTGATATCAGAAGAGTCTATAAAAATTAAAATTGGAATTTTCTAAAATTTTTCATTTTTAATCATATTTTAATATTTTAAATAATTAAAAAATAATAAAAATCATCAAAATATTAAAAATCATAACAATGTCATATTTTGACTCCTAATCACTTAGGAATAAACCAAATGTTTTTCCCAAGTCTCAAAGTAAAGATATTGAATTTTAAATGCTTAAAACAACTTTTAATATTAAAAATTGTATTTTCCAACCTTTTCACTAAATTAATTCCAATAAATCAAAAAAAATCAAAAAATTATAAAATTTGTTTCTCTAAACTTCTTGAGGTCATAGAGATTTAATAAAAATATAAAATCTATTTTTCAACTTTAATTTTTATCTATAATTAATTAATACTCCAAAACTCAAAATAATTATAATAAATAAAATATAATTTAAAAAATCACCAAAATTGGTCCAAGTGGTTCTCTGGTCATTAGGAACATCTCATAATTTTCTTAAGGACAGAAACCTTACCTTGGTCATGTTGTTGAATTTTCCTTGAAATCCCTTATTTTTTTCACTAAAAATAATTATATAAATAAATTAAATTCAGAAAAATCATATTTTCTCCTCTAATGTCTTAATTGACATGTGAGTGAGGTGACATAAAAATTTCAAGTTCATTTGAACTCAATTTAGTGAGTTATGAAATAAATAAGCCTAAAAGGGTATAAAGGTAATTAAAGAATTTAAACCCCTTTATTAAAATTTTAGGTTTAATTAAAATGGAGGGTAAAATATTTGATTTTATCTTTCTTGGGTGATTGAAACTTTGGGAAATTAAAAGGGTAGGAACCCATTAATCACTTTTAATAAACCAAAAATGAAACTTTAATTATTTAAACAATTTAAATTTTGGAAGATTAATGAAGATTTGAATTATTAAAAATAGGAATATAACTTGAGAGGATATTAATTCTTTAATAAACAAAAATCCCTAAATAAATCACTTCAATAATATTTAACCCTTAATTAAGATTAAAATGATAATTCAAACCAAGTAAATAAAAAAAAATTAAAATAAATAACCCTTAAATTAAAGAAAAGCTCAAAATATTAAATAATTTAACAATTAAATTAAAATTAAATTAAATTAAAATTAAAATTAAATTAAATTAAGTTAAATTAAATTTAAAATATTGAAATTAAATTAAATTAAATTAAATTAAATTCAATTAAATTAAATTTAAATTATATTAAATTAACATCATCCAACAATAAAAGTAAAACAAATTTAAAATATAAGATCACTTAAAGTATAAAAATTTAAACCAAAAATAATTTGAACACTACTCCAAACTTAAAATTATTAATTAAAACCTCATAATTAAACTAAATCACTTTAAACCATTAACTCAAACTTCAAATTAAGAATGATTAAAATTTTCAATAAACCAACTTGCCCCTAAAGGCTTTAATTATTATAACTCTTAAATAGAGTATTAAGTGAGATGTCACTTCATTCATCGAGTAATCAAATACCCAAGTTCACCGAGCAAGAGACAAAGCTTAACTAAACTCCCGGATGATTAATTCACACAGTGCGACTAAATTTACTTGGACTCAAAATAATCTTGGAAGTATTGAAAAGATGTTTAGGACTCGTCCTAAGCACTTCCTCAATATGACGGGATGTTTTAGAAGAACAATTGAATTTAATTGTTCTTTGATGAAGAAAATCATCCATAAACAAAACACAAGAACCTAGACGTCATATGAAATGACTAGCAATAGGATTAGGACTTTGGTAGACAACCAAAACCTTTCCCTTAGCTTTACCTAGGTACTTGTTATAAACATTTAAATGCCTTAACATGTGTTTTAAGTGCAGCCTGGAATGACGAGAAGACCCTCCAGGTACGCTTTTATTTTATTGCAATTTACTTTATTGCAATTTACTCACATGCACTGCACTTTACTTTTTCTTGCATGTTAAACAAGACTGTTGCATGAAAAATGAAGCCTTTAGGATAGCCACAAAATTGAAACCAAAACTAAATTAAAAGTCACCACAAGATAAAATTCACCGCCACAACATTCCAAAATATAAAACAACTCAAAATTTAATCGCAAACATAACAACAAAACTACAATTACAATTAAATTAAAACGTCTCGTTGAATGATCGGGAATACCTCGGATGATGTAACCCACGTGTTGCTAACGGGATTTCCCACGGTCTAAATGAAAGTGTGGAACTCATTCGGTTAAGTTTAGCAAATTCATATGGACTAAGTGAATTCGATGAAAATAACGGTGCCGGGATGACGGAATCGTGGGATCTTAATCGGTTCTGTTTAAACAACTTTAAGATTTGTTTTAATTAAAATATTAAAAATAATTGGACTTTAAGATTTCTAAACCAAAACACTTCTCTCATCTCCTAATTTTCACCTTCTACAACTAAACCTCTGCAACAATAAGGAGCTCGGAGCATGATGGGCAGCACGGCCATCGTCATCAGCAAAACTCGGGTCTACTTCTGCGAAACTTTCCTTAGAATTAAACAACCAAGCCATAGGACTTCGAGGTAGTTTGCCTAGTGCAACATAAATCCTCAACTCTTTGTTGGGCATTTGCATAATCATGTTATGTAAATTAAGCCCTAACTGGTCTTAGGACTCCGAGGTAGTCGTTTGGTAGGACATAAACCCTCATATCTTTGAGGCTACTTGTGTGATTATATCATACAAATATAAGTCCTAAAGAATTAAAATTAGCAGAATTGAAACATTAAATAAACTCCCAAATTGAAGCCAAATAATAGGATAGTTTAGGAAGTTTCCAAGACTCTTCTTGTATCCTCAACTTCTCCTACCTCTCTTCCATTGGACTCTTAAAATAAACTGTTCTAAATTTGAGCTAACCCCTTTTGAAATTTCCAAAATACAATCCTTTGAAAACCTTAAACTTTAAAATTCTTGAGCGCAAAACCACTGATCATTATCGAGAGTTTTCTTAAATGATTCCCGTCATTTAAGATGTAATTAACTATAGGGGCTTGCCCTTATAGGAAACTTTAAGAACCCAGGTAATATAAACCCTGCTTAATTCCTTTATATTAAGCAGGGGAACTTGTCGGCTTATAAAATTGGTTCACATACCAAACGGATGTCACAAATCTTCTAGTTTATTTAATCGAGCCTCATCATCAAGCAGTGAGTCTATTCCTCGGAACAGATACACGGTTTGTGATGCGGTGCTCGTTTATATAAACTATTTGGGATGTGAGATCGGTTTGATTTCATATCTTAAAATGTTTAGACTTAAAATTATTTTCAAAATCAAATGCTACTTTCTAAATTATATATTTAAATTAAAACCTAAAAATATGCCGACAATGTGGTCTGCCTGCTCCACAAACCCATGATAGTTAACCCAACTTGTGTCCTCCGTGAACCGCCTAACCATGAACCCGCCCCATCACTTCTGCTATTACTCTCCCATATGAGCTTGCCTACATACACAAGCGAGCAGAGGGAGCCTATTTATAGCCTATAAGATATATGCATTTTAGTCTTTTGGCGAAAACATTTTTCCAACCAACTGATTGGATGACCCACATTGATCTCTCTTGATTATAAGTGTTTTTTAATAATTTGTGTTTCTTATTGACCTCAGAATTGAGTGAACTTGGGATCGATGGATTCCTCTCATTGAGACGCTGAACTTAAAAATAAATATTTCAAATTTTGAATTCATTTGACCATTTAATTAACTATCTAATGTTTTTAAATGTACTTCAATAACTTGATCTAGGCTTAGTTGAACCCGAATTGACCCAACTTTGGTATTATATGGTTCGTCTTATCAAAACAGATAGTTTGATTATACACTTGCTGAAATCAGGGTCCTGGATGATCTTGAATTCAAATTTAAAATGTTTATTCTTCAAAATATGCATCGGGATACATGCTAAATGATTAAAATTCTTAGTGACACATGAATTTTATTTTCCCTGCTCCACACCTTAGGTCGTATGTAATTCTCAACTCTGAAAAATGCATAAGAAATATGTTATTCTCAAGTATAAATGTATTTGAGGAAACATGTAGTGTTCTAAAAATAAGGAATGTAAACACATATGATTTCCTTAAAAAAGAAAATAATTTTTTTCTCATTCTTGTATTCACTGTCATGAAATACTCCACTTGGACATGCCTCCCTTCTCCTTCCTTTCTCCAACCCCATTTTAGAGTAGGTGCCAATTTTTTCTTGCCACTCAAAATAGAGGTGGAACCAAGGGGGGCTATGAGAGATAATCACCCCCTTAATTTTTTGCTAAAATCTTTATTATCAAAGATACACTAAAATTTTACCCCCAGTCTCGTAAAATTAAATGCTTAATAATAATTTAAAAACTATTATATTCTAATTTAATTAATATTTTATAATTATTTTAAATAATTTATCGCAAAGATTATAATTATTTAATTAAAGTTAATAATTTTACAAATATCTAATTAAATATTTTATATATATTTCCTAATATTCAAGAAAAAATATTTTATCTCTATCCTCAAGAAAAAATTTAAAATTCATATGAGTTAAAATTTATAACTTATAATATTACCTTATATTGAGATGAAACAAAACAAGAACAAATGATAATTATTTTAAAATTTACTTATAAAGATGAATTTGTTAAGATCCGATTCTTTGACATAATTCATGTTGAAAAAATAAGTGCATTAAATTTAAAGGGTAAAAAAACAATACTTCTCTCCCATAACAGTATTGATATTCATGAAATTCAAGGTCAATAATATAATGGTGCAAGTAATATATGGTGAATAAACTATATTGCAAGTTTTGGTCATTAAATATTATCATTTTGTATATTATATTATTCATTTAGCATATTATCAAAAAATATGATATTTTATTTTATCAACTCTTCATCAATTTGATGTTTATAATTAATTTTATTTATTATTCATGAGTTATAATGAAAGTCACAAGTCATCTTAAATTTAATATATTTAGTACCAACAATAAACTTTCTTCTTTAAAATTTAAGAAAAATATGATGGTATCTTTATCATAGAGGGTGAAATTATTTTATAAAAATAGAATATACATATTTTAGATATGAATGGCCTTTATTATGGAGGTCAATGGTATTTTATAATAAAAGAGGATAATATTAGAATATTAATCATTAGAAAATGGATGTTTTTATAGTCACTTTAAATATACTACTTTTATATATTCATAATAGGTTTAAAAAACACATTATTTAATTATTGATTCTTAGTTTTGCATTGAATATTTGAGTTGAATAATGATTATTCAAAATTGAAGATATTTATTAACTTACAAATACATTTTATTATGAAGATTTCACATATACCAAAATACTAAAGTTAAAATTTTAATTAGAGAATTTTTAAAATGAAACTCATGAAAACAAAAATTATAATGCACAGCCTCTCTGATTAATTCTTGTAAATTTAAGTCAATAATATGGGCAACACTTCTTATAAGAAGTTATCATCAAAGATGCTTTATTCTCTTTTCACAATATTTTTTTCTTGACGAGTAATAATAATATTACTTAAAATTGTATGATCAATATCAATTATAAATATTGCATCAATAACCTAGCTAACCAAATATTTTTAAACTTCTGTCCAGCAAACTCTCATCCATCGCTATAAATTGTCCACCATATTCTTTATCTCTTATTAAATCTTTGGGAGTCTTTGATTTGACATTCAATAAAACAAGCAATATAAAACGGTGCTTTCGAAGAGACTTAGTGCCCGTTTGGGACAGCTTATAAGTGCGGCGTTGTTTTTGAAAACGCCGCAGCACTATTTGAATTGCGCTTTTTGACAGCTTATTTAGAAACTCCGTTTTCAATTTTATGTTACACGCCGACCGTGGGGGGACCCCCCCGGTCTGCGTTTTCGTTTGCGTTTCGGTGCTTGAATTACCTCTGTAACCCTTATCTCATTCGCGATTGTTCCCTTACGAGTCGTCCTAGCTCTCTCTACCATGCCGCTCATCTCTCCTTCCTCCTTCGAACCGAGAAGCCAAGGTAAAAAATCCTACTTCTACTTCTCTGTTTTATCTCTTCTGGCCATCACTTTGAAGAGGTCCTATGCTGTGATTCTCTGGATTTGTTCCCTTACGAGTCGCCCTAGCTCTCTCTACCGTGTCGCTCGGCTCTCCTCCTTCCTCCTTCGAACCGAGAAGCCAAGGTAAAAAATCCTACTTCTACTTCTCTGTCTCTCTTGTGGCTATCCCTTTGAAGAGGTCTTCTGCTGCGATTCCCTGAATTTGGTCTGTGGTGGTTCGCAAAACCTATGCTCAAAATATTTGCTTTTTAAGAAATGTTTAATTTTTTTTAAAAAGCAATGCACGATATATAGTTGAGTTCACATTTTGATATACTTGGAAGTTCCTCACTTGCTCTTTGCTTTACTAATTCTCAAAACATGCTTAAACATATATGTGAGATCTCATTTTGATGGTTTAGGAGGTATTTGGAGCTTTCTTTGCTCAATATTTTACTGATTTTTCTAAAGGCAGGTGTAAAACATATATGTGAGATCTCATTTTTGATGGTTTGGGAAATATTCGGAGCTTTCTTTGCTCCGTATTTTAATGATTTTTTTTTAAAAAAAGCAGGTGTAAAACATATATGTGAGCTCTCATTTTTGATTGGTTTGGGAGGTATTTGGAGGTTTCTTTGCACCCTACTTTACTGATTTTTAAAAGTAGGTATATGTTTGAGCTCTCATTTTAATGGTTTGGGAGGTATTGAGTTCACAATTTGATATACTTGGAAGCTCCCCACTTGTTCTTTGTTTTAATGATTCTCAAAACATGCTTAAACATATATATGAGATCTCATTTTGATGGTTTGGGAGGTATTTGGAGCTTTCTTTGCTCCATATTTTACTGATTTTTCTAAAGGCAGGTGTAAAACATATATGTGAGATCTCATTTTTGATGGTTTGGGAAATATTCAGAGCTTTCTTTGCTCCCTACTTTAATGATTTTTTTAAAAAAAAGCAGGTGTAAAACATATATGTGAGCTCTCATTTTTTATGGTTTGGGAGGTATTTGGAGGTTTCTTTGCTCCCTACTTTACTGATTTTTAAAAGTAGGTATATGTTTGAGCTCTCATTTTAATGGTTTGGGAGGTATTGAGTTCACAATTTGATATACTTGGAACCTCCTCACTTGTTCTTTGCTTTACTGATTCTCAAAACATGCTTAAACATATATGTGAGATCTCATTTTGATGGTTTGGGAGGTATTTGGAGCTTTCTTTGCTCCATATTTTACTGATTTTTCTAAAGGCAGGTGTAAAACAATATGTGAGCTCTCATTTTTGATGGTTTGGGAGGTATTTGGAGCTTTCTTTGCTCCCTACTTTACTGATTTTTAAAAGTAGGTATATGTTTGAGCTCTCACTTTAATGGTTTTGAAGATATTGAGTTCACATTTTGATATACTTGGAAGCTCCTCACTTGCTCTTTGCTTTACTGATTCTCAAAACATGCTTAAACATATATGTGAGATCTCATTTTGATGGTTTGGGAGGTATTTTGAGCTTTCTTTGCTCCATATTTTATTGATTTTTCTAAAAGCAGGTGTGAAACATATATGTGAGATCTCATTTTTGATGGTTTGGGAAATATTCGGAGCTTTCGTTGCTCCCTACTTTACTGTTTTTTTTTTAAAAGCAGGTGTAAAACATATATGTGAGCTCTCATTTTTTATGGTTTGGGAGGTATGGAGCTTTCTTTGCTCCCTACTTTATTGATTTTTAAAAGTAGGTATATGTTTGAGCTCTCATTTTAATGGTTTGAGAGGTATTTGGAGCTTTCTTTTCTCCTTACTTTACTAGTTTTTAAAAGCATGTATAAGGCTATGCTTCAGCTTTCATTTTGACGGTTTGGAATGGGTATTTAGAGCCTTCTCTGCTCCTTGTTTTGCTGATTTAAGAAATAATGTTTTAAATGCTCATGTGAACTTATGACCCACTTTTTATATGTTTGCAAATTATGTTAATAGTAACGATACCAAAAACTTGATCCCGCTTTAATATATATATTTTTGATTTTATGATGGAATGTTTAATGTGGATTCTAAGCAAGTATACGTATCGTATCAAGTAATACAGGGCTCTAGTGGAGTCCTGGTTATCGATCCCACAAGGAATTTTTTAACAGATTTGTATCAGCTAAAGTTTAAAGGAATTACTTACTAATAATAATCGGAAATTTAAAGTAACTACAGCAACTAATGTAAACTAATGCTTGAAATAAAGTTGATTTAAATAATTCAGAAAAAAGTATCCTTCTCCTTGTTTTTAGAAGTGAATAATGAATCTAAATAGAATTCTTGAATTGTATTGTGACAAATAGGAGCATTCATATTCTTTACCCTTTGGTCCAAGTGCAAAGAACATGGACTAATCCTATGTTTGATTACTGAATCTGCGGCTAAGTCGGGAGGATACTGGTTGCCACTTCGAGCTCCCACGTTCCCCTCACTCGAGGGCTAACATCTACACTTCGGCTCTCAAACAATAGGACCAAATTGAATATTTTAGTCTGTCACACTAAAATGTCCAATTCTAAGTCTGATAAATAATATTTCCCTATTTATTTGCACCCTCCTTCCAAGGCTTTTGACTTCCCTGAATATAGATGTAATTTTTACTATAGTTGATACTTCAACATATTTTAACAAATCAATTAGCCAGATTGAAAGTAAATTAAGTTCTAATTAAAAATTATCACAATTTATTTTAATATATTAGGTACTTCTATTTAATTTCATCAATTCGCTTAATTTTCATAAACAAGGAGAAAGACTAAGAAAACTACTCAGAATGCATGGGAATAAAACAAAGCATGGATTTCATTTAAAGTTAACAACAATAAACAAAGATACTTATCTTAATTTCCTCCCCACGAGACTCCTTGAAGTTCCTTTGACTTTTCCTTCAAGTACAGCACAGTTCTAACTCACTAAAGATTCACTAAGACTCTCTAAATAAACTCACTTAAGACTCCAGAGACACACACAAATGACACACAAAAGACACACACAAGACTAAAATTCGTCCTCTATTTATAGAGGTAGGCAAAGGTCCAGGGGATGCTTAAACACCTCTTCAAAAGCATCCGGGTTCAATGTATATGCATTTTGAAGCTGTCTCGCCGTCGGCGGGAAACGACCTCGCCGTCGGCGGGGCTTCTAGAAGGTCTTCAAACCGCGCGATCTCGCTGTCGGCGGACTCGGGCTCGCTGTCGGCGAGGTAGTTATAATTCCTTCAGAAATTCTCCTCATGATCTCGCCGTCGGTGGCCTCGATCTCGTCGTCGGCGACTTAGTTCATTTTGCATGAATTTCTTCCTTTTTGATCCAAATTCGCTCCATTTCATGCTTTTTTTGCTTCCATCACTTATAAATCTTCGTTCATACGGTAAAATAAAGAAAATACCTTTCTTTAAAGTGCAATTTCATCAAAAATAGATATGAATTTCTTAATGTATTTTTACGTGATTAAAATCCCCAAACTTAATTATTACTTGTCCTCAAGTAATTTTAATACTAAATAAAAAAACAATGATTTTTGTAATAGAATTTTTAATTCAAATCAACTATGAATTTAATTTAATTAATATTATAGTAAAGTTAAATAGAAATATTTTTAAGTAATTAAATTAACTTTATAGATATAAGATTATTTAGTTATCAGATCTAAGATTTCTAGCTCTCTATTTATTTCAGGAAAGACTATATTTAAAAGAGTAATTTACTTAAGATATTTAGAAGATAGGAAGTTCAAGAAAATACTATTTAGTAAAATACTAATCCATATATATAAGTTTAGAAATATAATTAATTTTTATCCTTTAGGTTGAATCCATTGAAGCCGATTTTTGATAAGGCATCTCCTCAAGCTTCTCCTCACTTATATTTTTCTTTTCTTTTTTCTCTTTTTTTTCTTTTCTTTTTGGATTGATTTTCAATCCTTCTCTTTCTTTTTCAAGTGAGGATTACTGTATCTGGATAGCCTGTTAATAATTTTGAACTTCAACTTTTCTTCCTAAATTTGAAACTTAAAATATTTCTTTGCTTATATATATTTCATAGCCTTTACTTCATTGAGTTTCAATCCTTTCTTTTTCATTTAAATACTTAAGAATTTCAATTTTAAAATATAGTTTCCCTTACTTTAAATAGTTTACTTATATTCTTATTCCTTTTAACCGAAATATCTTATTCCATTAATTAATTGAATTACTAGAAACATTTTATTTAACTTTCTATAATAATTAAATAAAGTAATTCATGTTTATTGAATTGAAAAACTATTATAGAAAATCATTTGATAATAATTTTTGAAAATAAAATTGAGAACAATTTAATAATTAATTTGTATATTTTTTTTTACCTTCCCCAAACTTAAATTTTTCTATCTATAATAAATAGTGAAAAGGGAAAGTATATAGTAAAGTTCATCATACCTTTGAGCTTTAGGTATTTCTTTTCTTTGAAATTTTTGCAGGCTTTTTCAATACTTACAGAACCTGTATTGTTAGTATTCTTCCATATATAGTATTTAAAAGAAAGTGCAGGGATGAAATTTTAAAATAAGTATCAAACATAACAAATGAAAACTTAATCTATTACTACACATACAATCAACTAACTTATTTTAAAACATATTAAAACAATCTAAAAAATATTAACATTCATAACTTATAAAAACTTAAACTAACATCCTATATAAAAAAAAATTGCAAACTAATTTATCACACATAAGAAGTCTAACATCATAGCATAAGCAAACATACCAACATCCACAGTCCACAGAAAGTACAGAATAATTACACACAGAATAATAAAGTTTCCAAAATAACAATAAATCTAAACAAACCAAACAAACTAAACAAAGGCTCTAATCTTCTGCATCGAAATCCCAAGCTATATCATCTCCCTGATCTCTAGGCTGAGAAGGCTGAGCAGGCTGGTACTGTGTATAGTGGGGGCACTCAGGAAAGACAACATCTAAATCACCACTCCTATATCGATGTTCGGCCTCATAATATGCAATTTCGTACTACGAATGTCGCTTGGAGATATTCACTTATCATAATCGTGTCTTCTTTCCAAGCCTCCGATCCTTTGGTCTATGTGCTCAAATCTTCTTTCCATATTTTCTCCAAATAGCTCAAAACTCTTTCTACTCAGGGTTAACTCATTCATTAGATCTTGAAGGGTAGGAGTGGTGTGCGAGGGGGTTCATAACTAGTAGAGGGTATATCTCTACTTGAAGAAGGTACATAATCCCTTGTCCCAGATCTCCATCCTTCATGGGATTCATATTTCTTTATATTAGCTCTGAGTAATGGGTTTCATAGGTTCGACCCATTCCTCATCATCTCTTGCCTCTACCCGAGATAATTGGCGAGTGCATAGATAAGACCGGGATGTCCTAGTCCTCCTCCACTTTCATTTCTTGAGGTGGCTAATATATTCTTATAAAATACACTTCCCACATTAATACTCTTTTGGTTCGAATACGAAATTCGAAGCTGTCTCTATCTCTTGTTACCTCACTATGGTGGTAGGTAGGTAACAAAGTAGAACAAATAAAATAGTGTCAGGCTTTAGATGTTGCATTTAGCATAGAAAGAGGGAAGTTTACCCGTTCTCGCTGCTTTATCTTCCAGACGCCTTTCCCATCAGTGAGAAAGTCGATCACCTCTTCCAGTGGTCCTTCCATAGTTCCAAAAGTTTCATATTCGCTGGTGTAGGTATCTCTAACCTCGTAATAAGCGTTTATTCTAGCAGCGTTGAATTCCACAAAAAATCCTCTAACCTTAACTGGTGCATCTTCAGCCTGTGTTAAGTTCGTATAAAATTCCTTTACCACTTCTACAGCGGTTCTGTTGGTCACGAAACAGAAATTTTCCCATCCTCGTTCCTTAATAATTCGCTCAACTTCTCCTCCAGGATTTTTTAAAACTCGATCTTGAATGCATTTTCTTGCTTGTATGTTTTGAAAGTATCGAGTTTGTGCTCTTGCGTTAATGAATCGGGTTTCGTCGTAATCTATCCGTCGCTTTTGTCGTAGAGCCATTTTCAATCTGTGAAATTTGCAAAAATTTTAACTAAACTTCCAAATATTACTAAGAAGGCTTCCTACAACATCTAAAATCCATTTAAATCAATTTTCATGAAATTCTTCCAAATATTTTCTCCACATTTTGAAATTTTTCAAAATTTCCCAATGTAGAAGAAATCCATGGTGAAAATTAAAAATTTTTGCATATGAGTGAAGCTCTTACCAAGGGAAGATGAAATCCGGTGTCAAAAAGTGTTGAAATCGCCTCGAATCCAAGATCTCTCGAAGCCACAGGTCGGTTTTTTCGAAGTTTTGAGGAAGGGGATGATGAATAGTGTCGGTTAGCGGTCGAATATAGGTCTTTTTTGCGATCTCGCTGTCGGCGAGATTTTTCTCGCCGTCAGCGAGCTAATTAATTTGATAAGGCAAAAGTTTCGAGAAAAATCCGCCGTCGGCGAGCTCGGTCTCGCTGTCAGCGGGTTTTCTCGCTGTCGGCGAGATAATTCTCGCCGTCGGCGAGATCCCAAAAATTTTAAATTTTTGAAATTCGTCAATCATTTTCAACCTCGATTTGCCCTTAATCAATCTTCTGATCACTTAATTTAATAATAATATGAAGATTAGATACCTATACTCACAAAAAGTTCACACAACACAAACAATATAACTTTATATATGAAATCCATGAAACTTATAAACTTCACACTAACAACTTAACACATACTTAACTTAAATGTTCAATTCCATAAAACTCAGCATCGCAATCCACACTACAACACTCTAAATGCTGAGACATAACAATTACAAATAATCTCATCAAATATGAGATTATCAAATTAAAATTCAAATCATAAAAAAACCTAAATCCAAATCAACACATATATACGCAAATATATGACATAAAATAGAAATCTTTCCTACTCTTCGAGTGTCCGAACTATCATCATCTACGATATTCCCGATGCGACGCGAGTGCACAAATAAATTGTAGAAAGTCCCGAAAGGGAATTCGACGATAGATTCTTCATTAATCCATCCCTTCGTCTTAGTAAATGAATAAAGCTGGCCTCTAAATGTCCGAGTATGATCAAAGTGCTCCTTCATCCTCCGATCAATGTGATCGAACATATCGGAGATATTGTCGATGGAATTCATCACATTTTGCAATTCTTTCTCCAATCCTTTAATCTTCTTCGGAATGAAATTTGTTTTATCGGTAAGGGGCCTTGCTAAAGATTGTTCTGTGATGCTCGTCGAAATAATGGTAATCTCATCATTGTTATCCAAGGTTGGAAACACATCGGTAGGATCGAGTGGTTTCCATGGCAAAAGTACTTTTTCCCGAGCCTCATAAGAAACTTGGTACGGTCGCATAAAGCAAATATAGTCGATGGGTGTCCGAGTCCATGAGCCGACCCATGCACAATCGATCCCGATGCGGACTTTACTATTATTGATCCAACATCGATAGGTAGTCCAATTTGAATACGGTAGTTTAATATAGCGCATTCCTTTGAAACTTTATTTACCCTCATAGTAGGTAATAATTTTGATGAGATAAAGAAATGGCGATTGCTTCGAGACGAGGGTTAAGAAGTGATGCGGAAAAGCTGACATACCGTCTTCGCGTAACTCCCAATCATCAGTTTCGTCAGTCAGGTATCTATAGATCTCGTTCATATTGTATCTTGAAGGCACAAAGTTGGAAAAATGACAAACAGAGGTATTCTCTATAGAAAACAATTCATTTACCCTTGAAAAAGTAAATGTTACCCATCTTCCTCTGACGTAGACATTTCCATTGTTGATCGCATGTAAATTAGAGTAAAACTCTTTAACTACTGGAATAACTACAGCGGATGTCGTATAACAAAATACCTCCCAATGCCGCTGTGTGATCATTTCTTCGATTTTTATGGTGGAATTCTCTACTCCTCTGTTGACAAATCCCCTTTCTTTAATAAGTCTTTTCTTCATCAAGCCTTTGAAGATACGCTACGCCTCCGAACTGACGAATTTTCTTCGGTTGAAAACTTCAGATTTTGTGGTTTCTAAGAATTTGGTGGCCATTTTGGATTGAAAGGATTGGTCTCTAGTCGTTTCTAAGGAAGAAAACAGTGTAAAATTAGATTTGGGATAATTTCCTACAAAGAAATGGCTTAGATCCGTCTAAAACCGCACGAAAATTCTTAAGAAACCAAAATTTCAACTGCCTCGCCGTTGGCGAGAAGTTTCTCGCCATCGGCGAGCTAGTTATAAAACCGAATTAAGTCATGGCACACGATCTCGCTGTCGGCGGGCTCGGCTCACTGTCGGCGAGATTCGTAAAAATCGCCCATTTTCGCTCTGGTCCGAATATTTTCTGATCTCATCATATAGGTTTGAATTTGATGATTCCAATTAAAAATTTGAGTTGTAAGATTTGTTTTAATAATATAGACTCACTAATTTATAGATAATTAAAAATAAAAGATTACTATGGGTTGCCTCCCATAAAGCACTTGGTTTAACGTCGTCAGCCCGACCTAATTTCGGTTAGTAATCGAGTTGACTAAGCATTAAAACCTCTTTAAAATTTGGTCTTCTACCTTGAAAATATGGTTTTAATCTATGTATGTTTACCTTAAATCTATGTCCTGTTTTTGGATCTTCAATTTCTATAGTTCCATATGAAAATATCTGAGTTATGGTGAAAGGTCCTAACCATCGAGATTTCAATTTCCCACGAAATAATTTCAATCTAGTATTATATAGTAGAACTTCTTGTCCTGGTTCAAAATTTCTCTGATTAATCTTCCGATCATGCCATAATTTCATCCTTTCTTTATAAATCCTATCATTATCATATGATTCATTCCTTAGTTCTTCCAATTCATTTAATTGTAACAATCTCTTTTCACTGAGCTTCTTTCATATTATAATTAAATTCTTTAATCACCTGATATGCTTTATGTTCTAATTCAACTGGTAAGTGGCAAGTTTTTCCATATATAAGCCTATAAGGAGTCATTCCAATCGGAGTTTTATAAGCGATCCTGTATGCCCATAATGCGAGTGTCTAGTCTTACGGACCGATCGATCTATTAGGGTTTACAGACTTTTCTAATATACGCTTAATCTCTCGATTAGAAACTTCAGCTAATCCACTAGTTTGTGGATGATAAGCAGTTGATATCTTATGCATAATATTATATTTTTCTACTAGTTTGTGAATATATTTGTTGTCGGCATATTTTTAGGTTGAGTGTATTTTTTAAAAGGGGTCGCCTACAAAAGTTGTCGGCGAATTTTAAATTTAATTTAAATAAGTAATTTGAAAAGTGGTATTTGATTTTTGAAAATAATTTTAAATTTGGAAATTTTATGAAATCAAACCGATCTCACATCCCAAATAGTTTATGTAAACGAGCACCACATCACAAACCATGTATCTATCCCGAAGAATAGACACATTGTTTGATGATGGGGCTCGATTAAATAAACTAGAAGATTTGTGACATCCGTTTGGTCCGCGAACCAATTTTATAAGCCGACAAGTTCCCTCGCTTAATATGAAAACATTAAACGGGGTTTATATTACTCAGGTTCTTTAAAATTCCCTATAAGGGCAAGCCCCTATAGTTAATTACATCTTAAGTGACGGGAATCACCTAAGAAAACTCTCGATAATAATCGATAATTCTGCTCTCAAGAATTTCAAAGTTTAAGTTTTCAAAGGATTGAATTTTTGAATCTCAATAGGGAATGGATCAAATTTAGAGCATTATATTTTGGGAATCCGAAGGAAGAAAGGTAGGAGAAATTACGGATTCGAAGTGAACTTCGATAATCTCCCGACTATCCTATTGTTTGGCTTGGATTTAGGAAAGTCCTAATATTTATTTAATGTTTTAATCTTGCCAATTTTAATTAATTAGGGCTTATATTTATATGATAGAATCATACAAATAGCACGGAAGATATGAGAGTTTATGTCGTATCGGACGACTACCTCGGAATCCTAAGACCGGTTAGGGCTTAATTTGCAATGCAAATGCCTAACGAAGAGTTGAGGATTTATGTTGCACTAGTGCAAACTACCTCGAAGTCATATGGCTTTGTTGTTTAATTCTAGGAAAGTTTTGCTGAAGTAGGTTCGAGTTTTGTCGACGACGATGGCCGTGTTGCCCACCATGCTCCGAGCTCCTTGTTGTTGCAGAGGTTTAGTTTTAGAAATCATAAATCAGGGGATGAGAAAGGTGTTTTGGTTTAGAGAAGTCTTAATTTCCAAGTGTTTTTTTGTGTTTTAATTAAAACAAATCTTAAAGTTGATTATAACGACACCGGTTAAGATCCCACGGTTCCATCCTTCAGGCATCATTATTTTTATCGGATTCACTTAGTCCGGATGAATTTGCTAAACTCAATTGAATGAGTTCCACACTTTCATTTAGACCGTGGGAAATCCCGTTAGCAACACGTAGGTTACATCATCCGAGGTATTCCCGATCATCCAACGAGGACGTTTTAATTCAGTTGTAATTGTAGTTTTGTGTTCTGTTTGTGATTAAATTTTGAGTTGCTTTATATTTTGAAATGTTGTGGCGGTGAATTTTATCTTGCAATGACTTTTAACTTAGTTTTGGTTTCAGTTTTGGGGACTATCCTAAAGGTGTGGGTTTTCATGCAACAGTTGTTTTATCATGCAAGAAAAGTAAAGTGCATTTGCAATAAAGTAAATTGCAAGAAAGTAAATTGCGGGGAAAGTAAATTGCGATAAAATAAAAGCGTACTTGGAGGGTCTTCCCGTCATTCCAAGCTGCACTTAAAACACGATTAGAACATTTAAGCAAGTTCCTAGGTAAAGCTAAGGTAAGGGTTATGGTTTTCTACCAAATTCCTAATCCTATAGCTAGTCATTTCCTATGACGTCTAGGTTCTTGTATTTTAGCTTGAGGACGATTTTCTTCATCAAAGAACAATTAAGTTCAATTGTTCTTATAAATACCCTATCATATTGAGGAAGTGCTTAAGAAGAATCTTAAACATCTTTTCAATATTTCTAGGATTGTTTTAAGTCCAAATGAATTTAATTATGTAAATGAATCGATCGTCCGAGGTTTTCAAGTTTTGTTAACTTGCTCGGTGAACTAGGATATTTGTATGTCCTATAAGTGAAGTAACATTTCATTTAATATTCTGTTTAGGAGTTATGATAACTAAAGCTTTTGAGGGTAAATTGGTGTTCGAATGGTTTGTGATTTAGCTTAATTTCGATTGAAGGGTTTAAATTTGGAATAGTGTTCGAGTTATTTTAGATTTATTTCTTGAGTTCTTCATGTCTTAGGTGATGTTATTTAATTCAACTTAATTTAATTTAATTTAATTTAATTTAATTTAATTTAATTCAATTTAATTCGATTTAGTTTGATTTGATGTTACATTAAATTAATTTGATTTAATTTAATTTTTTAATTTAATTTGATTTAATTTAATTTAATTTGATTTAATTTAATTTAATTTAATTTAATTTATCTAATTTAATTTAATTTTTTAATTTAATTTTATTCATTTTAATTTTAATTAAAATTTTAAAAGAGTTGATAATTTAATTTTAGTTTAATGATTAAGTCTTTTAATGTTTTAAATTTGAATTATCATTTTAATTAAGAATTAAACATTAATGAAATGATTAATTTAGGGATTTTTTAAATTAAAGAATAAATCTCTTCCTAATAATATCCCTATTTTAATGATTCCGATTTTATTATTCTTCCAAATTTAATCGATTATTTAATTAAAGTTTAATCATTTTAAATTGCTTAATGGGTTTCTACCCTTCAATTATTTAAATTTCAATCATCCAAATCAGATTAGGATCAAATATTTTACTTGTTAATTTTTTATTAAACCTAAATTTTTAATTAAGGATTAAAAAAAATTTAATTACCACTTTACCCTTTAAGCTTAATAATTTCATAACTCACTAAATTGAACTCAAATGAACTTGAAATTTTTATGTGACTTCACTCATATGTCAATAAAGACATGAGAGGAGAAAATGTGATTTTTTTGTATTTAATTTATTTATATAATTATTTTTGGTAGAAAATAGAGATTTCCAAAGAAAATTTAATAACATGACCAAGGGAAAGTTTCTGTCCTTAAGAAAATTAGGGGACATTCCTAATGACCAGGGGACCACTTGGACCAATTTTGGTGATTTTTTTGAATTATATTATTTTTATTATAATTATTTTAAGTTTTGGAGTATTAATTAATTTAAAAAATAGAATATAAGTTGAAAAATGAATTTTATAATTTTTAAAATTCTCTCTGATATCAAGGATTCTAGAGAACTAAATTTTACAATTTTCTGATTTTTCTTTGATTTATTATAATTATTTTAGTGAAAATGCTAGAAAATACATTTTTTTTAATTTTAAAATTACCCTAGAGCTTTAAAAATTAATATCTCACCAAATAGACCTAAGAAAAATAAGAGGTTTGTTCCTAAGTGATTAAGATTCAAAATGTGACATTTTGGTGAATTTTATTATTTTTGTGATTTTTATTATTTTTTAATTATTAAAAATATTAAAATAATATTAAAAATCAACTTTTTTAGAAAATTAAAATTTTAATTTTCTTAAATTCCCCTGATATCAGAGAGGCTCCAAAACCAATTTGGTGAATTTTTGAAAGATACTTTGAAAGTTATGAATTTTTAAAGTTTAAAATGACTAAGTGGCTTAATCAACCCAATTAATAGGGCTAACCAAGTCCAATTGACCTCAAATTTTTATGGTGGGTTCCTCTGATTCTAAAGGTCAGTGGAGAATTGATTTCAAGTCAATTTGATGTATGGCTAGCTCTAATTAATTAGAGACCTATTTTGAGTGTTTAAGCCAATTAGGGTTGTCTAAAATGAACTAACTCAAAATCTATTTTTCCTAGGGTTCTCTGGTCATAAGGAACATCACCAAATTTTCCTAGAATTTATTTCACATCATGCTATTCATTGTAATTAAAATACTCAAAACAGTGACATGAATTTGAAAAATCAATAACTTTTCACAGAGATGGCCTCTGACCTTGGAAAATTCAGGGAATGTTCCCAAGTTCAGAGGCTTCAAAAGCCCTATGGTCTCATGCCATGGTGAATTATATGAATGCATGGAGAATTAAAACAATGCAGACAATGAATAAATTATTAAAAATAAAATACTTGATGAAATTAAATGATTTCTTTTCCACATTATTCTCCTCTGTTCACTGAGCAAGAGGGTATTTTTATTTTAAATTTGTGATTTTTCAACACAAAGATATGAATTTTTGAAGTTTAGGGAATTAAATAAATAGAAAATATCCCTAATTTTCTACTTATCCGAGTCGGCGCCGCGTCAACCTTAGCATCTCCGAAGTGCCGCGTGGCGCGCTCCCATTCGACGCCGCCATCTGACTCGGCTGCCCGGGGCCCCGTGGTTCACGCACCATCTGCTGGTCCGACGCAATCCAAGCCGTCCATCCGATACACGCGCGATCCGAGCGGTTCTCGGTCATCGTCTACGGCCGGTGCGATCCCGTGACCGTCCATACTCTAACCCTAAGAACTCACTCGATTCTCAATGGATTTTCGTGTTCTTATGCTCTCATGGATTCGTCTTGAAGAGACGAACACATCCATACGGTGAACATGCTATGAAATCAAGCCAATCAAAATGGAGAATTGGCTGAAGCTAGGGCGGAAGAGGGAGTTCATACCTTTGCTCGAGAGAAGTGAAGCTTCGATGCGAGGGTTGTGTCACGTTCGATTGGGTCCGAGCAAGCTCCGGATGAAGTCCCTTGGCTTGGTGAATTGTCTAGGTATGATTTCCACCGAGCTGATCACAACCTTTGGAGTCCGGAACAACCTGGGTGGCTCGGAGAGGGGGCTTTCACTTCGGAAAACTTCTTCTCTTGGCACAGTGAAGGTGTAGGTGAGTTTAATTTGATTTTGGTGAAGGATTCGAGAATGTCCCGTTCGGCTCGAGAATTGAGCTCCAAAATTGAGCTCGATCGATGGGTATTAGAGCGGGAGAACGGTGGGGATCAATTGCTCTAAGTCGCAGAGGGAGTGAGGAGTGATTTTGGCGAGTTTTGGTATGGTCCGGTTCGGCACCTCCTTTGGCCGAGAGGGTGAGGGGTTTAAATAGGAGAGGCTGGAGGGCCTCCGGGGGAGTTGAGGGCTGGGATTAGGCTGCTTAGGTGAGGAGAAGAACAGCCATGGTGGCCATTGGGCATGGGGCGGCTCGACGAGGTAGAATTCCAAAGCTTGGCCTTCCCGAGGTCTCGGGCATGGTGTTTTCCGGCGGCCGGGTGGCCGGCGGCCGAGCATGGGTCACCCTCGAGGTCAGGTGGGTAAGGGCTGGGACTTGGTGCAAGCGGTGGCAATTGCCATGTGTAAAGTGGCCGATTTAAAATGGAATGGGGAAGGGGTCATTTTGGCTTCAATTTGGTCAACCCATTGGTTTGGGTTGGGTGCACCTTCCCATGGCCTCGATTTTGGGCTGAGAGGATCGGTTGGGTCGGCCAAGAGAGAATGGTGTGGTCTCCATCCATGATGAGGTGGCTAAACTTGGTTTAGTGTGTGTCATGAATAAGGTTAAAAGGCCTAATGAAAGATTAGGAAAGGAGCCCCTCCTTTTACCATTAATGGCATGGTCACATGCCAAACTTTCATGGCTTCATATGGCTTGTGAATGGCTCGTGCATGGCTCCATGTGGCTTAGGGAAAAGTTGGTTCAATTTCATGGAAATGGATTTTGTGACTTTTGGCATTTTGGTGAGAGTTGTCATGAGGTTTAATTTTGGAATAATCCAATGATGAATTTAGGATTTAGGGATGATTTCAATCAAGGGATGATAAGGAGAAATTTCATGTGGGCTTTAGGATAGGCTTGGGCTTTTGAATTTGAAGGAAGTGGGCTTTTAGGAAGGTTTAAGGGAAGTGGGCTTTTAGGTTTAAAAATGAATTTATGGATGAAAATTTTGTAAAGAGGTTGGGCCAAATAATTGTTGAGTTTGGTTTAGGGATGTGTCATGAGTGGTTTGGAGTCAATTTGGTGTGATTTGGAGTTGAATTGGTTTGAATTTGGGTTTATTTGGTAAGTGGGCCTATGTAGGTCGAATTGGGCTAACTTGGGCCAATGTTGGGCTAGGGTTGAAATTGATGTAAAATTAATGTTGAGAAATGTTTATGGGAGTGTTTCAAAGAGGTTTTGGCTTTGATGGGTTTTGATTTTGGGGTTTGGGTCTATTTGGGTTAGGTTTGGGTTTAGGCCAAAATTGGGCTTTTTGATTTTGGGTTGAATTTGAGTGGGGTTTGGGTCAAAATCTTGGGCAAATCATGTTAGTGTTTTGTTTATGGGGATTTTAAGGAAGGTTTAGAAAAGATTTGGGGTTAATTGGAGTTGAATTGGGTGAGTTTGGGCTAAGTTTGGGTCATAGGTCCAAATTGGGCTTTAAGGCCAAAAGTGAAATTGGATCCAAATGTTAATCAAATTGGACTTGGATTTGGTTTAGATTGGTATTGGGGATGTTGAATTGAAGTTTAGAATTGAATTGGACCAGAATTTGGGTCAATTGGGTAGGTTTAGTTTGACATTGGGTTTACTTTGGGTTAAAATGGGTCAAATTGGGGGTTTTGATAAAAGTGGGGTAAATTGACAAAATTGGCCAATGGTGTAGTTGGATAAAATGAAATTGGGAATATTTGGGATTTTCTGGAATTTTCTGGGAATTTTCTGAATTTTTTGGATTTTTGGGTCAAGAGGGGTATTTTGGGTATTTGGAGGGTATTGGGAGGTATTTTTGGAATTTTTGATATTTTTGGGTATGGATGATCAATTTGAGTGATGTGGAAATGTTTGGGAATGATTTTGGAGAATTTTGGGTGATTTGGAAATTTTTGAGAAATTTGGGTATTCGGGGCTTTGGGTAGGTTGGCGGGTGTAGGGTTCAGGGGTCAAAAAATTAAAAATTTGGAAAATGGAAGATTAGGTGAATGTAAGTGGAATAAAATCATTTTGGTTGAGCCATGAAGCCATATCAAGCCCACATGAGCCATGAAGGGACTCATTTGAGGCATTCACTATGTTGTTCCTAACCCTGTTAGCCAAGGGCTTAGGGGTTAAGGACCATCCATGTGAATCACCTGCATGAGTCGGGAGGTCAAGTCGGGTATGGGTGTGTTTTTTAGGAGGTGTATGAAAGTGTAGTGTGTAGGTGTAGTGTATAAGTGTAGTGTGTGTGTAAGTCGACCCTCACTGGCACCGGGCCACCCAGGGCGGTCCTAAGGCCAAAAAGTCCTATAGGAACTCATCCTTTAAACTTCCACATTTGATTTCAACCCTCTAGGTGATTAGGGGTCTACGATCGAGTTTGTGGGGTTTGCGGGGAGTTTAGCGATGGTTTGAATTTCTAAATGGTGGGTCTCGATTCTAATCCTCTAAGATAGTCGAAGGAAAAGCCTAAGGCTAGATCCTAAGCACTAAAAGAAGAAGAGAAGACCTCATCGAAAATGAGGTCAACAAATGGACCCCCGATAGGTGTGGTGAGTTGACGGAGCACACCGCACGTATTGGTGTTGACCGAAGCGATCAACAAAACCAACACAGATGTCCAAGTAACAAACTTAGGACGAAGTAGAAGAGCTTCCGCTGGGGAGTGTCAAGTATATCTCTGGAACTGGAGATTTTTGAACTCTCGCTGGGGAAAGGAAAGGAGGTGAATCCCAAATCACATGATCTGGGAGAAATTCGATTTAGATTTTATTTTGTTTCATGTTCAAGTCATGATGTGTGAGTTTAGATTTCGATTTGGAGTTTCGATTTAGATTGAAGTTTGTCGAGATTAATTTGAAGGGATTTGATTTGAAATGAAAATTGGAATTTTGAGGTTTTAGATGTAACATCTTCAACCCCAAAAGAAGATCGAATCGATTGGATTGGATCATTACAATGAGGAAAGATCTCAGAGTAATGCGGTATTGGATGTAAAATCCTTAACCTCGAGAGTTTGATTTTGATATATTTCATTGCGATAGAGAAATGATCCTAAAGCAATGCGATCTCGGATGTAAAATCCTTAACCCCGGGAATTTGATTTGATGTATTTCGGTGCGATAGGGAAAGAATCCTAAAGCGGTGCGAGCTTGGATGTAAAATCCTCGACCCAAAAGTTTGAATTTTGATGTATTTCGGTGCGATAGGGAAAGAATCCTAAAGCGATGCGATCTTGGATGTAAAATCCTCGACCCAAGAGTTTGAATTTGATGTATTTCGGTGCGATAGGGAAAGAACCCTAAAGCGATGCGGTCTTGGATGTAAAATCCTCGACCCAAAAGTTTGAATTTGATGTATTTCGAGTGCAATAGGGAAAGAACCCTAAAGCGGTGCGGTCTTGGATGTAAAATCCTCGACCCAAAAGTTTGAATTTTGATGTATTTCGGTGCGATAGGGAAAGAATCCTAAAGCGATGCGGTCTTGGATGTAAAATCCTCGACCCAAAAGTTTGAATTTGATGTATTTCGGTGCGATAGGGAAAGAATCCTAAAGCGATGCGGTCTTGGATGTAAAATCCTCGACCCAAAAGTTTGAATTTGATGTATTTCGAGTGCGATAGGGAAAGAATCCTAAAGCGATACGGTCTTGGATGTAAAATCCTCGACCCAAAAGTTTGAATTTTGATGTATTTCGAGTGCGATAGGGAAAGAATCCTAAAGCGATGCAGATCTTGGATGTAAAATCCTCGACCCAAAAGTTTGAATTTTGATGTATTTCGGTGCGATAGGGAAAGAATCCTAAGCGGTGCGGTCTTGGATGTAAAATCCTCGACCCAAAAGTTTGAATTTTGATGTATTTCGGTGCGATAGGAAAGAATCCTAAAGCAGATGCGATCTTGGATGTAAAATCCTCGACCCAAAAGTTTGAATTTGATGTATTTCGGTGCGATAGGAAAGAATCCTAAAGCGAGTGCAGTCTTGGATGTAAAATCCTCGACCCAAGAGTTTGAATTTGATGTATTTCGGTGCGATAGGAAAGAAACCCTAAAGCGAGTGCGATCTTGGATGTAAAATCCTCGACCCAAAAGTTTGAATTTTGATGTATTTCGAGTGCGATAGGGAAAGAATCCTAAGCAGTACGGTACTTGGATGTAAAATCCTCGACCCAAAAGTTTGAATTTGATGTATTTCGGTGCAATAAGGAAAGAATCCTAAAGCGAGTGCGATCTTGGATGTAAAATCCTCGACCCAAAAGTTTGAATTTGATGTATTTCGAGTGCAATAGGGAAAGAATCCTAAAGCGAGTGCGATCTTGGATGTAAAATCCTCGACCCAAAAGTTTGAATTTTGATGTATTTCGAGTGCGATAGGGAAAGAATCCTAAAGCGAGTGCGATCTTGGATGTAAAATCCTCGACCTAAAAGTTTGAATTTTGATGTATTTCGGTGTGATAGGGAAAGAATCCTAAAGCGAGTGCGGTCTTGGATGTAAAATCCTCGACCCAAAAGTTTGAATTTTGATGTATTTCAGTGCAATAGGGAAAGAATCCTAAAGCGAGTGCGATCTTGGATGTAAAATCCTCGACCCAAAAGTTTGAATTTGATGTATTTCGAAGTGCAATAGGGAAAGAATCCTAAGCGATGGCAGTCTTGGATGTAAAATCCTCGACCCAAGAGTTTGAATTTGATGTATTTCGAGTGCAATAGGGAAAGAATCCTAAAGCGAGTGCGATCTTGGATGTAAAATCCTCGACCCAAGAGTTTGAATTTGATGTATTTCGAGTGCGATAGGGAAAGAATCCTAAAGCAGTGCGGTCTTGGATGTAAAATCCTCGACCCAAAAGTTTGAATTTGATGTATTTCGGTGCGATAGGGAAAGAATCCTAAAGCGAGTGCAGTCTTGGATGTAAAATCCTCGACCCAAAAGTTTGAATTTGATGTATTTCGGTGCAATAGGAAAGAATCCTAAAGCGAGTGCGATCTTGGATGTAAAATCCTCGACCCAAAAGTTTGAATTTGAATTTTTTTGGTAATTGATTTTGCAAAGATTTGTAGTGTTGATTTGAAGTGTGGAATTTTGGTTTTTCGAGAATTTCATGAAAGTTGTAAAAGACTTTCGTGGAAGGAAATAGATTAGGAGAGAATATGTAGATGTCACATATCCCATTCAAAAGAGTTGATCGGAAGTTGCTTGGTTTGGATTGGATATAATTCCTCGCCATCGGATTCGATCCGTGTCAATGGAATCAACCGCTTCCATCCCGGACAAGGGAGAGAACAGAACGGATTGGATTTCAGATTTGGGAGATTGAATTTGAATTTTCGATTGAGATTTGATTTAAGATCTGGAAGATCGAATTTGAGATTTGATAGAGATTTGGAATCTGGAAAGATTGAACTTGAATTTGATTGAGATTTGGTTTAAGATCTGGAAGATCGAATTTGAGATTTGATAGAGATTTGGAATCTGGAAAGATTGAACTTGAATTTGATTGAGATTTGGAGTCTGGAAAGATTGAATTTGAATTTGATTGAGATTTGGTTTAAGATCTGGAAGATCGAATTTGAGATTTGATAGAGATTTGGAATCTGGAAAGATTGAACTTGAAATTTGGAAGGATGAGTTTGAACTCGGTTGAAATTTGATTTAAGATTTGATTTGAAATTTGGAAGGTCACATTTGAAATTTGATTGAGAATTTGATTTAACATTTATGTTGATTTTGTTTATCTTTTAATGATTCAAATTTTATTTTATCGTTTATTTAATGTTCATGTGAATTTGGTGTTTGTCATTTTTTTTTAGATTTTTTTTTTAAGGAAAGTTTTCTTTTATTCTCTTTTTTTATTCCTTTTCGTTCTTTGTTCGAAGTTCATTTAACTTTAATGGCGTTTCCCAATCAATTTGCACAAAAGAGGTGAAGGCCAAAAATGTGACATGGTCACTTTCATTCCAATCATGTAGAAGATACATCATACATCTTGATCTGGAATATATTTCATACAATCCATGTAAACTCAAAACGGATCGTGTATGATCTTTGTCGATCCATCCAAAGAAGCATCCATCAAAAATCCATGTCCGAATAGTGGGGTACATGGTCAATAACATCACCTTCCAAGCCATCCTTGGCAAGGATACCGTATGGATGTACATTGGAGGTGTGATATTTTCCATGTAACTCACAGCTCGTAAGGCGGAGGCTCTCTAGCTCCGGGTCCGGCTGGAAATGGTAAGGTGTCTTCCTGTCGTCCATCCTTCGAAAGTAACCGAGATCCGCTTCACTGGTACTCCTGGTATGCAATGCTTAGCGATATCCGCTCCGTTGCCCTTCGGTATCATGACGGAACCTACCGGTAAAGGTATCTTCACCGGCCCTCGGAACTCACCTGGACCCGCTATCCGGAGGTCGGATCCGAACATGATGTTACACTCGTTCGGGAAAGAGGCTGTGCGAAAGGTCCGACAAAGTCGTGGTGATCTATGTGTGGGGGTATGCGATCACCCTGTTTGTAGATGTTGATAATGCAGGTATTGGGTATGCAATCTGCTGGCGAGTACCCTCCATGTTATCAATCTCTTTACCATTCTCTTGATGACTAATGGCATCGGATCCACTTGCCCATGACGGAGTATTCCGGTGGGTTTCCCTTCCTGTCCTCCGCAAAGTTGTAGCAACATCCACATTGTATTGTGATTCTTCCTTTCCCTGGCATCCATCTCCGGGGTTCTGAGTATGTGTTTTCCCTTAGGCGGCCCGCTCGGCCCATTCTTTTCAAATCCCGGATGCAATCCACGATTCTGTCTTGTTCATATTCCGAGAATACGTCCGTATGTAGCTCGAGGCCCTCTAGTATATTGATTCTTCCGCCTTTAATTCTCTCGAAGTATTCGAAGGTTTTCTTTTCAACATTCCGCATTCTCTCCGGCTCGTATTCGGAATGATCTGCGGATGGCGAGGCCCAGTGACATATTGTGGAATATACGGTTCAATCCCTTCGCGTTCTCCCGCATACCTTGGCTCCTCGGGGATGATGCACGTCGGGACATTCCCGGGGTTGCTTCCGCAACAAGGTCATGCATCACCGGTGGTTCTATCCGGTGGCGTGGTAGCCTTCTTTCTTCGATCTTCCGGAGATTTCCACGGTTTTTTCGTTATCCTAGGAGCTGGCCTCCTTTCTTCGAGTTCCCGGTGAACCGGTGTCCTTGAAGTGTATGTACCGGCATTAGCAATCGTCTCGTCGCGCCGGTCCGCAGCCTAGTTTTGTTAACATCTTACGGATACGGCGATTCTTATTTCTTCGTTGCGTTGCTTGTGAGAGTAGCTCTTCGAACTTCTTGAATCTCCGTGGGCGCGGCGCGACAAGTACGCATCTCGCTGTAGCGACTACGGACTTCATTTTCTTATCTTCTTCAATGTTTGTCTTTCTTTTCTTGTTGCTTGGATTGGTGGCTTGGGCCACCCACTTTCATCACTATCCGTCCGGCAGCTTCTTCTCGGTCAGCCGGGAACCGGTCACTTTCCTCGTATCGTAGGCTCGCTGGTGCGAAATCCGAGTCAATCTCGATTATCGCTCCATCTTTCACCCTCTTTTCATCGAGTGCAAGGCTTACGCCATTCTTAAAGTTCGGGACCAACCGCCCGTTCGACATTTCCCTGCGAAAAGACAAGGAAAAGGATCGAGAGTCGTACTAAGAACAAGAACATTAAGAAAATGTTTATTAAAGACATTTTTTTTATTATTTTTATATTTTTAAACTTAACGAGAATGAAGTGGGATAAGATCAAGTAAGAGATTTTGATTTGGAAAAGAAAACAAGGAAAATTTTATTATCAGGATTTTATTTATTTTAGCACATTTTATTATTTTTTGGGTTCGGACCCAATCATAAGTAATTACTTCGCCCGTGTTTCTTAGGGCTGAAGAATTCATTCCTTCGAAACATCAGGTAGCGTAGTACTTTTTCAAGTATCGTTCATTGATCGGAAGCATATGTCGTTCTCCTTGGCAGTTCACTAGCTGGTAGGAGCCTCCTGAGTAGACTGCCTCAACTACAAACAGTCCCTCCCAAGTGGGTTCAAATTTTCCTCCTATCCTGCGGTGTGCAAGAATAGGTCTCTTGAGAACAAGAACTAAGTCACCAACTTTGAAGGTCCTTGGGCGGACCAGTTTGTCATGGGCTTGAACCATCTTAGCTTGGTATAGTTCTAAATTCTCGTCGCTGCTGCAAGTCTTTTCCCTTCCGAGTTTTCCAATTCTTCTAATCGTAATTTGGCATTCTCTTCTGTCGTGATTCCGTTTGCAACTGCAATCTCGAGTGAAGGAAGCTTGGACCTCTAAGGGTAACACTGCTTCGGACCCATACACCAGAGCGTAAGGTGTAGCTTGCGTAGGAGTTCTGAAGGTTGTCCGGTAGGCCCATAAAGCTTCTAACAACTTCTCGTGCCAATTTCTCTTATTATCGTCCAAGGTTTTCTTTAAAATTTGAACGAGAGTTTTGTTAAAAGCCTCAGCAAGGCCGTTTGCTCTTGGGTAGTAAATTGTTGAGTATCGCCAGTCGATTCATTGTCTCCTGACAAAATTATTGATTTGTGTGCTTCTGAATGCTGTCCCATTATCCGAGATGATCCTGCGCGGCACTCCGAAACGGTAGACAACTTGGTTCTTGAAAAACTGTAGCACGTTGTGTGCTTTCACTTCTCTAAGTGGAACTGCCTCTGCCCACTTGGAAAAGTAATCTGCAGCCGCAAGAATGAAGCGATGTCCTTTTGAAGATGGTGGTTCTATTGGACCCACTATATCTGTGCCCCAACATTCAAATGGCCATGACGCAATTGTCGGATGTAGCACATTTGGAGGTTAGTGCAGAACTACTCCGTGCACTTGGCATTGGTGACAGCTCTTGACGATTTTCATGCAGTCGGTCATCATCGAGGGCCGGTAGTACCCTAGTCTTTTAATTTTCATTTTCATCTTCGGACTCGACCGGTGAGCGCTACGAGTCCCGAATGCACCTCCTTAACAATTTCACGGGCCTCGGACCCGCTTAAGCACCTTAGCCACATTTGATCGAAAGACCTTCCGTACAATGTGTTGTTTATTAATGCGTAAGACGAGTTCTTTTCTTGATCCGATGGGCTAGCGACCTATCGTCCGGTAGCTTTCCGTTTGCGAGTAGTCTATCGATGGATGTCGCCAATCTTCCGTGTTTTCTCGTCACCGTTGTAACCGATTCTTTTTCTTTTTCGATTTGTGTATTGTGTCTATGTCGAGTCGTGATAGGACTCGACGTCCGTGAACCGACACTTCTACTCGATTCATCTTGCAAACAGGTAAATTCTTTTGCGAGACGGGCTAAAGCATCTGCTAAAGCATTTTCTTTTACGGGAATTTTGTAGATTGTCACATTTGGAATCTATTCCAACAAGTTGTATGGCATACTTGGAAGTATTGTTCGAGTCTTGGCTTTAAAATTCGTACTCGTCCGGCGATCCGTTGAATGATTAATCGTGGATCCCCGTAGATGTTGATGTCTGTTATCCCCATTTGAATGGTTAATTCCAGTCCCGTTATGAGGGCTTCGTATTCCGCTTCGTTGTTTGTACATGGTTCTGTCAAGTGGTAGGAGTATCTTAACATCCCCCGCTCCGGTGTTATAAAGATTAGCCCGATTCCTGCCTTACCGGGCACTATCACTTGTGATTCTTCGTCTTTGTGCGCTGAAGATGCTCCGTCGAAATATAATTCCCAACGTCGATCATCAAGGTCTTCTAGGTTCATTATTTGTTCATCTGCGGATCGTCATCGAGAGGAGATTCTGCCGCAAAGGGTGTCGTCGCAAGGAAGTCCGCTAAGACTTGTCCCTTTACGGCACGAAGAGGCACGAAAGTTATATCGAATTGCAATAATATCATTGACCATCCGGCAAGTCCGCGGAAAGCGTTGGACGAGTCATCAAGTATTGCAATGGATTAAACTTCGAGATTAGGTTGACCTTATGAGAAAGCATGTAGTGCCCGAGCTTTTGAGCGGCGAAGATCGGGGCCAAACAATGCTTTTCAATTGCGGGATACCTTACTTCCATCGAAGCAAACGACGGCTTAAGTAGTAAAGAGCATTTTCTTTACCCTCATCATCGACTCAGGCTAACAGGGCTCCGAGAGAGTCGTCTAAAGCCGCGGTGTAAAGTATCGCGGTCTACCCGAGACCGGGGCTGCTAGGACGAGGAGGTGTCATTAAATATTGTTTAATGTCCTCGAAGGCCTTCGGCATTTCTCTTCCCAAATAAATTTGGCGTCCTTTTTAACTAGTGCCGAGAAAGGCTGACACCTACACCGACGAGTTCGAGATAAAGCGTCGAAGATATGCCGCCTTCCTCGAAAAGATCGTAGTTGTTTTAAGGTTTTGGGAGGCGGCATTTCTAAGATAGCTTTAATCTTCTCCGGGTCGATTTCAATTCCACGATGTCGGACAACGAATCCTAAGAATTTCCCGGAGGTGACGCCGAAGGCGCATTTTAAGGGATTCATCTTAAGGTTAAATTGTCTTAATCGTTCGAAAACAATTCTCAAATCATACAAGTGGTTGTCCTTTACTTTGCTTTTGATGACTACATCGTCCACGTAGCATTCGACTTGGTTATGGATGAGATCATCAAAAATTCTTGTCATTGCTCTTTGGTAGGTCGCTCCTGCGTTCTTCAATCCGAATGGCATCACCGTGTAGCAAAATACTCCGATCGGCGTTCGAATGCCGTAAGCTTTTCATCTTCCGGAGCCATTTTTATCCGGTTGTATCCCGAAGATCCATCCATGAATGAGAATATTTCATGTGTTGAAGCAATGTCGATCATTAATTCGGGATCGGTAGAGGGAATTCATCTTTTGGACATGCCTTGTTTAAATCTCCGAAGTCCACACAAATTCCGATCCGACCATTCTTCTTTCGATCTGGGACTACATTGGCTAGCCAAGTTGGGTATTGTTCTTCACGGACAAATTTAGCGTCTATTAACTTTTTAACTTCGGCTATGACTTGTTGTTCGATTTCTAGACGCAATCTTCTGGGACCTTGTCTGACTGGGACGGAAGTAGGATCCACTCCTAGCTTATGGATCGCGACCTGCGGAGCTAATCCCGGCATCTCATCGTAGCTCCAAGCAAAACGAGTCTTTAAATTCCATTAATAACTTGATTATTTCTTCCGAGTCTTCTTTATTGAGTAAGGAGCTAACAAAGGTAGGTCTAGGCTCTTCGCTAGTACCTAAGTTAACTTCCGTTAACTCATCTATCATAGATTTAATTTCTTCTTCGAATTCCGGTGGAGCGTCTCCAATTTGTAAATCTTCGAGTTCGTCCGTAGTTTCCATGCGGTTTTCATTAGATTCGCAAGTGACAACTAAGCAAAATTCAGTATCGTCAACCGACCCTACCGTGCCGAATCCGAGACCATGCTTCGAATCGGGTGGACGACCGGAATTATTCCATAATTTTTCAAAATGTTGAGATTGACCTTTTGTCCACTGTCGAGGTAAGAAACCACGTTGAATTAAATTTTGAACACAGGGAGAGTACCACTCAAAAGGTAATTCCATTAATTCTGATAAAGTGACATCTTCAAATTGTACATTATTTTCAGTTTTGGAGGAAGAAGCACCACGGTAGAATTTGATCGGCCTCGCACCGTCGCTACGTACCTCTTTGACCACCATACCCTCGATCTTATTAGAATGGATCGGAGTTAGGGTCATAGTATGTACGTAGTGGTTAATCTTCTCGTACATTGATTTGTATTCTTCATTCTTCTCATCTTCGAGAGAGATCTCGAATTGCGGCTTCTTCTGACTTATTGTCGCTGCTTCTTGTTTGATTTCTTTTTCTTCTTCAGAACTATCTTCCCAATCAACATTGATGATCGGTTTCCTCCGTCCAACTCGTCCTAACATCTCTACCACGGCCTCGTCCCCGGCCTCGACCTCGGATGCGAGTCGTGGAGAAACCTTCACCATCTCGCCGGAAGGGAGTGGTGAGTGATCGTGCTGGACTAGAATTTCAGAGTTCTTCGTTGTCCCGAACTTTCTTTGCTTCATTTGTTATGGTATCTCCGGAGAAGATCGTTTTCTTCGGTGGTGCATAATAAGCCGCATCCTCGTGGATTCCAATTTCATGTACGGAGAATGGTCGTAAGTCACCTTTGATGCACTCGTTCCCCTCCATCGTAGTATTCGATGCACCGATGTAGAGATGATGGTACCATCCCGTTTTCATGTATCCATGGTCGGCCCGAGAGAGCATTGAACGATGTTTCGAATCAATTATGTGAAATTTTGCGGTTGTCTTTGCTAAGTCACCGGTCTTCATCAATAGCGTTATTGACCCGAGGGCTCTTTCTCCTTTCTGGTTGAATCCTCTTAATAACATTTTGTCGGCTTCGAGTTCACGAGCATCAATTTCCAAGTATGCTAGCGTTCGAAGACTCATTATATTGATTGATGCTCCTGGATCCACCAATACTCCGGAGAGTGTAAATTTTCCGATTGAAATCGAAATGTACAACGGTCGGTTGTGATCTCGCTGTTCCAAGTAGTAGGTCATTGTCCGTGAAGGTAACACCTCGTTGTTCCTTTAACGAGCAAACCTCATCTAAGGAATCTCCGGCCATTTGAGCTAAGCAAATTTCGGATCAAGTAAGGCCTCGATCGAGCTTCTCTCATCTCCTTTGATAAGATGAGAGCATCATAAATTCTCGGCTTGGTCGGTAGTTTCCTAAGATGGGCTAGCACGTTGTAGTCCACTTTATTTTCATGTGTCTCGCTTCTTCTCGAATGGGTATTTCTTCGCCGGGGTTGGTTCTTCTTGAACAACCACTCGCTTTCCTTTGTCCTTTGGACTCATTCTCGGAGGTAGTACTCTTCCACTTCTTAAGTTGACTTCCGTGATTTCTTCTAAGTTTAGCATCGAGTTTGCCGGTGTCTCCTTCGAATTGGAACGACGGTGTTCTTCGAGATTAGCTTCGGAGTCCGAAGGCTCTAACTCTATTGTGATCGGAGCTCCTCGAAACTCGCAGATAGATTCGTTGCTTGTTGAACTCTCGTAGCCTCCTTGATGGATGTCTTCTTCGTTATTGTGATCGTCGAGATTGTGTATGATTTGAGAATTGTCGTTGGTATCGAAATCGATATCCGGATTATCGTTAGTTACGTAATCGTTAGAAACAGTCAAAACGTAGCCAACGCCATCACCCTTATCATTATATGATCCCACCGAAGTGAGCAAATAATCATACAGAGTCAGAGGTTCGAGGGATTTCTCCCCCGAATCGGAAACAACTATCCTAGGATAAGCAGCCCCTAGTCTAGCCTTAGGTGCCCCGGTCTTCTCTTCTTCGTCGATTTTCTTCTTCTCTTCAATCGTCTCCTGTTGAGGTGATTCTTCTATCGCAAGTGATAGTATCGGCTTAACAGGTTTCAAACTCGAATTGAAGCTCGCACCGAAGCGGTTTGGATGTCGTCTAAAATCTTTTCGAAGACCTCGTCCAAGCGAGTAGTCCATCCATCGTCGGCCGTATAGGGATCTATCGGAATGATGGGATCGGCCGAGACAACATCGACGGAACCTCCTTTCGGGGTTCCTTCATGTACTCCTTCGGGATCGTTATATTCCCTTTCCGAAGTTTGTCATTGAGCCAACTTTCGAAGGTAATGCAATCTTCTATTTTGTGCCCAAGCATCCGGTGGTAAGGGCAAAAGTTGGGATCACCTTTCTTGTTGACTTCCTCTGGTCTTTTAGGCTCTGGCAGCTGGAAATCTGGAGTCTTCATCAGACTACGGAACATTTTCGGCACTGCTTCATTCTTGAACGGATATTCTCTGCTCAGAAGCTCCCTTAATGTACGTTGCGGACGAGGTGGTTGTTCATACTGCGGAGATGACTGATAATCGGGCCGGGGTTGCTGGTAATCTGTTGTGGTTCTCGCGGCCGTTCGGGTGGTATTTGCATCGGCTGCTTGCCTTTGTCAACCGCCGCAACGATCCCGGATTTCTTTTCAAAAGTCTTTACGGTGCTTTTGCTTGTCCGTCTTGTCGGCGAAACTTAATTGCTTCGCCTCTTCTTGCAAGCTTCCGGCCTTGCTTAACAACTTCTCAAAAGTCTTAATAGTGAATCCCTCGAGGAGAAGTGCTATCGGGCCGTGAATGCTTTTAAGTAAAATGCCGATCGCGTGTTGTTCTTGCAGTTGTGGTTCACACTTCATGCTTAAGTTCCTCCATCGAAGTATGTAATCCACCAAAGTTTCATTCGGCTTTTGTTTCTCTACCACTAAATCACCTATAGTGATGTGGTGCCGAGCTCCGCGAATCGCTCGATGAAGAGGTTCTCTAGCTCCGAGAACGTCTTCTCCGAACCATTTGGTACTCCGCATACTCGCCGAAGGCGATTCCCGACGACCGCCGACGAACCGTCGGAAGAGTGATGCATCGCTCCCGCCGGCATCGCAACAACCGGCACGAAAGTGTACCACATGCTCGTCGGGGGTTCCCGGTTCCGTCGAAGGTCTTCGAACGGAGGTGGTACGAAGCCTTTCGGGTATTGGACGGCGTCGAATTCTTCCGGGTAAGGTCTACCCGTCATAATGGATGTCCCGCTCTTCGATTGTGCTAAGGCTTCTCGCACCTGCTGTTCCACCAAGTTCTTGATATCCTTTTCAGGAATCATACTTTGTGTTGTATCCTTTTTCAGCTGATCATCCCCATTGACGGACGTAATCTCCTTTCCTCCGTCTACAATGTGAATGACCTCCGGGGGTGTCTCTCTATGTGGTTGTACTTGACTCTGGAGAGTGGCCAGAGCTACGGCCATCTCTTCCATCCTTTTCGCCATTTGAGCAATCGTGTCGTCTTTCTCCTGAAGCTGCCTTCTCATCAGTTCTGGCTCCTCTCTTTCTGCGGCTGCAGGAGCACCTTGCGAAGCTGATGAAGCTCGTGTCTCAACCATGTTGATTTCTGCGTATTCATCGTCCATGAATTCCGATGAATCAATCTCGTCTCCAAACTTTTCTTCTCTTTCTTTTGCCAATCGTCGGATATCGGTTCTCAACTTTTCCATGGCATCTTCTAGCGGGGCTTTCGTGTGTCTTCGTGGTTGTCGTGCGATAGCCGCCGGGTCCCCTTCTCACGAGTCCCCTTCATCGCGGTAGCACTTTCTTCGCATTCAAGTCTCCCGGCGAGACTTTCTTTCTCGGGTCGTCGTTTCAATCTCAACTCGCCCAGGTAGTGGGACGCCATACCATCCTTCTAACGGCAGAAGGTCTAGGACCGGATGGTCCGTCGGCCAAATGTCGGAAGGTGGTATCCTCCCTAATCCGTAATCCTGAGACGACAACGGGCGGACTAGCCTTCATTCTTTTACTTGGTTTTTCTGTCATGATGGCGGGTTCTACTCGGGGCCCAAGACGGGATTTGACTGGCACCCGCCCTATCCTTCGTAGAATTTCCGATACGGGGCAGTTTTCCTTCTTTGCTAACTTTTCTACCAAAGTTTGCTGTCGAGCAAACGGCGTAGTTCTAGTTCTTTTCTTGCGGCTATCGTTGTAATATGCGGGTCGTGGTAATGTGACAAGCAATCTTGCGAATATTTTCTTCATCTTCTCGCGGCGGAGAGGGGATGAAACCCGCTTCCTCCCAAGAGCGGTATGTATTCGAGCGAGCGGTGTATATTCGCAGCTTCTGGAATTTCCTCTAGGAAAGCAATTTCGGCAGCCTCGGCTTCTCTAGCGATCCTTCTACTTCGTTTCTTCTTCGGGTCCTCGTCGCTGACGGAATCTTCGAACCTGGACCCGATTTCGAAAACGAAGGTCTTACGAGAAGATCTCGTACCCTCCACGGTAACGAGTCCATCATAATTCGGATTTCTTTCCCCTTTGATTTGGCAAAAGTCGGGGTAGGTGCGAAACAACTAGACCGAATGGGGTAGTAAGAACGGTCCTCCTGCGGACAGCAGTACTCCTCTTAGTCGGGATCTTTTGCGGAGGAGGGAATTCTTGGGTCGACCTAAGGTCGAACTCGAGCGACGGCTCTTCGGCTTCGGATACCTTGTTCGTCGATGCAAAGAGGGAGACGTCGGTGATCTCGACGTTCGTGTTTTCAAATCCTCGTCCAAATCGGATGATTCCATTGTCGGGCAGTCTCATCCTTATAGACGGCGAAGTCCAATCCATTGGTGAAAGAGAAAATCGGCTTCGGGGCTTCCATTTCTCGAGGTAGATTCCGGTTGTCGGTCCTAAGTTATGCTTCTTTTCTTTAGGACGAAAAGAAAGGAATTGAAAAGAGTCCGAACTCATTCTCGTTCATGTATTTATAAGAAGGAATCACTTATTAAAAGAATCACTTATTAGAGGGTTTGTTTATTTAGAACGGAGTGTTCAAAGGTGTAGAGAAGGTAAGGAATCTGAATCGGAGTTGGAAAGGAAAAGAGAGTCTTAAGCAAGACTTCTCGACTCGAAGGATCACTTCCTAAACTAACACCTATTGGGGGTCCACCCCACCTCATAAATGAGGTAAAAGGATCTCGGAACCTCTCTGTTTAGGGGTGTCTAAACAGTGGCTCCTAAATCCGAGAGAATGTTGGTCATACTTGTTCAAGGTAGAAATGAACATAGTATCCCAACGGAAAGAAGGGTAGTTTGATCCATAAGGGACATGGATGCACTACCGATTTTTGAAAGCAGAATTGTCTGATTAGAATGGAGAGAGGAATTGTCCCCAGCGGAGTCGCCAGAAAGTTGTCGGCATATTTTTAGATTGAGTGTATTTTTTTAAAGGGGTCGCCTACAAAAGTTGTCGGCGAATTTTAAATTTAATTTAAATAAGTAATTTGAAAAGTGGTATTTGATTTTTGAAAATAATTTTAAATTTGGAAATTTTATGAAATCAACTAATCTCACATCCCAAATAGTTTATGTAAACGAGCACCACATCACAAACCATGTATCTATCCCGAAGAATAGACACATTGTTTGATGATGGGGCTCGATTAAATAAACTAGAAGATTTGTGACATCCGTTTGGTCCGCGAACCAATTTTATAAGCCGACAAGTTCCCCGCTTAATATGAAAACATTAAACAGGGTTTATATTACTCGGGTTCTTTAAAATTCCCTATAAGGGCAAGCCCCTATAGTTAATTACATCTTAAGTGACGGAATCACCTAAGAAAACTCTCGATAATAATCAATAATTCTGCTCTCAAGAATTTCAAAGTTTAAGTTTTCAAAGGATTGAATTTTTGAATCTCAATAGGGAATGGATCAAATTTAGAGCATTATATTTTGGGAATCCGAAGGAAGAAAGGTAGGAGAAATTACGGATTCGAAGTGAACTTCGATAATCTCCCGACTATCCTATTGTTTGGCTTGGATTTAGGAAAGTCCTAATGTTTATTTAATGTTTTAATCTCGCCAATTTTAATTAATTAGGGCTTATATTTATATGATAGAATCATACAAATAACCTGGAAGATATGAGGGTTTATGTCGTATCGGACGACTACCTCGGAATCCTAAGACCGGCTAGGGCTTAATTTGCAATGCAAATGCCTAACGAAGAGTCGAGGATTTATGTTGCACTAGGCAAACTACCTCGAAGTCCTATGGCTTTGTTGTTTAATTCTAGGAAAGTTTCTGTGAAGTAGGTTCAAGTTTTGCCGACGACGATGGCCGTGCCGCCCACCATGCTCCGAGCTCCTTGTTGTTGCAGAGGTTTAGTTTTAGAAATCATAAATCGTGGGATGAGAAAGGTGTTTTGGTTTAGAGAAGTCTTAATTTCCAAGTGTTTTTTTGTGTTTTAATTAAAACAAATCTTAAAGTTGATTATAACGACACCGGTTAAGATCCCACTGTTCCATCCTTCCGGCATCATTATTTTTATCGGATTCACTTAGTCCGGATGAATTTGCTAAACTCAACTCGAATGAGTTCCACACTTTCATTTAGACCGTGGGAAATCCCGTTAGCAACACGTAGGTTACATCATCCGAGGTATTCCCGATCATCCAACAGGACGTCTTAATTCAGTTGTAATTGTAGTTTTGTGTTCTGTTTGTGATTAAATTTTGAGTTGCTTTATATTTTGAAATGTTGTGGCGGTGAATTTTATCTTCGCAATGACTTTTAACTTAGTTTTGGTTTCAGTTTTGGGACTATCCTAAAGGTGTGGGTTTTCATGCAACGGTTGTTTTATCATGCAAGAAAAGTAAAGTGCATTTGCAATAAAGTAAATTGCAAGAAAGTAAATTGCAGGAAAGTAAATCGCGATAAAATAAAAGCGTACCCGGAGGGTCTTCCCGTCATTCCAAGCCGCACTTAAAACACGATTAGAACATTTAAGCAAGTTCCTAGGTAAAGCTAAGGTAAGGGTTATGGTTTTCTACCAAATTCCTAATCCTATAATCTAGTCATTTCCTATGACGTCTAGGTTCCTTGTATTTTAGCTCGAGGACGATTTTCTTCATCAAAGAACAATTAAGTTCAATTGTTCTTATAAATATCCTATCATATTGAGGAAGTGCTTAAGAAGAATCTTAAACATCTTTTCAATATTTCTAGGATTGTTTTAAGTCCAAATGAATTTAATTATGTAAATGAATCGATCGTCCGAGGTTTTCAAGTTTTGTTAACTTGCTCAGTGAACTAGGATATTTGTATGTCCTATAAGTGAAGTAACATTTCATTTAATATTCTGTTTAGGAGTTATGATAACTAAAGCTTTTGAGGGTAAATTGGTGTTCAAATGGTTTGTGATTTAGCTTAATTTCAATTGAAGGGTTTAAATTTGGAATAGTGTTCAAGTTATTTTAGATTTATTTCTTGAGTTCTTCATGTCTTAGGTGATGTTATTTAATTCAACTTAATTTAATTTAATTTAATTTAATTTAATTTAATTTAATTCAATTTAATTCAATTTAGTTTGATTTGATGTTACATTAAATTAATTTGATTTAATTTAATTTTTTAATTTAATTTGATTTAATTTAATTTAATTTGATTTAATTTAATTTAATTTAATTTAATTTATCTAATTTAATTTAATTTTTTAATTTAATTTTATTCATTTTAATTTTAATTAAAATTTTAAAAGAGTTCAATAATTTAATTTTAGTTTAATGATTAAGTCTTTTAATGTTTTAAATTTGAATTATCATTTTAATTAAGAATTAAACATTAATGAAATGATTAATTTAGGGATTTTTTAAATTAAAGAATAAATCTCTTCCTAATAATATCCCTATTTTAATGATTCCAATTTTATTATTCTTCCAAATTTAATCAATTATTTAATTAAAGTTTAATCATTTTAAATTGCTTAATGGGTTTCTACCCTTCAATTATTTAAATTTCAATCATCCAAATCAGATTAGGATCAAATATTTTACTTGTTAATTTTTTATTAAACCTAAAGTTTTAATTAAGGATTAAAAAAAATTTAATTACCACTTTACCCTTTAAGCTTAATAATTTCATAACTCACTAAATTGAACTCAAATGAACTTGAAATTTTTATGTGACTTCACTCATATGTCAATAAAGACATGAGAGGAGAAAATGTGATTTTTTTGTATTTAATTTATTTATATAATTATTTTTGGTAGAAAATAGTAGATTTCCAAGGAAAATTTAATAACATGACCAAGGGAAAGTTTCTGTCCTTAAGAAAATTAGGGGACATTCCTAATGACCAGGGGACCACTTGGACCAATTTTGGTGATTTTTTGAATTATATTATTTTTATTATAATTATTTTAAATTTTGGAGTATTAATTAATTTAAAAAATAGAATATAAGTTGAAAAATGAATTTTATAATTTTTAAAATTCTCTCTGATATCAAGGATTCCAGAGAACTAAATTTTAAAATTTTTTGATTTTTCTTTGATTTATTATAATTATTTTAGTGAAAATGCTAGAAAATACATTTTTTGTAATTTTAAAATTACCCTAGAGCTTTAAAAATTAATATCTCACCAAATAGACCTAAGAAAAATATGGGGTTTGTTCCTAAGTGATTAAGATTCAAAATGTGACATTTTGGTGAATTTTATTATTTTTGTGATTTTTATTATTTTTTAATTATTAAAAATATTAAAATAATATTAAAAATCAACTTTTTTAGAAAATTGAAATTTTAATTTTCTTAAATTCCCCTGATATCAGAGAGGCTCCAAAACCAATTTGGTGAATTTTTGAAAGATACTTTGAAAGTTATGAATTTTTAAAGTTTAAAATGACTAAGTGGCTTAATCAACCCAATTAATAGGGCTAACCAAGTCCAATTGACCTCAAATTTTTATGGTGGGTTCCTCTGATTCTAAAGGTCAGTGGAGAATTGATTTCAAGTCAATTTGATGTATGGCTAGCTCTAATTAATTAGAGACCTATTTTGAGTGTTTAAGCCAATTAGGGTTGTCTAAAATGAACTAACTCAAAACCTATTTTTCCTAGGGTTCTCTGGTCATAAGGAACATCACCAAATTTTCCTAGAATTTATTTCACATCATGCTATTTATTGGAATTAAAATACTCAAAACAGTGACATGAATTTGAAAAATCAATAACTTTTCACAGAGATGGCCTCTGACCTTGGAAAATTCAAGGAATGTTCCCAAGTTCGGAGGCTTCAAAAGCCCTATGGTCTCATGCCATGGTGAATTATATGAATGCATGGAGAATTAAAACAATGCAGACAATGAATAAATTATTAAAAATAAAATACTTGATGAAATTAAATGATTTCTTTTCCACATTATTCTCCTCTGTTCACTGAGCAAGAGGGTATTTTTATTTTATTTTTGTGATTTTTCAACACAAAGATATGAATTTTTGAAGTTTAGGGAATTAAATAAATAGAAAATATCCCTAATTTTCTACTTATCCGAGTCGGCGCCGCGTCAACCTTAGCATCTCCGAAGTGCCGCGTGGCGCGCTCCCATTCGACACCGCCATCTCACTCGGCTGCCCGGGGCCCCGCGGTTCACGCACCATCTGCTGGTCCGACGCAATCCAAGCCGTCCATCTGATACACGCGCGATCCGACGGTTCCTGGTCATCGTCTACGACTGGTGCGATCCCGTGACCGTCCATACTCTAACCCTAAGAACTCACTCGATTCTCAACGGATTTTCGTGTTCTTATGCTCTATGGATTCGTCTTGAAGAGACAAACACATCCATACGGTGAACATGCTATGAAATCAAGCCAATCAAAATGGAGAATTGACTGAAGCTCGGGCAGAAGAGGGAGTTCATACCTTTGCTCAGAGAAGTGAAGCTTCGATCTGAGGGTTGTGTCACGTTCGATTGGGTCCAAGCAAGCTCCGGATGAAGTCCTCGGCTTAGTGAATTGTCTAGGTATGATTTCCACCGGAGCCGATCACAACCTTTGGAGTCCGGAACAACCGGGTGGCCCGGAGAGGGGCTTTCACCGGAAAACTTCTTCTCTTGGCTCGGTGAAGGTGTAGGTGAGTTTAATTTGATTTTGGTGAAGGATTCGGGAATGTCCTCGTTCGGCTCGAGAATCGAGCTCCAAAATCGAGCTCAATCAATGGGTATTAGAGCAGGGAGAACGGTGGGGATCAATTGCTCTAAGTCTAGAGGGGAGTGAGGAGTGATTTTGGCGCAGTTTTGGTATGGTCCGGTTCAAGCACCTCCTTTGGCCGAGAGGGTGAGGGGTTTAAGTCAGGAGAGGCCGGAGGGCCTCCTGGGGGAGTCGAGGGTCGGGATCAGCTCGCTTAGGTGAGGAGAAGAACAGCCATGGTGGCCATTGGGCATGGGGCGGCTCGAAGCAAGGTAGAATTCCAAAGCTCGGCCTCTCCCAAGGTCTCGGGCATGGCGTTTTCCGGCGACTGGGTGGCCGGCCGGCCGAGCATGGGTCACCCTCAAGGTCGGTGGGTAGGGCTGGGACTTGGTGCAAGCAATCGGCAATTGCCATGTGTAAAGTGGCCGATTTAAAATGGAATGGGGAAGGGGTCATTTTGGCTTCAATTTGGTCAACCCATTGGTTTGGGTTGGGTGCACCTTCCCATGGCCTCGATTTTGGGCTGAGAGGATCAGCTGGGTCGCCCAAGAGAGAATGGTGTGGTCTCCATCCATGATGAGGTGGCTAAACATGGTTTAGTGTGTGTCATGAATAAGGTTAAAAAGGCCTAATGAAAGATTAGGAAAGGAGCCCCTCCTTTTACCATTAATGGCATGGTCACATGCCAAACTTTCATGGCTTCATATGGCTTGTGAATGGCTCATGCATGGCTCCATGTGGCTTAGTGGAAAAGTTGGTTCAATTTCATGGAAATGGATTTTGTGACTTTTGGCATTTTGGTGAGAGTTGTCATGAGGTTTAATTTTGGAATAATCCAATGATGAATTTAGGATTTAGGGATGATTTCAATCAAGGGATGATAAGGAGAAATTTCATGTGGGCTTTAGGATAGGCTTGGGCTTTTGAATTTGAAGGAAGTGGGCTTTTAGGAAGGTTTAAGGGAAGTGGGCTTTTAGGTTTAAAAATGAATTTATGGATGAAAATTTTGTAAAGAGGTTGGGCCAAATAATTGTTGAGTTTGGTTTAGGGATGTGTCATGAGTGGTTTGGAGTCAATTTGGTGTGATTTGGAGTTGAATTGGTTTGAATTTGGGTTTATTTGGTAAGTGGGCCTATGTAGGTCAAATTGGGCTAACTTGGGCCAATGTTGGGCTAGGGTTGAAATTGATGTAAAATTAATGTTGAGAAATGTTTATGGGAGTGTTTCAAAGAGGTTTTGGCTTTGATGGGTTTTGATTTTGGGGTTTGGGTCTATTTGGGTTAGGTTTGGGTTTAGGCCAAAATTGGGCTTTTTGATTTTGGGGTTGAATTTGAGTGGGGTTTGGGTCAAAATATTGGGCAAATCATGTTAGTGTTTTGTTTATGGGGATGTTAAGGAAGGTTTAGAAAAGATTTGGGGTTAATTGGAGTTGAATTGGGTGAGTTTGGGTTAAGTTTGGGTCATAGGTCCAAATTGGGCTTTAAGGCCAAAAGTGAAATTGGATCCAAATGTTAATCAAATTGGACTTAAATTTGGTTTAGATTGGTATTGGGGATGTTGAATTGAAGTTTAGAATTGAATTGGACCAGAATTTGGGTCAATTGGGTAGGTTTAGTTTGACATTGGGTTTACTTTGGGTTAAAATGGGTCAAATTGGGGGTTTTGATAAAAGTGGGGTAAATTGACAAAATTGGCCAATGGTGTAGTTGGACAAAATGAAATTGGGAATATTTGGGATTTTCTGGAATTTTCTGGGAATTTTCTGAATTTTTGGATTTTTGGGTCAAGAGGGGTATTTTGGGTATTTGGAGGGTATTGGGAGGTATTTTTGGAATTTTTGATATTTTTGGGTATGGATGATCAATTTGAGTGATGTGGAAATGTTTGGGAATGATTTTGGAGAATTTTGGGTGATTTGGAAATTTTTGAGAAATTTGGGCTATTCGTGCTTTGGGTAGGTTGGCAGGTGTAGGGTCCCTGGGGTCAAAAAATTAAAAATTTGGAAAATGGAAGATTAGGTGAATGTAAGTGGAATAAAATCATTTTGGTTGAGCCATGAAGCCATATCAAGCCCACATGAGCCATGAAGGGACTCATTTGAGGCATTCACTATGTTGTTCCTAACCCTCTTAGCCAAGGGCTTAGGGGTTAAGGACCATCCATGTGAATCACCTGCATGAGTCAGGAGGTCAAGTCGGGTATGGGTGTGTTTTTTTAGGAGGTGTATGAAAGTGTAGTGTGTAGGTGTAGTGTATAAGTGTAGTGTGTGTGTAAGTCAGCCCCTCACCAGACCAGGCCACCCAGGGCAGTCCTAAGGCCAAAAAGTCCTATAGGAACTCATCCTTTAAACTTCCACATTTGATTTCAACCCTCTAGGTGATTAGGGGTCTACAGTCAAGTTTGTGGGGTTTGCAGGGAGTTTAGCAGTGGTTTGAATTTCTAAAAGGTGGGTCTCAATTCTAATCCTCTAAGATAGTCAAAGGAAAAGCCTAAGGCTAGATCCTAAGCACTAAAAGAAGAAGAGAAGACCTCATCAAAAATGAGGTCAACATTTGTTTCTAAAATGAGTTCCTCCGTCAGTGATAATCACTCTTGGTATTCCAAATCTAGTAAAAATATTTTTCATTAAAAATTTTGAAACACTTTTAGCATCACACCTAGGTATAGCTTGTGTTTCGATCCATTTGGAAACATAATCAACAGCTACTAATATATATGAGTTTCCAAATGAAGGAATAAAAGGTCCCATGAAATCTAATCCCCAAACATCAAAAATTTCAACTTCTAATATAAAATTCAGAGGCATTTCATTTTTTCTCGATATGTTTCCTACTCTTTGGCATTTATCGCAGGTTTTTATATATCTGTATACATCTCTAAATAGAGTAGGCCAGTAGAATCCAGATTGTAGAATTTTATACGCAGTTTTATTTGTCCCAAAATGTCCTCCAAAATCAGAATCATGACATTTTTGAATGATTGGTTCAGTTTCTTCATAAGGCACGCATCTTCTAATAATTAAATCCTTACATTGCTTATATAAGTATGGTTCATCCCAAAAGTATGTTTTAGTATCATGAATGAATTTTTTCTGTTGTTGTAAAGTTAACATAGGGGGTAAAATATAATTTACTATATCAGCATACCAATGTATTCTCCACTCATTTATATTATAAAGTTGTTCATCAGGAAAACTGTCTAAAATTTCATTATCGCATCGTATAATTCATGATTTTCTAATCTTGATAAATAATCCGCAATTTGATTATCAGTTCCCTTTTTGTTAACGATCTCAAAATCAAATTCTTGCATTAATAATATTCATCTAATTAATCTTGGTTTAGAATCTTTCTTTTGCATTAAATACTTAATAGCGGAGTGATCAGTATGCACAATACATTTAGTTCCTATTAGATAATGCCGAAATTTATTAAAAGCATATACAACTGCTAATAATTCTCTTTCAAGAATCGTATAATTTATTTCAAGCATCATTTAGAGTTTTACTTAAGCATAAGTATATAACTTTGAAAATCTTATCGTATCTTCGCTCAAGAACTCGCTCCTATAGCATAATCACTAGCATCACACATAAGCTCAAATGGTTTCTCCCAATTAGGTGAAACTATTATAGGTGTTGTAATTAATTTATCTTTTAATAATTCGAAAGCATTTAGGCATTCAATTGTAAATTCAAATTTCTTATCCTTTTCAAGAAGTTGGCATAGAGGTTTAGTAATTTTTGAAAAATCTTTAATATAACGTCTGTAGAATCCAGCATGTCCAAGAAAACTTCTTACCCCTTTTACCGTAGTTGGAGGTGGTAATTTAGCTATAACTTGAATTTTTGCGTAGTCTACTTCTATGCCTTTTTCCGAAATTTTATGCCTAATACAATGCCGCCTCGTAACCATAAATTGACATTTCTCCCAATTAAGAACTAAATTAGTTTTCTCACATACTTCAAATACTTTTTCAAGATGATTTAAGCATGTGTCAAATGTTGTTCCAAATACAGAGAAATCATCCATAAATACTTCTATTTCATTATAAATTAATTTACAAAATATAGACATCATACATCTCTGGAATGTTGCAGGTGCATTACATAATCCAAAAGGCATTCTTTGAAAAGTGAAAGTTCCATAAGGACTAGTAAATGTAGTTTTCTCTTGATCCTCAGGAGCAATTTGTATTTGATGATAACCGGTATATCCATCTAAGAAACAAAAATATTTATGTCTGGCTAATCTATCTAACATCTGGTCTAGAAATGGTAAATGGAAGTGATCTTTCCTGGTGGTTGTGTTTAATTTTCTGTAATCAATACATATTCGCCATCCAGTAACTTGTCTTATAGGGATAAGATCATTATTTTCATTAGCTTTTACGGTCACTCCTCCTTTCTTAGGTACACAGTGAATTGGGCTTACCTAAGCACTGTCAGAAATAAGATATATAATACCATTATCTAACCATTTTAAAATTTCCTTTTTGACTACTTCTTTCATTATCGGATTTAATCTCCTTTGCGGATCTGCTTTAGGCTTATGTTCATTATCTAAAATAATTCTGTGCATACAGATTGAAGGACTAATCCCCTTAATATCTGCTAAAGTCCAACCAAAAATTTTCTTATATTTTTTTAATGTATCTAAAAGTTTTTGTTCTTGAGATTCATTTAATTCAGAGGAAATAATAACTGGTAAAGTTGAAGAATTACCTAAATAAGCATATTTCAAATGATAAGGTAACATTTTTAACTCAAGTTCAGGAGGTTTAATAATCAATGGAACTATATTTTTTTCAGAGTTTTCTGTGTTATCCAAAAATTCAAATTTCTCTTGAATATAGTCTAGTTCTTTATTTATATTGGCTTTTTCAATTAATTCAGCATTTTCTTTTTCTAATTTTTCTTCATAATATTCCTTAAAATGTTCTCTTTGTAAATGATTGAGTACTTCCATTCAAAAACACTCATCATCTTTTTCTAACGCAGATATTTCATTGATTTAGCAATATTAAAAGTTACTTTTCGGTCATTTACTCTCATAGTTAATTCTCCTTTCGAACATCAATCATAGCTTTTCCAATGGCTAAAAATGGTCTTCCTAAAATGATAGGAATTTCTTTATCTTCTTCCATATCTAAAACAATAAAATCTACAAGGAAGATAAATTTATCCACTTTTACTAATACATCTTCAATAACTCCCTTAGGATATGTAACGTAACGATCGACTAACCGAAGAGTTACCGAAGTAGGTGAAATTTCTCCCAATCCTAATCTTTTAAAAATTGATAGAGGCATTAGATTGATGCTTGCTCCTAAGTCACACAAAGCTTTTCCATAGAATTTTTCTCAAATAGCGCAGGTATAGTGAAACTACTAGGATCTTTTAATTTTTCGGAAGCTTTTTCCGAATAATAAGCACTACACTCTTCACTAAGTGCGACCATTTCATTATCGGTAAATTTTCTTTTTTTATTTAGAATATCTTTCATGAATTTTACATAGTTTGGCATCTGTTCTAAAGCTTCTACGAAAGAAATATTTATTGTTAATTTCTTCAGAATTTCAAGGAATTTAGCAAATTGTTTATCTTTTTTATGTTGAATTAGTCGTTGAGGAAATGATGGTGGAGGTTTTTCAACGTAAATTTTCATTGGTATTAAAGGATTTTCTAAGTTTGGATCTTGTTTATTCTTTTCCTTTTCCATTTCCACTTCCTCTTTTTGACTTTCAAGTTCTTTCTGAATTCGAGGTTCTAATTCTTTTCCACTTCGTAATTGTATCGCTTTAATTTGTTCATTTCCCTTATCTTTGGGATTTATTTCCACATTACTAGGAAATATTCCAAGTATTCTATTATTAAGTGCAGTAGCGATATGTCCAAGTTGAGTTTCAATATTTTTAATAGCTGTTCCTTGATTTTGTAATTGGTTTCCTTGTATTTGTAATCGATTTCCTTGATTTTGTAAATGTTGACCCATATTTAATATTAATTCTTCTATAGATAATTTCTTATCTTTAAATTGTGGGTTATTATTATTAAATCCAGGTGGATAATTAGGTTTATAATTAGAATTTCCTTGATTAGAGGGATTTCCTAATGGTTGTGTTATGTTATTCATCCATGGTTGATTAGTTGTGTTATTATTCCAATTAAAATTAGGATGATTTTTCCATCCAGGATTATAATAATTCGCATAAGGATTATTGGGTCCGTTATTAATCGCATTTATAGTTTCATATCGAGATTCGGATTCTATAAGTTGTCCGGATGAATTTTCTTCTAATATAGTTGGAGAGTAATTCATTCCAAAATGATCTAATTTTTTAGATACAAGCACGATTTGTGAAGCTAACATAGATATTGCATCATTTTCATGAATACTAGCTATCTTTTCTGATTCATTCTATCAGCAGCTATCGAAAATTATTGGTTGCCATTTCTTCGATTAGTGCATAAGCTTCATCAAATGGTTTTGACATTAATGATCCTCCAAAGAAGCAAGATCGATGATTGATCTTAAATATCCTACTAATCCATTATAGAAAGTTTGAATAATTAACCAATCTGGTAACGCATGATGTGGGCATTTCCTAAGAAGTTCTTTAAATCTCTCCCAAGCTTCATATATTGATTCTTCATCAAACTGACTAAAAGAAGTTGTATCATTTCTAAGCTTAGCAGTTTTGGATGGTGGAAAATATTTGGATAGAAATTTTTGTGATAACTCTCCCCAAGTTTTAATAGATCCAGTGCTAACGAATTTAACCATATTTTAGCCTTATCCCTCAAAGAAAAAGGAAATAGTCTAAGTCTAATAAAGATCGTTAGATACTCCTTCATATTTGAAAGTAGCACATAGTTCTAAAAACTAGCAAGATGTAAATTAGGATCTTCGTAGGTGAACCACTAAATTGATTATTTTGTACCATTTGGATAATTGCAGGTTTAAGTTCAAATGAATTAGCAGCTACATCAGGGTTTTGAATAGTTAAATGAATTTCATCTAATGTAGGATTGGCATAATCTCGTAATGGTCTCTGTTGATTGATATTTTCATTTTCGTGAATATTTGTCATTTGTGTTAAATTTATAATTTCTCTTTTTTATTTTCTAATTCTTTTAATTGTACGCTCTAATTCTAAATCGTAAGGTATTAAATTTTCGTTTCCAAATTTTCGCATACAATTTTGCCAAATAAATTTTAAAATAGTCCGTTACTCTAGTAAATAATTTCTTTACTTCCCCGGCAACGGCGCCAAAAACTTGACCCACTTTTTATATGTTTGCAAATTATGTTAATAATAACGGCACCAAAACTTGATCCCGCTTTAATATATATATATTTGATTTTATGATGGAATGTTTAATGTGGATTTTACGCAAGTATACGTATCGTATCAAGTAATACAGGGCTCTAGTGGAGTCCTCGGTTATCGATCCCACAGTGAAGTTTTAAACGATTTGTATCGACTAAAATTTAAAGGAATTACTTACTAATAATAATCGGAAATTTAAAGTAACTACAAGCAACTAATGTAAACTAATGCTTCGAAATAAAGTTGATTTAAATAATTCGAAAAAGTATCCTTCTCCTTGTTTTTAGAAAATTAAGTGAATGATGAATCTAAATAGAATTCTTGAATCGTATTGTGACAAATAAGAGCATTCTTATTTTTTACCCTTTCGTCCATGTGCAAAGAACATCGACTAATCCTATGTTTGATTACCGAATCCGTGGCTAGGGCTGGGAGGATACCGGCCGCCACTTCGTAGCTCCCTCGTTCCCCTCACCCGAGGGCTAACATCTACACTTCACCTCTCAAACAATAGGACCAAATTGAATATTTTAGTCCGTCACACTAAAATGTCCAATTCTAAGTCCGATAAATAATATTTCCCTATTTATTTGCACCCTCCTTCCAAGGCTTTTCGACTTCCCGAATATTGGATGTAATTTTTACTATAGTTGATACTTCAACATATTTTAACAAATCAATCGTCGATTGAAAGTAAATTAAGTTCTAAGTAAAAATTATCACAATTTATTTTAATATATTAGTGTACTTCTATTTAATTTCATCAATTCGCATAATTTTCATAAACAAGGAGAAAGACTAAGAAAACTACTCGTAATGCATGGGAATAAAACAAAGCATGGATTTCATTTAAAGTTAACAACAATAAACAAAGATACTTATCTTAATTTCCTCCCTGCAGTACTCCTCGAAGTTCCTTTCGACTTTTCCTTCTAAGTACAAAGACACTTCTAACTCACTAAAGATTCACAAAGACTCTCTAAATAAACTCACTTAAAACTCCAGAGACACACACAAATGACACACAAAAGACACACACAAGACTAAAATTCGTCCTCTATTTATAGAGGTAGGCAAAGGTCCAAGGGATGCATAAACACCTCTTCAAAAAGCGTCCAGGTTCAATGTATATGCATTTTGAACTATCTCGCCGTCGGCGGGAAACGACCTCGCCGTCAGCGGGGCTTCTAGAAGGACTTCAAACCGCGTGATCTCGCTGTCGGCGGACTCGGGCTCGCTGTCAGCGAGGTAGTTATAATTCCTTCAGAAATTCTCCTCATGATCTCGCCGTCGGCGGCCTCGATCTCGCTGTCGGCAACTTAGTTCATTTTGCATAAATTTCTTCCTTTTTGATCCAAATTCGCTCCATTTCATGCTTTTTTTGCTTCCATCACTTATAAATCTTCGTTCCTGCAGTAAAATAAAGAAAATATATTTCTTTAAAGTGCAATTTCATCAAAAATAGATATGAATTTCTTAATGTATTTTTCTGTAATCAGCTTACATTTCTGTATGCTTGCAGAAGAATTTTAGAGCCTTCTTATTTTGCCCCTAGTTCCACTGACTTGGAAAAGTAAGTTTTAATTGTTCTTATATATGTATTTCCATTATGATGACTTGGAGAGATTTTTAGTGGCTGCACATTAACATTTGAATACATGGGGATTAATTGATATGTATAAAAAATTGTTGTTATTCTTTAGTGGCTGCACATTAACATTTGCTGGTTTGGCATTTCAAGCATTCAAATACAAAATTTATGAGGTTTCGAATGGTAATTTAGTGCAGGAATTAAATACCTCTTTGTTGAAATCTACTACATTGTGTATACATTGTGTTATTTGTACATTGTGTGATTAATAGCAGTTATTGGGCTGATATTTTCTATCTCACATAAAGCTAATTTCATTATAGCTGTTTTCTCTCTCAATCAACATGAGTAAACCTAGAGAGTCCCGAGTATCAGCCTTGTGGGATAGAGAGATACTATTACTTTTTGTGATGTTTGTCTGAGGGAGATCGACTTGGGTAATAGGCCCACCACACATTTTAGTAAAGAAGGTTGGCAGAATATTATTTCTAATTTCAACGAAGTGATTGGAAAGGATTATGAACCCTTGAAACTAAAGAACAAGTGGGATCAGTTAAAAAAGGAGTGGAAAATCTGGAGTGAACTTAAAATGGTTTCAACAGGATTGGGTTAGAATCCACTGAAACGAACAATTGATGCATCAGAGGCTTGGTGGGCTGAGTGATTAAATGTAAAAACAAATCTCAGATTACTTATTGCATACATTATGACATTCAAATGAATTTACATTAAAATTGTTCTAATGTTACAAAGAGTTCCAGCAGCAAAAAAAATTCAAATTGAACGGCATTGATCCTATTCTGGAGGAGAAGTTGGATGTTATGTTCACTGGGGTTGTCACAATGGGAGCTCATACTTTTACACCAAATGACCAAGCATTTGACAACTCACAATCAAACATTGAAACCGAGCATATTGGCGATTCAGGAGAAGGGCCCAGCCAAATCAACACAGATGTTCAATCCACTGGTGGGACAAAGCGTCCCAGAGTGGAAAAAAAAAAGAGTGGCATTCCTCAAAGGTACCATAGAGACAATCCTTGAAACATGCAAAGCTAGGTCTGAACCAGCAAAGGACAACTCAATTAAGAAATGTATTGAGCTCCTTAGTGCACATCCTGGTATTAAGGAAGATAAAGCTATGTATTTGAAGTATGTTAAGGTGCTTGTAAACTCAAGTCGGAGACAGTTTTTTTAGAGTTTAGACCCAGAATTCCGACTTGATTACTTGTGTTTTTTCATGAAAGATTGAATACTTTTGGCGTTTAGATTCTATTTACTATGGATATTTGTATTATTTATTGTATTGAACTGTTTACTGTTTTCCATGGAGGCACATTAGTATATCTTTTATTAAATTATGTTTTGATGTTCACACCCTACATTCCACTATCTATGTATCGCTACAATTGACTCATGTTATTTTTATTTATCTTTAAAAAATGACTAATTTTGAGATTTCGTAGAATGGATGAAGAACAAGTTAGCCACAACCTCAAGGTCGCTCTCCTGCTTGCCTTGCTCTACCATCACTATCATACATACGTTGATCGAACACCCTGTACATCGAGTTATATTGGAGATAGATGGTTTGGTGAGTTATTACGGGGCCAACCTACACGGTTTGCCAACATGTTTCTTATGACGAAAGAGATATTTCTCAACCTGCTTAATGAACTTCAGAACTACCATGGGTTGCACGGCTCTAGAAGAACGATGACAAGAGAGGTGTTAGTGATTACCCTATATATTTTATCCCATAACGAATCCATTAGATTAGCTATGGAGCGATTTCAACATTCATCGGAGACCATCAGCAGATATTTCTCAGTTGGTTTGAATGCACTAGTAAGCTTGGCACACCATGTAGTTAAACCCGAGGATCCAACGTTCCAGTCCATTCCCACATATATTGCAAATGACCCTCGATACATGTTGAACAAGATATTTATAGAGTTGACATAAATTTATAGAAGTTGGATTTAAGTAAGATTTGACATAAATTTAGCCAGATATAAAAAAATGCAAATTTTCCTTAAATTTTGGTGTTAACGGGATATTTATAGAGTTTACTAAAAGCTGTTAAAACCATTGTCGTATAGTTCTTATTGCATATTATTCCTCATTGCCTGGAGGCTACAGAATAACTAATTAAAATCTGATAGAAATTCATAAGTATGAATACTTGTAGTAAAACATGTTAAACATTTATTTTAATGAGTAACGACAACATGCTTCCCAAAAAAGGGACATTTTTTCTCACAGAATTTTGAAGAAGGCCAGCAGTCGAAATACAACTCCATGTTTCTTATCACCGTAGAAAAATATGGTGGAAAATAGATATTTTTTTAGTGTTCACAACACATGTTGGGAGTAGTCTAGACTGCTATTCAGTCAAAATCAGACTGCTATTCACAATCATGTTAATTTTCACCATGTTAATTTTCCTTTCTTTAGATTTTTGAGCTGGATAGCTTCTTAACAAAAGCTATAGAGTATGCTTTACTGATTTATGTTGGTTTTGGAGATTAGACTGTTGTAATGCTATTAATTTATATCTAAAGTTGAATAACATATACATGCCATGTATGACTATAGTAAGAAGCTATTTTGAGCTTCTCTGCAATGTGTCCATCTGATTGAGCCATCTGTATATACTTGAACATGCTGGATTTACACTGTATTGTTTGTTTCAGGCTTTGAGTGTGATCTTGATACATCCTTTCATTGTACTGTAAATGGAAAACTTATGTTTGGCAGTTATGTGAATGTTGTTAGGCGTTATAGATGGAATGACAAATTGAATGGTAACTTTTTGGGCATGACAAATTGAATGGAAGGCTTTTGTAGGTAGAAGGTTGATCCAGCAAAAGAATATATGGTCAGATGCCCACTGCTCATATCTGTTACTGAATTAAGATTTGGTACCTCTTTTAACTCTGTTTCTACAGAAAATGGGTAAATTTTGGTCATTTCATAAGAAATGTAAATGTTGTTTAAGGAAGGTTTGAGTAATTCTTGTGGAGCTATTTTTCCTGATTCTTCTTTGCTTGAACACCTGGGATTTTCATGTTGCGTCTAACTAATCTACTGCTACATATTTATGTCTAACTAATGTACTGCTACATGTTATGATAAACATACCTATATATATAAAAACCACTATTTCAAGAAAGAAAATCATTCTCGGGAAAAATTTGACAAAATGATGTTATATGTTCTCAGGAAAATAATTCAAGGAACAAAATGATGTTATAAGTTCTCCCCTTCCTTTTCCATTTCTCTATTTCTTTTGTTGAATGCAAGTGCATTGGCTAATTTCTTCCATTCAAAGAACTGATTTCCTGTTCCATTTTTCCTGAATGCAAGTGCATTGGCTAATTTCATCCAGAATTCTATAATGCTGCTTGCTCTTTGTTCATAAATTTCATATTAACATGTTCTTTTGTTTGTTTATTAGTGCCCTGTGATCTTTTATGGTGTTGAAGGATAATAGTGCATACAGTGCACCAAAGTGATGTTTTGAAGTTATATGGGAGTTGGATCTTCTATGGTGTTTTGAAGCAGCTTGGATGGCCTAAGGGCAACCGCTGCAACTTGGATAATAGTGCAGTTTTTCTTTATATCAGCTTGGATGGCCCACGGGCAACCGCTGCTAGCAAAATTCTGAATTTGCAATTACTGCAATTGTGCAGTTTTTACTTTATTAGAAATGGAATTTGTAATAATTGTAACTTTAGGGTATTTGTTGTGTTGTGATTTACAACTGCAAGGTGTTAGAACTTCATATAATAGCCGGTTCTAGAGGTTCATGTAAATCATTTTGTATTACAGTAATAAAAAAATTTAATGCTCTTTCCCCGTAGATGTAGGTCACTTCGACCGAACCACGTAATTTGTTGTGTCCATTTTCTGGTTCATTGAAATGATTGTGTAAATTATCAAAACCATGGTTTATTTCTTTTTTAATTTTGATCGTCTGATGTTGGTATCTAACTGTTATTGCACATTCATTTTGTAGCTTTGCTTGTGTGTAATGAACTAGGGTGACCAGAGCTCCTTTTACTTTTCTGGCGTGGTCTTTATAATCAATAATATCCTGATAATGTTTGTTTAGGTGACTGCTCCTTGTAAATATGTCTTTTGTCAGGCTTAATTTTTTGGTAATGTCTCTATTGTTCAGCTTGGATATGGGGAAAGTTGATCCTTTTGAGTGGGTTTGATTTCATGGATGGTTTTGTCAACTTTGTTGTGGTACGTTTTTGTCTAGTAATCGAGCTGCTTTAGCATGTTTCTGTTTGCTTGAAATATTGATGCAGTCTAGGAATATTGTAATTTGCATTTGAATAAATTATCATCATCTTATTATGTTGGACGAATTCTATTGTGTGCATTTGGGAAGTTGAGGTCTGTTTTGGCTTTTTCATATCATAGAGCTATTATGTGTTCTTCATAGTGATGTCAAAAGGATTATAATTTGCTGACTGACCTGTTCAATTTTGTCTTAAATATTTGCAGGAAGATGAGCTACAGTTCTGCAATAAATCCGAGCAAGTACTATGCCGCTGCAGATTGTCGTCCTTAATACTCACGTCACGTAAGGAACATAGCTACGGGTGGCAGTTCTACAGATGCCCTCGGTGGGGACAATGATCAGAGGACTGCAAGTTCTTCAGGTGGGTTGACAATACGTCTGTTACTACATTATCCAAACCGAACACCGTTGCTCGAGGTCCACGGTATTACAAGTTCAAGACATTGCTTCTAGTTCGACTGCTTCCCATACAGACAAGTTTGCTCACAGTTTTGAGGTGTCAGAACCGGACAACGATCGTCGTGACGTGCTCTTACATTATAAAATGAATGTTGTCATTTTTCTCCTTGTAATTTTAATCTGTTATTTCTTCTTTTATTTAGGTTTCATGAAACTCACTATTAGGTGTGGTCTCTATGTTTTTTGTATTTAGGTTTCATGAAACTCATTGTTTAGGTTTCAGAGTATACTTGTATTTTATTTGGATAACTGTTAGTTATGTAAATGTACTGTTATATTTTGAAACATTTTCATTAATATATTTGGCCTGGTTTTAAATTAGAAAATGGTTGAGTGGTGTATATGTGAATAATTTGTTGAACATACGACCATAAAGAAATGAAATAAATAAATTTATAATATGTTTGAAAATAAGATTTTATATTTCAAAGTAAAATTTTATATTTTAAAATATTTTTTTTAAATTTGAAATAAGATTTATATCTTAATAAAATTTTATTAATAAAGAGGAGCAAAAATTGTAATTTTTCGACAAACAGCTGCATATAAGCTGTTTTCAAACTGCATAAACCAAACAGCTTAACAGCTTATTCATTTCAAGGGCGTAACAGTCATTTATCCACAAACAGCTGCAAATCAGCTGTTCTGCAAACGCTTAAACCAAACAGATAAACAGCTTATCCGGATCAGCTGCTTATCAGCAGCTTATCAGAATAAGTTGCTTATCTGGATAAGCTGCAACTGCCCCAAACAGACCCTTAGGGTACGTGGGGCAGTTTGTGCGTTTCAGGATAAACAGCTTATCCTGAAACGTAGCCCGCGGGTCAACTATAGGGTTCGACCCGCAGCTTGCACTTAGGTAGCGTTTGGAATTGCTTATTGAGGTGCGGTGGCGGTATGATACCGCCACCGCACGTTTGAATATGGCGTTATGTCCATGCGGTATAATACCGCCGAACCGCGCTTCGTAAAATTATAAGCGAAGGCGGAAAGCGGAGCGGGGGAAGCTTATAGCGCGGTTTGAGTAAATTTCCACGGGAGCCTCTCTCTCGCCGATCGAACATTCGCTCGTCCCTCTCGCCGCTCGAACATCCGCGGCCCGTCGAGCGGCACCTCCCATCGAGCACACCCGATCTACTCTTCTCCTTCGGCTAGATCCGCTATTCCGCGTGCCCTAGCCCCGCCTCTCCCCTCCCCGTCGAGCGACGATCTCGGCCGACTCATCCTTCGGCTGGATCGCGCGGATCGGGTAGATCCGGCCATTTTACCGCGATTTTTCGGCTCGTGCTGCTCGTAACACGACATTTCGAGGTATCTTCGACATTGAGATACTTTTTTTTTCTGCACACATAACTATTTATTACATTAGTTCTAATTTGTAGGTTTAAAGTTTTGGTGAATTGAAACTAGATCTCGTATTAGTCGGCGTATGTTTGTAAGATAGAACTTAAAACATTTATGTCTTTACTACCCTTAACTAAATTACTTTGAATGCTTAGTTTTATTAGTCATTTTAGTGTTCTTGAATAGAATCAGTTTATCATAGCAGATATTGAATGAACTTTATTTTCTAGTCACTAACCCTTCTTTCTCCTCTCGCTTCTCTATTCTCTTACCCCTCCATCCCCACCTACTCTTCTCTTACTTTTCCTTCATTCATTGTGTAGCATTCTAGTTGGGGAAGATTCGCATATATACCACTCAATTGTATAGAGATCAAGTTGTAGTATTTCTTTCAATTCTTTTTGGGGAAGATTTGCATATATACCACTCAATTCCCAGTATTTATAAATTATTTCAGGAAGATACTCTTCACGCCTCCAATTTATGCCATAAATGGCAGTTGCTTTTCTGGATTTTTAGAAGACATAAACTGTTACACGGGCTACAATGTATACTTCCTCAAATTGATATCACTTTACTTTTCCTATGCATGTAATGCTTGTATTTTTCTTTTTACATGTAAAAGAAGTATTTTTTGTTGTGATACAAAATATTTGGGTGGTATAAATATAAGAAACGAAAGCTTAGTTGTTAGATATGAAAAGTTCTTTAGATAATGAACGGATATAAAAAGTTCGAAGCATTGCTTCTAGTTCGACGGCCTTCCGCATGACGACAAGTTTACTCGCAGCTTCGTGGTGTCGAACCAAAGAACAACAATCGTGACATGTCTCTTACATCATAAAATGAATCGCTGTCATTTTTCGCCATGTAATTTTAACATACTTGCTTGCTTTTTATTTAGGTTTCGTGAAACTCACTATTAAGTGTGGTTCTACATGTATTTTGTATTTAGTGTTTCAAATCGTACTTGTATTTTATTTGGATGCACTGTTAGTTATGTAAATGTACTTTTGTATTTTGAAAACGCTTTCATTAATATGTTTGATTCGGTTTTAAAATGAAAAATGTTTGAGTGGTATATATGTGAATAATTCTTAAGCGTTACAATCTTTGTCATTTTGACTTGTTCGAATATTTATTAGTAAAAAAACGGCTCATAATCGATGTGTCATGTGAATTAAAGGCTTCATGTTGTACGCAAATCGAATATTTTTATTCATTTTTAAAGCTTGTTCTCGACTTATATTTAACTTGAATGATTTACAAAATTATAAATTTGATTATTTTTCGAATACGATAAAAAAAATTAATGATTGTGATCGAAATTTAAAGCGAGCTTAAGAACCCAATGGCATAGACGAAGTAAATGATATTTGATGGTAGATTAGAAGCATATTGTACGTTTGAAAGGTGATTGGCTAATGGCGAATAAGTACAAGATTCACATAAGAATCGTATCGTATATAAAATAATATTTAAATGAAAAATTTTTTATTTAAAAATATTTGTCGTTAAATTTTAAATAAGATTTTATACTTAATAAAATTTTTAAGAAAAAGTAACATAAATTGTTATTTTTCACAAACAATCGCATATAGCGAGTTTTCAAACCGTGAAACCAAACAAATTTCAACAAACTTATCCATTTCGAGGCATAAGAGTCATTTATCCATAAACATCGCTAATCAATTTGTTTTCAAACGACTCAAACCAAACAAGCAGACGAACTATTCGAATCAGTCTCATTATCAACGTAATTATATGAATGATGATACTCATCTGAATAAGTCGACTACCATTCAATTCACTCCAAACGTACTCCTTAGTGTAAAACCAACCGTGTTTTCTCGATAGTTCTTGAAACGTGCGATCAAAACGGTACAGCGACGTTTTAAATACTCTCTCGCACGTGTAAGCTGCCCCAAACGGGCCCTGAGAAAAATAGTAAACATTATTTGAAATGCATTTGGAAAAAAAACAAAAAATATATATTTCCCAATACCTTTAACAAACACTTATTTGATGTTCGCTACTTTGCTTTTCACTCGATCCTTCATTTAGTTTATCAATTTGTTCAATTTTTTTAAGCTCACAACAAGACTCAAATCACTAAAAAATTGAATATTTGAAATAATAAATCAAAATCTAATTTACAATTATTATAATTGAACTAATCAACCCCAAAAACTTTGGTTTGGTTAAGCTTTTTGATTTTTCATCTTTAACAAATTAATACTAACATCTAATTTGTATAATTTGTATTAAAATATTTTGATACATTTTTTCTTTATTATATACTATTTATGATATAAATATAATAAAATATTAAAATTTAAATATATAAATAATGTATGGTAGATGTCGCCATTAGCGTAGCTGAGGCTTCATTAACTCTAAAAATCATGCATAAAACATGTGGCGGCGGTCCCGCATAATTTATTCGTGGGTCTCATGTCAGTAACGTTAAATACAGACCATATAAATAAATGATAAGAAAAATCCACATTTAGGGAAAATATAAATAACTGTCGATTTTTCAGGGGGACCAGAGCCAATACAAACGGGAGGGAGAAGAACAGGAGAATGCTGCAGAATTCCCCTTCTCGTCTTCTCCTCTCATCCATTCATCTTCAAAGGTTGTTATTTTTTCTCAGTTCGTAGCCGCGCGTTCAATTGCGATCCCTTTCATGCTCTTCTTTTAGTTGTTTACAATTGACGGGGCGAGCTCTCTTCGCTTGGATTTTCCCCCTAGATTGCTGTTTTTGATCCGCGGTCTGGAGAAATTTCGCTCTTAAAGCTGTTTGTTTCGCTGAAGTTTCTGTGATTGATTAATGGCGGTATATTTTTCTTTTCTGGATTCGCTCATGAAACCGTAGATCATTTTAAGGACTGGCTTCGGGAGTTTAGGTTTTCCTTGCCCTCAAAACAAATTTGATAGATTTTTCCTTTTGTTTATTAATTATTATTACTATTATTATTTTCATCTTCACTTTGTTGGGTTTGTAGAGCAGGAAATCCTGAAGTATAGTTTGTTGGTTGAGCCAAATGGGCCTCCTTTTCAAAGTTGAGTGCTGGTGATCGTTAACTAATAGGAGACGGATCAAAAGCTTGAATGTTTAATATTACGCCCCATATATATAGAATTTGATATTCATTTGTGTTTTGAAAAGTAATTTTAGTTCACCTTCAATAACTTTTTTTTTTAATACTTTAGGATAACTTCTTAAATTTTTATTTTCTATTTTGAACTTATCTTACTTCGTTTTCACCTGCAGAATGTTTTGACGAATCTCAGTTAGTTAACTATTCTCAATAATATGTAGAAATTATTTGGTTTTTTGAAGAATATGATAGAATCACTTCCCCAGTTAGGTTTGAGACTTTTCAATTTACATGATCCATTGCTTTTGGAATGGTTTAATAGTACATGTAGATGATTTTTATGATATGCAATGTATCCAGATTGTTGCAAATTCATGGTTTTTACTTTTATTTGCAGGTATGGAGTGTGCTATTGAGGATAAAATAACATGTTGCAGTGCCTAGGAGGATTCAAGCATTTGTTTGCTGTCTTATTGAAATGCTGTGATCTAGATCTATACAAGCAGCCAAAAGGCCTTGAAGATCCAGAAATTTTAGCGAGAGAGACAGTGTGTATGTTGCTTATACATTACAATTTACTTTGGAGATTATGGAAAACAAGATGATAGAAATAGAAATATATTCTCATGTTCTTGTTAGTTTACATACTAATTTACAATAAGCGATCTATAAGCTATGCATGTGATATTGATTTTCTTATTGTACTTGCAGTCAGTGTAAGTGAGATTGAAGCCCTGTATGAGCTATTTAAAAAAATCAGCAGTGCTGTGATTGATGACGGGTTGATAAACAAGGTAAATATTATATTATTATCCTACTTGTTCTGGTAAAATGCTGTTGACGAGCTATGATGTTATTAATTTCTTATGTGCTGGCAATGGATTTAATATAAGAAAAAAAATTGAAATTTGAGAGAAAGAGGGAGAGGGAAAGGGGAGGGAAAGGGGAGGGAGAGGGGAGGGAGGGAGATATGGAGAGGGAGAGGGAGAGGGAGAGGGAGAGGGAGAGGGAGAGGGAGAGAAAAGGAGAGGAGAGGAGAGGGGAAGAAAGGAGAGGAGAGGAAAGGAGAGGAGAGAAGAAGGGGAGAAAGAGGGAGCGTGGGATCCTGTTGTCAATTCTTGCTGGTGGGGTTGTAGAAACTCCATTTCAAGAGAAATTTATAGGAAATTTTGGAGGCTCAGTAACACCTTTATATGGTAATAGATCCTTGCTATAAAAATTTAGGCCAACATTCAGGTTGAAAGGAAAGGCAACATCAGGCATGGTTGGTTTTAGCTTAGTAAAATACAGTATTAATTGATGCTCCAGTAGATAATCTATTGCAAAGAGATTGTTGAAATCATACTTGATCGGTATAAACTAAAATATGATTTCTCTTACAATCTCTCCATATGTGTTGCAATTATAAATTGTTTTTCATTCATGACATTAATTTTCTTAAGTTATCAAATAACTCATGAAAATAAACTACAATTAATTCAACACAATCAATGTATGATGCATGCAACATGGGTAATGAAGTAAGATTGATAAGCTTTTTATGGGAACTTTGATGGTAGCTTCATTAAGCCAAATGTTAATGATTGTAATAAACACGTAAGAGGGCCAAGGGACCTTTTAAGTAATAATAACTAGCCCTCTTGAAAAAAAAATAAGTACATACAGATGTGATGTACTTCCTTAAATTATAGTAGACCAAAGTGAATTGTTAAATAATGTTCTCTATCAATCTGTGCTATTAAAACAACTTTGAACCAGGTTTCTTCAAAAAAAAAAAAAAAAGTCTCCAATAAAATGTCAATAAATATGCAGTTTTGACCACATTCCTTGAATACATGGTTCAATAAATTGATAAATTTGGTAACATAGGACCATAATAAAAAACGATAACCTGATTATCATGCAAATTAGAATTTGTTTATGCATCTGGTAGAATGTTGTTGATGAAATATAAAGAAATGGTGTTTTTGGGGGGCGAGGGGAGTGAAGCAATGGGCCGAGAGAGTGATGGATAATAAAGAATAGAGGGAATAAAAAGAGAAAAGTAGTTGCAAAAAACTAAAAATAAAAAATGGTATAGGGGGTCCCTGAAGCAACAAATATGTCGAAAAAGAAGTGAAAATGAGCTGGGCTCTAGTTGGGCTTTAGGAGAGTGTGAGGTGGTTATGATAGAGAGGAGATGAGAAATAGATGTGTGGAGAGGGGCTTATTAAACAACAGCTCACAGAGAGAACAAAAAAACATGAATATTTTAGGCTAGCTATAGAAAACTCGTTTAGTATATTCATTCGACCTCTAATGATAATCCATAAAGTCTTGTTTATTGGAAAAATACTTGAAAAGACAATATTTATTAAAAAAATCCTACAATTGATAATCTCATGATAATTTAAAAAAATATATATATTTCAGAATTCATTACTAATAAAGGAATAAAATGAGAACTATTCTATTAGTCAATCGTGAACATATATTTTGATTGTACAATCAGCATCTATTCCTTTGAAGCACAAAAAACTCCGCTAGATGGTTTATGCTGAGGGTGCACAACAAGCAGGCTCTATGAGAGGCACTATAGTTCATCACTCCTATAAATCATCTTTACAGATGATGTTGTTGATGAATGAAATAAATTTTCTTTTTGTTGGACTTAATGCAACATCATTTGATGGAGTATGCTTAGCATTTGGTGAAGAACTTGGATTAATCTTGTTGCTAGGGATGTGGAAACTCTGCCTAAGAAAAGTTTATAGGCAAATTTGAAGGCTCAGAAACACCTTTAAATGGCAAATAAATTCTTAATATAACAATATGAATCGGCATTCATGCTGAAAGAAAATGCAGGTGCTAGTGGAGTTTCTGAACCGTAATAAATCAATGTCAAGTTTAAAATTATTATCTGGATTTGAACACTCCATAAAGTAAAAGTTAGACATTGATTTGATCAAACTGCATTACCTACTCATAAGTGATCAACTAGCATATTTCATAACGGAGGGACTACCTACTTCAAAAATATTAAGTAACTAGGTGGAAGATGGGAATGCTAAGCATATTTTCACTAATTTGAGGGAGAGTGTTGGAAATTTTGTGAAAGACTTTCCGTTCAAGTTTGGATTAGTTTTTTCTTTTTGGAGGAATCTTTAAATCCGAAATATTCAAAGGTGTAGGAAATGACTGTTGGATCAATCTTAGTATAGCTTACTTCTATGTATAAATATGCAGTGTTATTGCTACGTTGGAGCAACAAAAACATGAATCAGCTTTTTCTACAATTTTGAGCTGCTGGTTTCTGAGTTTATTATTTCTAACTTTTCTGTTGCATGCTGCAGGATGAGTTTCAGTTGGCACTTTTTAAGACTAACAAGAAGGAGAGCTTGTTTGCGGATCGGGTACTTTCAATATCATTATGTTTTGTAACTATAACAAATGTGGTGGGCTTAATCAAATTTCCAGGACTTGCATTGTTGATAGCTTTATTTATAAAGAAACATTTTCCTCTTCAGAAATATAACTGCGTGAATGCTTTTATGCTTCAATGTCTTTGTGTTAGATGTTAATCTCCTAACCAAGTAGGGGTCTTAATCCATCCATTTTTTTAGCGCATTAATCATTATTTTGACTGATGATGAAGTGAAGGTTGAAGAATATCTATCAAAATTCATTATTAAGGCCCCGCTCTTCTTTCACGGGCAATGAAATTTGATGTGTTATTGTCAAAATAATGCCATAAGCTTGTCAAGCTACGCTAATTAATGTTTTCTATTTTATGCTTTTTTCATTAGATGTATATTTGTTACCAAGCAGTTCTGACCTTTTCAATTAGTTTTTCTTCTACTGCTACGTTAATAAATCAGTGACTGTATATACGCATATTCTGTAGCTTCTGAACATTAATCGGTAAAGATGAATGATTTGTAGAACTATTGAATTGATATGCATGCCTAAATGCTTGATTTGTAGAAACCATGCCAAGCATAAAATTGTTATTGACATTTTGTATTTTATAAGCAAACTTGTGAAACTACGGCAAAGCAGATAACGTTATTGATCATATTCCCATCGCCAATCTTTCACTTCATGTCAACCTGTATACCAGCCAATTCTCGGGCAGCATTCTTTTTCCCAGTGATGTTATCTGAAAGCTATAGAAGCCTTTCCCAAGTTTCGTTGTAAATCAATCTTAAACAGATGTTTTAAATAAGATGAGAGGACTACTTTGGCTTTCAGTGATTACTGGAATCTCATTTATTTAGAATTCTGAACTTAATCCCACTTGCAGTACGTCTAAATAGACAGTCTTTTATTTACAGTAGGGAATGATTTTATTTATTTATATATATATATATATATATTATATTATTATTATTATATTGGTGATTTAGCTCGATTACTGTGAACACCATATGGAAATTTTGGGGGGAGGAATTGCAATTTTCGTAAAAATTTCTTAATTTTTTTCTTATCTGACAAAAATGATGACGATGAGGATTGTTTGGAACAGCTTTGAGTTTCATTGTATGGTGAATCGGTTTGGTATCATGCAACCAGTAAAGCAGATTTTTGCAATTGAGAGTTAGGAAAGCTGTATACCCATGCCTTTATGGGGGACCGCCTACCTAGGTTGAAAAACAACTCCAAAGGGAGCCAAAGTTGATGACTTGAGATATTTATGATAGATGAAGCGCAGCATAATGATGTTTTCTTCATCTTTGTATTCACTCAGAACATACATGCTTACAGGTTTTAGCTTCAAATTTTCAGGTGTTTGACTTGTTCGATACAAAGCACAATGGCATTCTAGGATTTGAAGAATTTGCTCGTGCTCTCTCTGTTTTCCATCCAAATGCTCCAATAGATGATAAGATTGAATGTGAGTTTAATAATATTAGTACGAACTTTTTAATGTCATATGATTTTTCAGTACTGGTTTCTTGTTGATTGTGAAGCATATCCTCACATATTTATCCATCTATGATTTTTCTACAAATTTTGAGAGTTTGTTCTCAGATTTGATGGACTTTGTATTCCTTCTTTTGGTTTTTTTTTTTTTTTTTTTTTTTTTTTTTTTTTTTTTTTTGCTCTCTATATGCATAATGTGTGTTCACTGTAGTGAGAATTCCTTTTTCTATGTTCTACATTTTATTTTAACATTTTTAAATTAAATAAAAAATCTATTTCTAATTAGATATTCTTATCATAGGAATTTATCTTGTCTCAAAGCGGATCAATTTTTGATCAGTGCTATGATGTAATTGGGTGTGCCTTAAAACATTATACTCTTCTCCTATTATATGCAAAGGGTTTTGCATTACATAAAAAACACCAAAATATTATCCTATCTTGCTGACAATTGCCCACTCCAAAACGTGGGAAAATTGACAATTTAACTTTGAATTATGAAAAGAGAATTTATAAAATCATGAAAGTCGCATGTTTCTCGTGTTGCTTGTGCGGTAATTTGGACTTGTTAAATTGGAGTTTTGTACATTTTAGAAGCAAATAAAATTTTGAGTTTAAGCGTGTGTTCGACTCGTGCAGCATTCTCAAATGTTTAATTTTTTAATGAATTAAGATTAGTGACGGAGTGCATATTAGAATTTAGGCTTATTTGAATTGACTTTTAGGTGATTTTATTATTGTTTGCATGTAAATGTTATCATTGAAATTTGTACAAATATTTTATTTTTATCCTCCAACTTCGAGTTCTATCAACTAGTACTTGTGTTACGGATCCAGTGGCGATCAGGGAAAATATAATCTTGATCATGCATTCTAAACATTATATTTTACTCACATTTAGCTTTCATTTGTGTGTTCAAATAAACCCTCCTATAATTGTAATATATTATTCTAATAACTTTGATTAATTGATAGAATGTCTCATTTGCATTAATAAGCGAGCTAGTGTGTTCATCATAGGTTTCATTCGAACTTGTTGACAAGTCGTTAGGTTCTCTATAAGTTCCGCGGGTTTTATTTATATTTATTTTGTTCTTTTTATTTAATAAATTATATAAAAATTAAAGTTTCACTCTATCCTTAATTTGTAATTTAGAAGCTTTATTTTTATTACATTTTAGCCCAAAGGAGTTCAGTTTCATTATTCACTGCAAGCAGTATTTAAACGAGAATTTGACAGTATTTTAGCAGCCTCCCGGTGTTGTTCCTTGTTGGGTGGCTGCATTGGGGAGCTGGGGCATTCTCATCACTCCTAAAAAAGGGTTCATAGTTGGTGTCTTTCGACATTTCAGCGTGGGCCTTCAGAACCCACGATGCTTAAAAAAGTATGCATAAGACTTCATGTACCTGCATAAAGAAACACGCAGGCACACACTACTCTCTCACCACGTTGACACGACGTAATGAATCTTTAACTCATCACACTTAAAAAAACATGTTTGAGACTTGCGATACCTTGAAATAGATGTGCACAACGTAAAGGATTTCCCAGCGTACACCAACACAACAAGTTTTTATATTTTTTTATCAGGACTAAGTCGCCCTTTTCGTATTATACATAATGTGCAAAGAGGGCTGTCAGCAACTATTGTAATGAATCTGAAATGAAATGAAAATTGGTTGCTCCTTTTATTTCCCCAAACAGGATAGGAACTAGGGTGAGGATGTGTAAGGGGATGGACAGAGATGGAGCAAGAGATGGACTCTTCTCTGACAGAGCTGCTAAGCGAGGCAGTGGCTGATGCGTGCCTCAATTCAAACAAAGAATGTTTAGTAAAGAGGTTACTGCAGGAGAGCATATGGATTACAGCAGGTGAAAAAGAAAGGAGAGGGAACAGAAGGTTTGGCTATCTGTGATGTGAGAGTGACGGCAGCTAGCATTGTGAGCTGGCTGCTTTGTCCAATAGGGAACCAGCAAAGGGACTGAAGAAGAACGGGATATTAAAGTGGTTGCAGTTCGTGAAGCAAGGTGTTATGCGTGAAGGAGGCAACTAGAGGGGCTCCAGGATGGGGAAGTCACGCGTGAATCCTGGAAAGGAGCAGGAAATGGGGTTCGGGCTGGTATTTGTCTCTTTGCTGTACTCGAGCAGGAGTAAAACTAAGCAATGGAAGGCTATTGGAGTTGTACGAAACAGTGGGAGGAGGGGCTGCAAGATATGCAGCAGGGAGGACTTGGAATCGGAAGGGATTTCACATGGGGTGTTGGGGACGGACGGGAGAAGTTCTGTGTGTGGAGAGCTGGACGAGCAAGAACTGGGGAAGGAGAGGGAAGCTCTGGAATTTGAGTGAAATCCCTAAACCCACTATTGTATTTATCACTGTGTTCCAGGAAATTGTCAGAGGGATGTGAGAGTCTCTCTGCTCCAATAAATTTCAAGATGACATCTCTAAGAATGTACACTATATACCCAAAATCATTCTCTTAGCATGCGAGTAATGAATCTATTCAGGAGTACTTCAACAACTTGGAAAAAAATGAGAGGGGCTTATTCAATATCTCCTATATTCTGCTGGTCAAACTATTTGGTAAAAATTGAATGAAATTGTTTTTATTGCTGCGTTCCCAGTCAAACTTTATTCATCTCTACAATTTGTTTAAGCTCAGTTAAGTGCGGACTAGTATGACGAACATCTCGACTACTATCTTAGAATCTCATACTTCTTTACTTTGTCACTAGAAAAATGATCTTTCATTTTTTCTTATGGATGTGGTGGTTGAGGTAGTGGCTACAATCAACTCTCTCTTGTTTTTCCAGCACTGTTAAAGGAATTTGTTTTCACATATGTATGGCTTTCCAAACTTTAAAATATTATACTTTTCTCTTAAATGTACTCTAGAGATTGTTCCATACAATTAGCCTTAGTGAGAGTGACAGAGGCAGTGCGTCATGCATTTGGAGCATATTCTATCATTGGTTAATGGCAATTGAAAGAAGTTGAACAACATTAATTCAAATAACATGGGAAAAAGTCTCGAAGTACTCGATGGCATGAACTGGGTTTAGCTTTTTACTATCAAGAAAGCCTTCAACATTAAATAGATACGTATGAATGGAGCTTAGCAGTGATGGTTCAACACCATGAAATTGGCTTAACCCTAAATGTGAGTGCAAGTGTTTTGATCAATAAGAGCATCCATTTTAGTGTCAATTGCATGCTTTCACTTAGGAATGAGCTGAGAGTTTCTTGCTATATCCTAGGAATAGAGATAATATACAAATATAAGACAAACTGAAAAAATGAGAAGGATTGGTAATCATAGGTCACAAAATAGCGTTTTAGTGTCAATTGCATGCTTTCACTTAGGATTGAGCAAAGTCTCTTGCTATATCGTAGGAATAGAGATAATATACAAATATAGGACAAACTGACAAAATGAGGAGGATTAGTGATCATAGGACACAAAATAGTGCAATGGACGGTCAGTACAGGCGTTTTTATCTTTTCATATAACAATAAGAAGTGTAAATTTGCGGGCTCAGGTTTAGGTTTATGCGCAGTTTTGTTTGACAAAAGGAGAGTAGTGTTTCAATAGCAGATGATTTTGATATGCGAGTACAAACCTCTTATGGAAGAGTTGACACCATTGCTATAAATGATAAGGGAACTGAGAGAAGCAGTGGAAAGTAAATCAAACCACTATGTACGTTGCTACCAATTCAGTCCTAACAGAAATAAATTTAATTTAATTTTCACTTCAGCAAGATTGTTATTCTGTCAGGGATGATAATCACTCGCATTAATTGATATCTTTTCCAAGAAATGTGAACCTCAACATTTTTCAATTTTATTTAACAAGTTTGATTTATATACATGCTCCAACTTAGTTGAAGTGTTAGCCTAGGAAACATTTTGTTTAGAAAATGATCTATATTGGGTATATATATACATATATATGTATGTATATGTGTGTGTGTGTGTATATATATATATATATATATATATATATAGCTAAACCAACTCTGGCTGGTAGTCTCCAACAACTCCTACAAGTCAATCTATGTAAGCTATGGATCAGGTTCAGAGAACAGTCCTCCCTATGAGCTAAATATATGAAGGAGAAATATTTTAAGGATACTCACCCTAATCTCATTGTCAGGAAAACTGGGGACTCTAAGATCTGGGTAAAAATGCTCAGAAATAGATAGTTGGCAGAAGACCTATTCATTTGGGACCTTGGCAAGGGTGAAGTGATTTTTTGGCTTGACAACTGGTGCCCCAAGGGGATGTTGATCCCTAATTCCCCTGACCCCCATCCCCACATTAAAGTTTCAGATTGCTGGACTGATGTTGGCTGGTCTCTTTCTAAGCTTCAAGCCATCCTCCAATATTCTTCAGCTTAACAAGTTTCTATGCTCCATTTTGATAGGCATAAACCGGATAGAGTTGTCTGGCAGACTCACAAACATCAGTGAATCACTAAAGCCATTTATTCTAAACTGTACAGCTGGGATCAGGTGCCTTGGGGGGAATCCATTTGGCTGAGGGGTCTTTCCCCTCTATGTCCTTTTTCTGTTAGAGATCTTTCCATTAGCTCTTACCGACAGATGACATCATTAAACTCAAAGGACTGAGGGGCCCCTCTAGATGTTGTTAATGTTTGGAGGAGGAGGAATCCATGCCCCATATTTTCTTTGAATGCAGATTCTCACAGCAGGTTTGGGCAGTTTTCACTCGGCATCTCCTTTTGGACTTCATTAACTTGCAGTGGTTGCACCTCCAGTCCTGCTGGTCTTGTTGGAAGGAAGTGAAGGTTGAACCCATCCCTTTCATTGTAGCTTGGTTCTTATGGATGGCCAAGAATCAGATTAAATTTGAGGGCAAGTCTCTTTCTATTGCATAGGTGGTGAGGCTTTGCCTTTCCTTCCTACACAAATTAATACTACACAAGAAGTTCCCCAACCTGTGCTCCTCCCCCATTCTAGAAAAGGTCCCTTCCCCTTTGGTCAACACTGTTTTTGGAAGCCTTCTGACTCCCCCAAAATCAAGGTGAATACTGATGGTAGCTTCTCTGATTTGGGTGCTGAGAGGTCTTCAGAAACTCTGCTGAGATTTGTTCGTTGTTTTTCCTTGCCCTTGTTACTGCTTTGGATGCACTGGAAGCTGAGCTTATGGTAGTCTACTGGGCATTAAAACTTGCCACCTTGAATCACTGGTCTCAATTACATGTTGAAGGGGATTCTTTTGTTCTGCTACAACTTTTGCTTGGAGATATCCACCCACCTTGGCATCACCCACAATGGGTCCATAAGATCAACTCCCTCAGCTCCCATCTTTCTGCCCATTTCTCTTTTATCTACAGAGAAGGGAATAGGCCAGCTCACTGGCTGGCTAGAGCTGGCCTTCCCCCGGTGAAATCCCCCCACCCCCCCCCCCCCCCCAACCCAACAAAACACCCCTTCTTATGCTTTTGCTCTCTGGGGATCTTCTTGATGCCCCCCATTTCAGACTTGTAATTTGATTTTCATCAATGCAAGGACCTTTTCTTTATATATATATATTTATATATTAATTAGATGTATCTTAGAACATTGGACTCATTCTCTTATTACATGTAGGAGATTCTTTGGTGAACAAGTGTTCTTCTCCAGCAGACAGAATACGCTACTTTCTCTGCAAGCTTCTTGCTAGCTTCTCTAAATTGCAATTATAAATCACCTGGTGAAACTGCACGCGCTCTATGCAGTATATATGTAAATCTGAAACCTATATGCTATAATGGTTTTGTCATAGTTTTCACTATGATGTTTTTATTGCAATTAGAGATGCGCACAAAATTCATTTTTATCTGAAATTTAAGAACAGCAGGATTAGATCATAAAGGATAAACAAAAAAATATAAATTGTTTTATTTATATGCTACTTTTTCAATATCCTTTTATTCTTTTCTCTTTTCTCTTTTGACTTGTTGATATTCAATTTTTGAACACTTGTTTTATTTGATCTTATTTTGAATTGGATTTTACTTGTGAGATAATATGCTGAATTTTTATTTTGCAATGTTTTCACTGCAGTCTCTTTCAAACTTTATGATCTCAAGCAACAAGGATTCATAGAGAGACAAGAGGTACTTTCTGATATTTAGTGCAATGCTGTCCAGCTCTATTACGTTATCTATTTATGCTGTTTTTATTTTTTTTAATTTATTATTATTTTTATTTATTTATTTTGAATGCCGTGGTCCAGTATGTTAGAAATTTAAAAACGATGATTTTAAATGAATTTGCAGTATAATTGTAGTAAGCCCAAATGAGCCAATGGAATAGGGTGAATAACTAGGGTTAGAAAATGGCTTGAGGCAGATTTACCCAACAAGATAATCGGGAATAGAAAATGAATTTGAATGATAACTTGAAACGGATTTCAATTATTAGTTATAGAATTAACCGGCTTCAATAATAAATGAATGTCTAGGATTTCATTTGGGAAGAAACAATTGCGGCTTTCATAGTAGTATTGTGTGTGTGTGTAGATATATAGATATAGTTGGTTGCGATTTCTCATGGGCAATATTGGTTACTTTGAGGTCATTGAGGTCTTTTTTAAATGAAACCTTATATGAATTTCATATTTCTTAACCTTTAATTCGGTGAAGACTAATGTTACATTGCCCTGTTCACAGCCTAAAAAAGGTCTTAATGTACTGGTAGTGAGGGAGAGATGCAGTATACCATTGCTTGGGGTTATTGAGTTCTTCTTTTCTTCCTCGTCCATTTCTCTCTTAGTAAGAAGTTCCAACACAGATGTTTTGTGGATATGGTTTTGCAACACAGCATTCCTCTTAAGAAATATGATCAAATTAAATCGGCCCAAAATCAACTAATTCAATGATCAAATATATTTGAAGGACAAGTGCTGCTAGAATCATATTGCATGGTTGTAAAAGATTGTTTTTTTTTATATGCAGGTGAAGCAAATGGTAGTGGCCACTCTTGCTGAGTCGGGCATGAATCTTTCTGATGAAGTTATAGAAGCCATAATTGATAAGGTTCGTAGGCAATGACTACATTAAAGGCATTATATATATATTGTAAATGGTGGTGTTGTTCATTGTATTTTTCCCGAATGCTTCTAATTGTTTGGAGCTTTTTCAGTGCATACATTGCTTTTTCTAGAAAAATTTGTAATACATAATCTTGGGGAATGATTTCCATTCTGTTTAATGCATAAATTGTTTAACCCTAAGATTATTTTCCTGGGTGTTGGAATTTAGTGTAGTGGCATCATATGTAAACTGAATCCAAAAAAAAAAATATTGCAGCAGTGCGTTAATTTCCAATTGTCAATCATAGGTTTCACCATTTTGTTACATATTCTGGCATGGGAACAATTTCATTCTGCTTGTTTGTGAATATATATGTTGATATTTTCCTTGATATGTGTAGAGCACTAGGCACGCTGGAATGTCATTATTCAAGTATTGTGCATTTCTAATGGAGTATAGATGTGAATCATATTGCACTATCAAAAAACATACTGAAAGCTATTTGGAGAATTATTTTGTAGGATCACATTGTAGTTTAATTTTTCTGTTTTCTTGTGTATTTTTAAAGTGACTGAGTGCTTTTATTTTGTTGTTGTAGACATTTGAGGAAGCCGATACAAAACATGATGGGAAGATTGACAAGGAGGAGTGGCGCAATCTTGTGTTACGACATCCCTCACTACTGAAGAACATGACCCTTCAATACCTCAAGTTAGTCTCCATTCCATTGTACTCTTTTTGCCTTATATATATAGTGATATGACTTGTACCTATTGTTTTTCTTAGCATATTGTTGGTTGGAAAATCATGAAATGATTGAAGCTTCCTTATTTCTTGTTTTGTAACGTATGGCCGACATGGGGTCATATGCATTAATAATCCATAATGCTTGTTGCAGATATTTTACTATGTTTTTCTCTTTAACATCATTTTCTTATGTTGTTATTTGTGATGACTTAATATGTCACAACGGAGTGGAGTTGTGGGTTTTGAAAGGCATTCATGAGTTTGTGATGCAATTTACTTCTTTTAACTCCTTTAGAGCTTCAAGGAAAGAATGCTGAGTAACATCGAGTTTCGAGGGCATATTATGATAAGATCTCATAGATTTTCCCTAGTTAGTTGATAAGGCTAGTTGAGATTTATTCTAATCCTAGGGGATTGGATTTCCTATGGGTTTAGACCCTTATGTTTAATTACAACTCAGACCTGATATCTGAGAAACACTATCAGTTGAATTAAATATATCACTGTGTTATTGATTGATGGGTGGATTTTATATGGGGGATGTGGATGTGATGGCTAGACAACCCAATGAAGGCTTTGTTTGAAGCAACGTCATCGTTCAGTGAAGTTCTTTTGAAGGGCACGTTGGCTGCACGGAGAAGGTTTTCCACAGTCCAAAACGACAAAAATTATTGTTCTTGTGAACAACTTCGAGAGATGCTCGGCAGGCGCTACTTCACCAAACAACAACTTTCATAAGCATCCATGTTTATTGCAATACAATGAAGCTTCAATGTCCTCTCAAATGAAGCCTAAAATCCCTTGGTTCCATCATCATTGATCCAATTTAATAACATTAGAGGGATGTAAGTGTCATCATTTAGGGAGTCTGATTGTTAGCCATGGATTGGCCTGCACTAGAAATCCTGAGTAGACCGAGATGTCATTATATCAAAGGGTGTTTATCTTTTATCAAAATGGTCTCAAGGAAATGGTATGGCTAATTATTGTTTAGTGGTTCGAAGACATAATCTCCAAAGATACTACACATTAAGCTTGACCAAAGTGTAGACAAGACAACACCTCAATTTTGATGCCCATCTTGCCAAGCAAGAAAGCTGTGTGCAGTGGTGCATAGCATTGAGACTATGTTGTATCCCTATCATGCCAAAAAAGATATGCATACCGGTCTTACGAGCACCTGCAAAGGCAAACATAAAATTAAATTTTTTTTTGTGCTATTATGTGTCCAACACTGCATTGATAATGAATGAGTGGGGCTTTCCACCATGTTAAAAAAAGATATATTTGGGGCCACGCCTTTGATGTCCACTTTTAAATACACTATAATTTATGCATATGTAAAAAATTTAACTTCATGCGTGATGATTCAAGGGCATGCGACAAGCACAAACTATATGAGAGAGTCAGCTATAATGTGTGCAGAAATTATAAGTGTGCTGCTGGTGCATGATATATGCAGGGGAATGATGTGACACATTGCATATGGCGGCAATGAGCAATGCAATAGCATTGCGTAGGTTTGGTTGCATAACAAGATAGCATGGTAGGATGGCAAGGTGCGACATGTCGATGGATAATGCGGTGATTGGGAATTGCATGATGAGGTGACTTGCATTGGCCATGTTAATAAGAGGAAGAGGAAGGTTGAGCATGTTTGACCATGCATGACTCAGGGGACGGTGGTTGGTTAAGCAATGGGAAGTGCTTAATTGGCTTTGGTGCTGGTTGGTAGCACAGAGACCAAGAGGAGGGTTGATGATGCGCTTGGCAAGTGTTGGGCATGGAACGAGGGAGAAACATTTTTGCTGCTAGTGGGTGGATCTTGTAGACTAATTTAAACATCAAACTCGTGAAGGCAGTTAAGGAGGCTAATGTATCGAACTACAACTTCACAAGCAGAAGGAGGTGAGGGAGAGTTCTAGGACTGGTGGCTTTGAGCATGAGCGAGCATGTGCGGCCATGAAGAGAACGGAGTGTTTAGTTTTTTTTTTTTTCCTCCTTTTCCTTTATGAGTACTTTTATATAACTATTTTATCATTTTATTTTCTTGTTGATTTATTTATTATAAAAACTTTATTAGTATTATTTTGGTAGTCTGCATTTGTAGATTCTACCAAGAATCGTTTTCATTTATTTATTTATTTATTTTATTTTTATTATTTATTTTTTTTTTACTTTTTTTGGTGTAGCATATAGTGGAAGTAGGCCTTCATTTCTTCAGATTATTTTTGTCGTAGCTTTGACCAAAGCTAAATATTTTGATCTAGATGTTCCATCCTAATAATTTGTTAAGGTTCTACCCAGCCGCTTGAATGCTGGCATATTTGACTAGGTGCTAGGCCAGTTCGTTTTTTTTGGGAGGGGCTTTGAGCTCTTACCATCTCTTTTCAAGGCTTTACAGAGTATGGCCATACGAGCCAATGAGTCTGGTCACGTTCTTACCATCATATATTCATATATCACAATACAGCTGCATTAATTAGTCTCATATTCCAGACTTTGATTAGTGCCTTAAAGAGTGCAGGACTTCTCTATTTTGACTTTTTTGTTCAGTTGATAGATCCTTGGAAATTCAGGCTAATTTGTTGGCCTTTATTGGATAAACCATAATAAAGTTACGAGTTCTGATTGAAGAACTACCTAGACTTTTTTTTTTTATTATTATTATTATTTTATTTTACTTTTTGATGGATTTAGTATGTAAGGCTAGATTCGCTGTCCTTCAAATTAAGTGAAAGTAACTACTATTGGTTCATGAAATCAAGCTGCCGTGTTCGGCGGTGAGGCAATGTAGTGTTACTTCTGTTAGGGGAAGAATATTGAAATTTGAGCTAATGAGATGAAGAAAATCAGTAAGGCTGGAAGAGGAACTTATGCGAATGGAAAAGGAAGTAAATAGTTTAGACCAAATATAGCATTCTTAGAAGCCTAAAGCTGTGCAATGTGCTGTATCCTCCATCTCACTGTTTATTTTTTTGTGAAGAAAACTTGGCACCTGTAATTTCTGTTGGGCTCAAATGATCGAGACAGCATGCATTACTGGGCACATGGCCAGCCAAGCCAAAAATGAGATTTCTACCCTAGAACTCCCATCAAATCATTTTAGAATATCTTTTGGAACCCTCTTTTTATTCTCTATATTTATAAGCTAGAACTTTCTAATAGTAAAGTTTACATGCATGAAAAGGTTTATTTCACTTTTTAAAAGTTAAAGTAGTGGTACTTTTGATTTGACATGAACGATTGGGCTTTGTGAATATATAAATGGAAGTTTAGGTATAGATATGTATGTAAATGCCCCTTTAATTATATATAACTCACACAAATTTTATTCATTCAGCCTGATGCATAGTCTACTATTGATAACTGCATTTGATCTAAATTTCAAAACTACTTTTTTTGTTTTTTGGTTTTTTTCTTTCAGAGTGCCAAGTGCAAATGTTTTATAAAATTTATTGTTAAGCTAAATGGATTTCTTTTTGTGAGCAGGGATATCACTACAACATTCCCGAGCTTCGTTTTTCACTCTCAAGTTGATGATACCTAATGATCAAACTCAAATAAAATTTCGAAGACGAAGTTATTTGTATTTGCTTTCTAAACTTGGGTGTAAAAGTGCCGCTGAGCGAGTCTGTTTGTGGAATTATTTTTGCCATGGAAAGACTGTGCGGGTATTGTTTATATTTAAGAGTCGTACTCTGAAGGAGAAATCACTTTTATTCTTGATATTTTTTTAATTTTTGTTCTGTGTATAAATTATATTGTTTAAAATATTTCTCCATTTGAATGTTTAACGACAGAGAACAAACATATAAAGCAATAAGAAAAAAACTAGATAAATGTTGCTATGTTAAGAATTTTGTTTTTGAGTATGCATGAATATAAATGATTTTTATAGAATTTATTATTATTATTATTATTATTATTATTATTATTATTATTTTCTTCTTGAAGTCTCATGTTTTTTCTTTTTTATTTTTATTTTTATTTTGTTTCTTTGATCCTTAGCCAAATGAAATCTCACTCTTCTAAGAATCCGAGTCATGTTTTCTTCTTGTTCTCCTGTTCTGCTTTTGCCAAAGTTTGTAAGGTGATTGTTAATAATAATTCGGTCTTGCCTGCTACTTCTAGCACTTTGAAGAACTGTATTGAGCTCATCTATAAAATCTCAGTCTGGGTTACCCAGAATGCTTTTGGTTATGCAACAATTTATGAGAATTATCAAAAAAAAAAATGAATTGAAGCAATCTTATTTTGTTCAATGTCCACTCCTTCAACTATGCTAATTGTATCATTACTTGGAAAAATTTTATTGGACGCAAAATTTAAAGATGTTTTTATATATATACGACTGTATATCTACGAAAATGTGTTTCAAGATTAAAACGAAAGAATACATCTTAAGGTCTAAAGATTTTTTGGTGATTTTATCGACCCTAAAAGATGCCATTAGGTTAAAAAGTAAAAAATAAAATGTTATAGAAGAGAGATCTTCTATTATGGGTAACTTATACTTAATATGGGTTATTTATCGCCATCTTAACGCCTACCAGCTCACTCTTTATGCTCCTCTACAGATTTAATGATTTTTGGTGGCTCTGTTTGGGTTTGGCTTTACTTCTCATATGATGATGCTTGCTAGTAGTTTTTGTAAGCAGTGATGTTATCAGGCTATATTGGTTTATGTTTGTTGTTATGGAATCGGTCTTTTGTTGATTTGCGTTATTTTTTCTTGGCTACCACTTTTTTTTGCCTCTATTTCTGGTAAATTTTAGTTATGTAAATGCTATATATATATATATATATATATATATATATATATATATATATATATTCATTCTACCATTGCAAAGTATCACAGAGGCTGAGAACGAGTGTGGCTGCTCAAACGTCGCTTATTGCCTTAAATCAACCATCAGGAAATTTAGATAACATAGACACAAATTTTTACGAGTAGCTCGGTGAATTATTTTCTTCTTTCTTTCGAGGTTCTATATCCTGTTTTTCACTGTGATTTGCCCAATAAATAGAGAAAAATTAGAGCAACCAACCAAAAAAAAAAAATTATTTCAAATATGCTATTAACAAATTTAACTAAAATAAAATTTTAAACATTTAAATTTGTTTTAAAATAAGCATAGTACAAGAGGCATCCATTAACTAATGCTACAATCATTTCAAAACAAGTTTACAAAATCTCATTCTAATCAAAATTTAATTAGAATATTCTCACTGTTCTTTCCAAAAAGATATTACAAATATCAACTAATATTAGAAGATATAAGAGAATCAAATAAATATTAAAGAGCTAGGGAAAAAAAATGGTCATCACCCATAAACATAAGCTATTAAATTAAAGGTGTGCTTAATTTTTGAAAGGTCTAGTCTAACCTTAATACTCTTTTGATTCACACTCAATAATAACAATTTTTTTTTTTCTTGAAAATAAGAAGGAATCGCTAACTGCTGAATTACTCTTGGAAGTGCTATCAGAGAACCGGCATTTGTGGTAGAAGCATTGAACCTCAAATGCAAAAGTAAAGGGAATGGTTCCAAAAGCTTTTAAAAAATGACCGTTGAAGTCTCCATTTATTCACTTATTCTAAACAATTTACTGCTCATTATTATTCAAAAGAGTGACGCGATAATGTCCTCAAAAACAGTAAAACTAAAACAAAGCTTCAGGAATTGAAGTTACAGTCTTTTAATAGTTGGCTTTCACATACATACCACACAATTCCTATGCATTTAAATATCAAACATCTAAACTTTATGTTTTACATTTATACCGCACAAATCTCTTTTATCACTTCCGAAATACCATCATTAACTTCTAAAAAGTGAAGACCATTTTCATCATAGTTAAGATGGAATGTAAGTAAAAATTAAAGTTTAGGTGCTAAATATGTAAATACATAGAATTGGTTTTGGCAGTAAATGCCCAATCTTTTGAAAAAAAATTTCATACGGAGTGCGGACGCACTTACGCGTGCGTGACTTCCAGATAATATCTTGTACGTGTGTCTTCTGTGAGCCCACTGCATAAAATATTAAAAAAATGAATTTCTTTATGGGGGTTATTGAAGTGGAACCGCGGAGGTTATTAGAGCGGTTCACCGCACGATGTTATTAAGGGTTATTGGGGGGCTTATTGCGGCATTCTTGGAGTTAATACACAAATAACATCAAAATAATACCCCAATAACCCCCAAAATAACATTGAATATGATAGATTTGAACCGAATCATCAACTTCGAGTTGAAGTATGTTCAAATAACATAGCACAATCTTGAAGTTAATTATTCAATTCAAATCTATCAAATTCGATGTTATTTCGGGGTTATTGGGTATTATTTCGGTAATATTGGAGTATTAACTTCAATAACACCACAATAACCCCTTAATAACCTCCGCGGTTCCACTTCAATAACCCCCTGCAATAACCCCCACAACAAACCCTCAATAATCTCTGTTCCACTGCAATAACCCCCTGCAATAACCCCCTAATAACCTTCAATAACCTTTGCGGTTCCACTTCAATAACCCCCTATAATAAGCCCCGCAATAATCCTCCAATAAGCTCCGCAGTTCCACTTCAATAACCTCCTACCATAACCCTCAATAACCACTGCGATTCCACTTCAATAACCCCTATAAAATGATTCATTCTTTTAATATTTTATGAGATGGGCCCGGTGTAGCACACGTGGCATCCGTACGCAAAGCTGCATCTGCACTATGTATGGAAAATTTTTTCCAATCTTCTTAGACTAGATCTGCCTAAGAGCTTCCCGCCATTTATATGTAATTGTTATGATTTATGCATTATATTTTCATTGTGGCTCATCCAATTTTTTGTCCTTCAAAAATAGCTTTCAAGACCGCCAAAATATGCCCTTGCAATCTGAAATATAGCCAAACAAACCCAACCCTCCCCCCCACCCAACCCTTCCCCACCTGTTATTTACTTCAAAATAAATAAAACACAAAACTAACCATAACATTAATCCTAATAACAATCCTAGCCATTAAAATATAAACCCTAGCAATTAAAATTTAGCCATGAAACATAACAAAGAAAAAATACGAAATAAAATAAATGTGTATGAATCGTCTTCATCTACCTAACAATTTTAATTGCAAATAATAAATTGCTTAATATTCATGAGATTGATTAAAGAATTTAAGATGTTTAGATGTTTCTATACACGTGCTATCGCTGTTTATACCTTCGATCTATCTTTCTCTACGTGAAAGTAGACTTATTCATCCATTCTTTGGGATATGCTGACTTCATCACTTCTTTTGAAAGTCTTCGTAATAAAAGAATTTTAGTTTTCCCTCATAGTATTCGAAGCCAATAAAATAGAGTTCAATGCAATCTCACAAAAAAAGGAAATGCAAGTGGAATATCATTGTAATTCTTTATTAATTTAGTTCGCAATCTCAAAAAAAAAGGAAATGCAAGTGGAATATCATTGTAATTCTTTATTAATTTAGTTCTGGTCCAAGCAATATGATCATTTAACAATTTAGAATAAGTTAAATATTAGTCTTATCATGTAGATCCACACATAAAAATAGATGATCAAGTATATGTTGTACCATGCATATTATGATTAATGAATGAAAATGAAGCTTTGCATAGTTTCTTCTAACTCCAGGATTTTGTGCCTTTTTCTGTTTCCCTCTTCTTCCTTCACTGTGGTCCTCAAAGTTGTAGGACAAATACAAATTTTAGTTGAATTATCATTGTAATTATTTTCTTAGTTCATTTTTAATTTTTACTTTAATACCATTAACAACATATTCATTTGTCAATCGAGAGAAGATTAATTATTAGTCTTGTCTTGTATAAACTTTTGTTATAAATAAAAATCCCAAGGTCATGTAATAAGCAAATTATGGTTATTGAATAAAAATGATGAATTTTATCATTTCTACTTCGCCTAAGTAATGTGACAAGTTTACCTTTCTTTGTTCTTCCTAATTCCTCCTTCCTCAACCTCTACAAGTCTTCCACGACTATGCTATTGCATCTCTTTATGTAAATGGTATCCTAGTACCAAAGACTAATTTTGCCCGAAGAGTCTTCATCGACACTTTCAACATGATGATTATTAATATTGTGATAGTTCAATTTCAAGAAATCCCTGAAGTTCTCAATGTGATTTAGTTCTATATGACTATTCTTGAGTTGTTGATCACCATAATGAATGCACTTTTTCTCGAGGCGTCCATGAGTAATGATTACTTGGTTCCGAATTGAGAAGTTCTGAATGATTTCTTCATTGTTTGTTTCTCTCTTTGTAGCTTTTATATGCTGCTGTTTCCAGAAAAAAAAAAAATTCTCATTGTTCATTACAAAAAGAAATTACAAATATCAAATAACAGTATAAGATACAAGAGATTCAAACATATTAACAAGCTACAGAAAAAATGGACATCACTCATAAACTCAAGCTATTAAACTAATGCAGAACTTAACTGATGAAACATATAGTCCACCTTCAATACTCTTTTGATAATATTTGAAATCAGTCCTCACGCCAGTCAAATTTACAGTTGTCATTGCAGCATCTGTAGAAGGTGGTCATGGGTTCATCAGCAGAACGGATCTGTATCTGTCTGAAGTATGCCTCTCCATTATGGCATTTCGGGCAGGTTGCTGCAACGCAAAGAGTATAAAAACTGTTATTTATAGTCACTGGCAGTATAAAATATTGGAGTAATCTAATAAACTTTTTTTTTTCCTGTCGGCTAAATGCAACGTAAAGGCTGCGAACAAATCAGTGATTGAGTGGTTCTAGAGGCATTATCTCCAGGTCAACGACCGCCGCTCCAACAGACAAACAAAATTGAACAAGAACTCGCCAATCCAAAATACAGAAAATGTATTGTAATCAGCACCCATGACCCATGGCAAGCAACTCGTAATGACAATTTAACCAAAAAGCATATAGCCTTTGGCCAAAAAACTTCTTGCCGAATTTTAATGGTTGAAACCTTTACTAAATGTGGTTATAGAGTTGTCATGGGAAAGTAAATTTTTTTGAAGTTTTTGTGAGTATTATAAATATTTCTTTTTAGAAGAATAGACAACAGTTCTTGCAGGTATCACACACTAGCATTTTTAGTTATAGAACACAACTTTCTACAATAGAAATTATAAAAAGTATCTAGAAAACAAAAGTCAAATAAAAGTGCAACATTGATCTTAAAATCAAAGCAATAAAAAAATTACCTCAAACAGATCTAATATTTACTCATGAATATGAATAAAAATTTCAAATTTAAATTGTAGGTAGCCCTGAGTATGAACATGAATCTATGTTGTAATTGACGGGGCAAGTGAAGAAACTGACGGACTGGTCCTTGCATGTAAACATGAACTTATGCTCACTAAAGGTGATTTAAGGTTTAACTCATGATGATAATTCAATTAAGTTACTTGCATCAATCAAATTATAATTAATTTGCTATTTGGTCCCTAGTTTCTTAACTTAATACTCACATAATTATGGGGCTAATGAATTTGCATTGGTACTGCAATGAATTTATTAATAATGAAAGCAATAAAAAAAAACATAGATTTGAAAGTTTGGTTGAATCTAAAAGAGAAGACCATTCTCCACTGATATTTAACACATCTAGGCTAGCTTATCTGAGGAGGTTGTTTGTTCTATCAGACATTTCATATTTTGTATTGCGCATATGTTGACCTTTATACATGTTTCATAAGGTAAATAGATTAGGCATGACAAGAGTAGTGAACGAAGAATATGATGCCACGCAAATTAAGATCAAAATAACTCAATATGCTAAAAGTCACTTAAAACATCATCAGTTGGTAGAACAAATTTTGCCAATATGTCCATAAAACTATGAATGTCTGATAAGACCACTCAATAAAGACAATGGATAATGGATGTGATGACATGAGACTCATGCCTAAGTTATTTTGATCGTAGCAAAAACTACTTAATTGAAGTCCCTACACAAAATTGATCGTACAATCATATTCGAAACATCAAAATTACTAGAGAAAATGGCCTTTATGATCGAAATGAGAAAGAATCATAAAAAAAAAAAGAGCTATGTACATAATGCATGCAAATAAGCTTGAATTGCCTCGATGCCTTAAGGTTGTTTGAACTTCATTTTGTTGACAAAATATATCGTGTGTACGTATCCAAAATAATGTAAATATAAAACACTCATTATTGGGTCCTCGGATACAAGTCGGTAACACACAAATCAAGACATCAACACAAAATTTGAGGCAGCACATAAATTGAAAATGCATGAGAAAAAGGTCTATATATAGTTATGCTACCCTCACAACCCAAGATCCCACTAGCTTACCCCAGTTAAGTTGTAGCCCATGCTCCATCTACAACTCTGTCAGATCAGGTCTTGTAAAAAAAAAAAAACTAAACTAAACCTAATACTACACCCTCTTCTCCTTTGTGTTGTATAACAACTTCTCCGATTTGAATTATTAGGATTTACTAAATCCTGTAAATTCAAACTTAGTAAATCCTAAAATGGTTAAATCATAGAAAATGTTTGGTAGTGGATTTAATAAATACAGTTAAATCCTATAAAATTTTTTGTCAACTTTTGCCAAATTTAAATGTCAGTTAAGTTTGTCAAAATGCATAAGCATAATCAAATATTGATTTTTTCATTATTATGATAGAAATTAATTAATTTTCATTTTACTAATCACCAATTAGCTATTTAAGTAGGGCAAATCATTTGTTTATAAATATGATTAATTAATTTATTAAGTAATATTTTAAGATAATTACCCACTAACTTAAATTATTTATAATATTAATGTGAATTCCTCATTTTCTAGCCATCCCAAAAAAAAATTGATAAGTGGGATTTTGTGAAAAATTTTCTACACATTTAGATACATCAAAAATACTTATTATTTCTCTTTTTATATCATCCAACAATTTGCATGAATAAAATACCGAAGCCACCCCCGCACCCACCCCCTCCCCCAAACCCCCAAAAACCAATTATGCAAAATTATGATTCATTCTCCCTCGCATCAATTAAATCCTCGCGATACTTGACCAAAGGTACTTGGAAAGACGACAATGGGATCGCAGTGTGCAAAGACCACTGAAACTCCCATCTTTCTCCTACTCGCTCCACTCTTACCTAAAACTATTGAGGAAGGTAAAATTTGTCTTTCTTCCCTTTCCACTTTGCTCATCGAGTTTGCTAAACCCACCGAATTGATGAATTTCTAAATTCGGGATTTACATAAAAAGTGGTCGAAATCTTAACTTAATAAATCCGTAGATTTAAGATGTCTACAATGAACGTCAAAGAGGATTAAAGTTAAATTCCTCTTAAATCCTCCCCCAATACCAGACAACACCTTAGCCTCCACTCCCATGCCTCAAGACATGATAGAAATTCAATCCACATTCCCTATTTCATCTCTCTTGCATGCACGATGCAAAACATGCTCGCCACTCCTGCATACTCTCCGATGACCTCACTGTTGACCTCACTTTTTGTCGAGGTTTAGTATTCCTCCTAGATTTAAGATTCTAGCCTCAGGAGCTTCCCCGACGATCCTAGATTCCTAGCGGTGGGACCCACCTCGTTTTAGAGTGTGCTGGAAGCCACTTCGTTACTCTTTGAAATCCGTGCGAGATTCGTACTTCGTTAGTCCTCATGTGCGGTCGAAATTGATGTCGGGAGTTCAAATTGAGTCCTATGGGACCCCGGACGTTAGGACGGCCTCGTGCACATCTTACACGCACGCATTCGATCGATCGGACTCGAGTCGAGCTCTGCGACGATACCAAATTTCGACGCGATTTTGACGTGCTCGTCGACGAGGTTGCCGAACGACGCTCGGACGACGAAACGGACTGCGGCCGATGCGTCGGAACGTCGATTTCACTTAAAATCGACGTTAAGTTTGCGACGATAGCCCGTCGAGTGCGAAAGCTAGGGTTCGGGGCGTATTTTTAAAATAAATTAATATTAAATCCTTTTAATTATAAAATTAAGCCCTAAATCCTACCCTTCCCCCATTCGACTCGTTCGGCTAGCCGTCTCCCGCGCCTTGGTCCCGCGAGAGTCCTCTGCCCTAACTCTCCTCACGCTCGACCGGTCGGCTTCGTCTCTCCCGCGCGAGCTCCATGGAAGCTTCGTCCCTCCCGCGCTCGAGCGTGCTCCCTTGGCGGCCGTTTGCTCCTCGAGCCGCTCGCGATCCTATCCTTATCCCTGTGCGAGCAACTTGCCCCCGCGTGCGCCCCTTACCGATCTCTCTCGCTCCTCTCCTCGCGGCAATTTGCCGCCAGTCCCACTTGCGCCCGATCCTGTAGGTTGATCTCTTGACTTCTGCTTCCCCTTCTCTGCCTATTTAAACCCCATTTGGGGTGGGATTGGGGTTGGCCGAAAATCCTTGTGAGGAAGGGGAGGTGGTGTTGGATTGCTACCTGAACTTGCTATTCCTCTTGTGTGCTTCCTGTTGTCTGGTAACTTCCCTTTAACCCTCTCTTATTCTCGGTTTTGGCCCCAGGGAGGCTTCACTTGTGCCTTTGGCTCGGTTTGCCCTGTTCATGGTTTCGGTTAAGCACTTGTATGCTTATGGAAAGTCTTACCTAGTTGCTTAAAATACTGATTCCTATGGGTTTCTTCTTCTAACGACATGCTAATGTGATACTTGTATAAATGCGGGAATGTTTTCTTTACAATTTGAAATGTGGCTAAAAAGTTTCGATTGAGCATGCTAGAGAGAAAATTTAGGCTTGGCTTGGAGAGGTTTATGTTGTTCTTGGGCCTCTTGCATTTTAATCTTTCATGAAGATATGGCTAGCTAGTTTGGAAATTCTTTATGCTCATCTTTATTTACAAGCATGTGGGGAAGAACTTATGCCTTCTCTTTGCAGCTCTTCCTTGTCAAAATAAAAATATATATATATATATACATGTTAAGGAGAGATTCACTTTGAATTTTGGGAAACTCTAGGCTTGCCCTATGAGGAGCATGTGATGGAAATTTGGGATATCCTCGGATTCATTCTTACTTGAAGCATGTGCTTATCTCCTATTTTTGATATATTGAAAGCATGAATTTGAGGCAAGGTTAATCTCGTTTACAAGCATGTTAACATATGTATTGAGATGTTCTTTACTCACTTTAGCTTGATATGAGGCATGGAAGGATTTATTTAGTTTTACATGCATGTGGAGCTCATTTCCCGCTCCTTTTATTTCTTCTTTATCAAAGAGCATGCTAGGGAGGATTTTATTTTGATATCGGGAAGGTTCTATGCTTGTTGAGAAAGCCCTGGGCTAGTCCTTCTTTATTTCATTTGGAAGCTTGGTTAGCTTGTTCTAACCCTTAGTCGAGAACACATTTCATTTCTATTCTTGCTATCCTCGTTTAAGAGCTTTTGGAATATCTATTTTTGAGCCTCGTTTGTAGTAGGTCTGGATTGGGTTTTATGTTGGGATTGCTTGTAATTTGGAGTTGAGGCTTGCTTTCGGCTTTGCTTTGAGGCTCGGTTTTGACTATCTCGATACTTCGATTTGGCTTTACGTTGCAATTGTTCTAACACGGAGCCGAATTTGTTTTCAGCCTTGTCGGGGCTCGGTTTTGACTCTTTTGATATTTCGATTTGGTTTTGCGTTGGAATTGTTGTAACTCTGGAGTCTGAACTCATTTCTAGCTTTATGTGGCTCGATTTCCAGTTGGCATTATTGTATCCTTGTTTTCGAATTGAGGTTGGCTCGGGTTCGGCCTTATATGGGCTCGGGTTGGCTCTTTAGCCTCTTTTGTTTCGGCTTTGAGTCGGGAGTGTGGTATCTCGAATCTTGGCTGATGTTATCGGTTTGGTTGAATGCTTAATGTGACGGTTTCACTTTAGCTTTGTGATGGAATTATTTTTTTTGATTATATGTTGAGTTGTCTTTTCTGGTTTTGTTTCTTTGGGACTTGTTGTTTTGGCTCGGGTTGGCTGCTTGTTGGCTCGGGTTTGAGTTTATTTGGGACTCCGTTGTCGTGGCTTGAGATTGAGCCGCCTCCTTTAGCCTCATGCTTGGCTCGGGTTTGGCTTCCCTGTAGACTGGAACCTGTTTCTTTGAGGGTTGTTTTGGTTTGGAGTAGGGCTGGCTTTCTTGGCCTTGTTGCGGCTCGGTTTCTTGCCCAATGGAAGTTTGAATTTGGTTTTTTTTAAAAGGCTGCTGTAATTGGAGTTGGGATAATTCATTTGATTCACTTGGAGGCTTGTTGTGGGCTCGGAGTTTGTGCTCGGGTTTGGCTCTAGTGAGGGTCGGGCTTTGTGCTCATTTGGTGAAAGCCGAATTCTATGTTTATGGAAGGAGTTGGGTTCAATTTGGGGCTTGGCCATGAGTCCATTGATGTGATTTGTGAGTTTTGAGGTTGGATAGAAAGCTTTACTTGTTCTTTGCCTTTTTTTGTTGGGGCTTGGCCGAGAGCCTTTTGTTGGTGGGCTGATGTGATGGTGGCCTTGTTCTATCGTTGTGTTTGAATTGAAAATTGATAAAGATGAACCTATAGTTGCTTTCCTTTGCTTGTTTGAGAAGGAGATATTGAGCATTGTGCTTGGGCCACTTCTTAGGTGCCTCATTTGATGGATTGGAGTTAAATTGATGTTCTTGGGAAGAGCTTGTCAATCCACTTTCTTATGGGTTTGGAAATGTTCGCAACCGGTGCTTTGTCTCGAGCCATTTTCTCTTTTGCTTGATTTTAAAAGTTTTTGATCGACTTTTCCATGATTTCGCTTTTAAATTTCTTTTTGATCCAATTGTATCGAGCGAGAAAATGACACGCTTCGGGGTCGATTCGGGGAGCTCGAGTTTTGTTTTCGATGTTTGTTATTACATGTCTTGGGGAATTTTAGAATAACCCACCCGTCGAATTGACCCTTGAATTCGAAGCGTGAGTTAATCTTCTTTTCGCCTTTTCGTTGCTTGACACGTTTTCCCGCTCACTCGGAGTCGGTTTTGGTTTTTGTTTTGTTTTGGGGCGATGACGGCGATCGATGCGAGCGCACGCTGCAGGTGATAGAGTAGAATGATATCCCATCCTACGACATCGGGACTCGCTTCTGGGCCCGTGAACCGTAGGATGACGGTATCATTCATGCATTACAGCGAGCGAGCACTCGTATGCTTCTAGGATTGTTAGCGATCCTTTGCTGCCTACTGAAATGATCGACTCGTGGACGATTATATCTTTCAAAAATCCGATAAAAATACGATACTACATTTCGCAACAAAAATATCTTTCCACTACGATAAAAAAAAAAAATTGATAAACTCTCTTTTGCATGTCCAGAAATCCATATGCATACTTAAAAATATAAATTTCAAACTACGTTATAAAATTTAATTGTCCACTTCGTTGATTATCGGTCTTGGGTGGGGAACACTCTCGAGTCGGGTTTAGTTGGACACGCTTCTTCACTGCAAGTGGCGGGCTCTATACACTCGTGTGGCCGAGTGACGCTTCGACGTTCTCTCGAGCAGCATTTGCACGGTTCCGAGCCTAGCCCGATCCGGAGTGCTTGCGGTTTCTTCGGGTTTTCGTTTGATTTTTGATAGAGCACTCGTGGTCTTTTTAGGATTTTCTCGGAGTTTTGGTGACTTTTCTTACTTTCTCGAGCTTTCACGATTGTGGGTCGGTCGACTTTGTTTTCTTGAGTTTTTCGACGACCTTTTATTTTCTTGCTTGGCTTTCGTGCGTATACTTTCGCTGGTAGACGAAAGAAAATAACGGGCGCTCCAGGTATACGAGTTTGTTTACGTTTACGGCGTGTTACGCTTTTTATACTCTACTTCTTGCGTCTTTATCTTGTTTATTATCGTCACTTTTATCTATACCCTTCTTATGCGTATTTGTTCCTCGTTTAATGACGTTACGTTATATCCGTTGTACGTCTGTTATCACTTACTCTCGTGCTTATATACATATCTCGTTATAAACGTATAACATTTAAATACGTCTTTGCATAGGATGTTTAGGAGAACTCGACCAATAGAGCCACTGATTGAAACATTTGACTTGCGCACCGAAAACTCAGCCTCTTCGACGAGGAGCTTGGAGCTAGCGATAGGCAGCACGGCAACCATCTTCAGCAAGTAAGCACGTCTGCAATCATCTGAACCATTCCTTAGTGTTTAAATAACAAACGATAGGATTTCGAGGTCGTTCGACTAGCGCGACATAAATCCTCAACCTTTCTTGGCGCTGTATAGCTCTGTTGTACGATATAAGCCCGACTCGTTTTAGGATTCAGAGGTTGTCGTTCGTTACGACCTAAATCCTCGCATCTTGCAGTTATTCGTGTGATCGTTTCACGCAGATATAAGCTCCAATTAAATAAAATTGGCGGGATGAAACGCTCTAAATAATATCTCCTAAATCAAAGCCAAATCATAGGATGAGCATGGAAGTCACTGAGGTTCGCTCTCTGGATCTTTGACATCCCTGATTCTTCCTCGTTTGGATTCTACGATAAAATGTTCGATTTTGAGCCGATCCACTTCACACCTCTTTGTCCGATTACGTTGAAAAGTCCTATCCTTTTCGACCTCCTCGAAGATAATATTTCCTGATTTTTATAGAGATTTTTAAGTGATTTCGGTCGTTTAAGATATGATTAATTATAGAGAACTCGCCTTATAGGAACGTTCCGAACACATTTAAAATAAACCCTATTTAATTCTTCATATTAAATAGGGAATTTGTCGGCGAATAAATTGGTTTCGCGAGACCGAACGGACGTCATATATTTCTTAGTTTATTTGATCGAGCACTCACTCCTCAGTCTTGTGTTTGTCTTTCGAGATAAATGCGCGAACTGGGGTGTAGCGCTTCTTCGATTCAAACATATGAAAAATATGGGTCGACTTCGCTTTCTTTTCGTTGAAGGATCCTTCCGAAGCGGGCGACGGGATTTCGATTCCGGCGGCCGACGACTTCTTACGGGCTCTTCACGCACACAACAACGCATGACGGCTTCCGGCGACTCACGTGAGATTGCTTCTCTCCAATTCAAATCGAAATCTTATCTTCGTACATCGGTAATGTGTCCATATCCCTATGGACCGGATTACCCTTCTTCCATTGGCGTGCTTCACTCGTTTCTTTCTTAGGTGAGCACGGTCAACTATTTCGGACTTCGGGACCGTCTGTTCATTCACCTTTTGAACGGGGAGGTTCGAGAGCCATTAAGGACGCTTTTGATCTTGTGTGGGGTCGGACCCCCAATAGGCGTGTCGGTGGACTAGTTCCACCGGGCATTGTGTGTTGTGAAGTTGGTCCCGCACTGGGTCCTAAACTTCGCACTTTCTTCTCCTTCGGGTTTGTTTTGCTTCTTGTGAATCAAGCCATCTTGCGTCCTTTCACGCTTGTTAACTTGCTAATTGCAACTCTTCGATGCTTTAATCGTAAATAAATAACAAATTTGAAAAAATAAAATAATAGAGGATTTGCCCAGTTCATAAGACAAGTGCGTCAACTTGAGTACTTCTGTCGAAACTATAAGGCATGGGACATCGCTGACTTTCGAAAATTCTTCAAATGACAGGGACAATGTCTTCGCCAAAGTTGATCTTTTCTTTTGCCTCTGGAATGGAGTTCGCTGTCAACAGGGATGAACTGCCTGACTTGGCGATTATTAAGTTTAGACAAGGGTTCGATGATTTTGGAGTTAAGTTCAGGAAGGTTTCCGTCACGGTAATGAAGTTCGAAACAAATAAGCTTGTGCAGCCTATCGTAGAGTTTGACTTGGAATCTGCCAAAGAGTTCTCCCCTTCAAAGGTGTTGGTTGAAAAGAGCTCTACTAGTGCTTGAAAATATCGTCGTTGGGATTTCTCCGAGAAGCTGCTTTTGCCCCTACTACCGGATTCACCGTCACCGCACTATCCGTTTTGTTGAGTAAGGGAAAAGAGATTCTATATGAGGAAAAGTCGGCTGACGTTTATACCCCACCATTTTCACGGATTCGAAATTGGGTCCGATCTGAGGATTGTCAGGCAACCGATAAAGACACGTGAAAGGAGGCGCAACTGCAGAAATTTTGAAAACCAAACAACCTCGACAATTCCATCAACAACAGACACGACGATATGGCCAATCTAGCCAACAACTACATCAGCCAGGATCACACCAAACAAGGAATAAGCAGATGTCCATTGCAGAACGACAGAAAGTGGTGTATTCCTTCAGGGAGGAAACCGTGTCGAAGATGTTCCACGACTTCTTCGTTGAGACCGAGATCAAACTTCCAAAGCCGAAAAAGCCGAGAGGAAGCCAGCATGAAAGATCATCCTCAATACCGCCCATACCACCGCTTGCTTGGCCACACAATAGAAAATTGTTTTGTTTTCAAGGATTGGCTTGAAGAGAATTTCAGAAGTGGAAATGTGATAATCCCGAAAGAATATTTAAAAGAACCTGAAGAAGATTCTGTAAATACGGTTTCAGAGGATTCAATCGACTCCTACACGACGCCGGTGCTCGGGGAAATAATTGATGTTTCTCGAAAAGTTTCAGTTGATCTTAAAATCCTCAGAGGAAATTCGATTGAGTCTGCCTTGGAAAAGTTTCGAGCCGACATTGCACAACTGTCTAAAGATCAGAAAAGAGATATCGAAGACGAAGATTACAGCATAGTAGATTACATGGAAAGTGAATTCGCAGAAATCAATATCGTCGAGACCCGAGCCATGTTAGCTGCGAGCGACGCTCCTCTACGTGAGGAGAACGCTGCAGATGAGTGGCGGAGGGCCATCCAAACGAAGGACGAACAGATCGCTTGTCTCGAAAAGAAAATCGAAGAATTGACGACCACCATGATTGCGATGCAAAGACGATTACAATCACTGCACAACACGCCAGAGACAAACCAACCGAAACCATTAGTGATGCAGATGAAAGAAGAGAGTTTGCCTACGATGAACAACCGAAAGATTCCACTCAAAGCGTCATACTGGAATGGAATTTAAACAAATGGTCGAACAAGTTCGGGAGGCCATAACCCGTCCTAAAAGTGGTGCATTGATTTTAAAGTGTAGACCCTACCGGAGAAATTTGATGCCGTACCCTACCCTAGCAGGTTTTGTGTCACCGAACTTTAAGATATTTGACAGGGTTGGAAATCCAGACGAACGACATTAAAGACATTTCCGAGCTAACACGGAAGAATCTGGAGGCATCACTTTGCCAGTGCGGCTTCGTCAAGAACATTGTCGTGGATAGCGATTTGATTGAGTATGCCGAATTGCTTTAACGGATCGTTGAAGACATTCAATGAGTTAGAACAGTTGTTCGTAAAAAGATTTCGCTGAATGCAGATCATATTTCTATTGGAGATCTCGTGATTGAAAGACAAAAGCCTAACGAGACTTTAGTGGATTATATCTTGAGGTGGAGAAAACTTGAAGATGTGAACGCAATCTCATGCAGTGAACATCATGCGATTGAGATCTCGCTCAAAAGCATCCATGGCCGATAGCTTTCATGCTCGAGGACTCACCATCGAGTCTTTCGAGAAGTTACTTCAATGAAGCCTAATAATCTGCAAGAAGAAATCAAACATATGAATTCTTATGAGAAGGCCGAGAAATCCGAGACAACCAAGACGAGATGAAAAGAGATCCGGAACAGGTTGCGGTGGTTAGCAGGGAAAGCGACGATTGCTGAAATACAGAGCGAACAACCTCGGCGGATCTTCCAACGTCCTCGTCGAATATTCAGCAATCATCTCGCGGAGACCTCACCGTGACGTACAAAAGACAAATTTCAACTATACCCTACGAATGTACTCTTTTTAAAGATGAAGCAACGAAAAAGATGTTATGCGGTCGATCGAGAATCCCGAGTTCAGGTTACTGCCAAAGAAGCTCGACGAGGTCAACGAGAAAGGACATCCGAGATATTGTCCATACCACGAGTTCACTTGGACACACCATGAAAGTCACATTACTGTTAAAGACTTGCTCGAAGAAAATTTCGAGAATGGGAACGTAACAATCCGGAAGAATATTTGAAAGGAACTCGAAAAGGTCGTATGATTTCGGTCGATTTGTTTGTTCTAGCTTTATTCATACGCAATTACTTAATGAATGAAATGCCTCTTGGCTAATATTGTACTACTTTTGTTGCTTAGTATGATCAGTATTGGTTTGTATCATCTCCCACTGCAATAAGAAAAAGATTTTGTTTTTGTCCAGAATTGTTCAATATTTGGAAAGCTCAAAATTTGGATATTATGTTAAGACTTTGACTTCAGAAAAGAAAGAAATTAATGCCCTAATAACTGAGTTGTTTACTTTAAGGAATTCAGTCGGTCCTAAGTGGATCTCAAAATGAAGCGAGTAATGCTGAAATACGAGTAATTGATTCAGGATATCACGAGCTTTTAATTTTTCGCCTATGCAGTTGGTCCGGACTTTCAATAAGTTATAATATCCCAGGATTCATATCGAGGACATTTCAGAATTATTAATTGGGGGGCTTGACATTCAAAATCATTAATGTAAATATGTCTTCGCAGGATACAATGAATTCTCGGAAAACAAAGGAGCTAACAAAAAAATGTTCACGAGGAAAAGCATGAGTGGACACAAAATCAAAAATTGGTGTCCCGATCCAGACATTCAAAATCTTTAACATGTGCTCCACACGAGATATAGTAATCACTCGATGAAAAAAAGAGAGCGAAAAGCTCAATGAAAAAAAAGGAAAAAGAAAAAGAACGCTCACGAGAATGCTAAGGCGAAATGATATAATCAAAAATTGGTGTCTTAACCTTCCCAGATTAATGAAACTTGAAATCAATCTTAAGAAGTTCATCCGATATTATACTTTGGAGAGAGTCAAGTGATTCCACGCTTTACTGCAGTCATTAATTGGCTCGGAAATATCTTCGGACAATGAAAAATATTTTGATCATATGAGTGGAAATTCGAAGTGCCATTAGGCAGGAAAGAAAGAATTAAAGGAATGATGACGATATTAACGAATTAATGAAATTCGACACGAAGTCGTATCCTTCAGTATCCAACAATTACAACTTCAATGTCAACTCGAAGAATGTCAGAAAGATTTCTCAAATACAACTCCAACTTCAACTCGAAGAATGTCAGAAAGATTTCTCAAATACAACTCCAACTTCAACTTGAAGAACGTCAGAAATACTTCTCAAAGACAACTTCAACAACATTTACAGAATCTGCAACGAATCAAATGATGACTACTACAAACCGAAGTTGCGAACTCTGCAACGTCTTAGTCATGGCATCTTAAAGATAACACACCTTTATAGGTCTTGAAAGAATATAATTAGATAGTACGCTAAAAAGTGAGTTATTTTCAAAGCTTGGTTCTTAGTCGATGGACGATACTTCGAGAAGATCTGTGCCTTCGTTTCAAAGATAAAGACTCGTTCTTAGAGGCTCATATCTCGCACTTGTCTAAAAAGCCTGGTCCAAATCCTAAAACAAAATTCAACATTCAAAAAAAATTTACCATGAAAATTTTTCAAAAATCTCTGTGATATACTTTTCAATGAAGCTTACTGCCTTGCACTAAGTTTCATGAGTTCCTCCCGATTCGAATATCAAATACTCAAATCAGATTCTCCGATCCGAGATCGTGATTGATATCCCTTTAATTCTCACGCTCGTTTGAGAAAGGATCGATTGATTTTATTGACACGTAAGCCGCGAGTTTTGATTGGTTCCGTTGGCGTGGAATCACATCCTTTCCCAAACAAGATCACTTTCGATCAACTCTTTGAGTGGGATATGAAACATTCTCATATTCTCACTCAAGTTGATTCCTTTGATGAAAATCTTTCAAATCATATTTTAGGGGATGAGGATTTTACCTCCAATTCAGCGTTGCTTTAGGAACTCCTCCTATCGCAATCATTTCGCTTCGATTTATTTTAGAGGTAGAGGATCCGATCAGATGCGGCATTCTTTCACGATGATTCCCGATATCTTTTAGAGGTAGGGGATCCCGTCCGAATCTAGCGTTGCTTCGTGATGATTTACGATATCTTTTAGAGGTGGGGATCTCGACGTCCGATCTACGCGTATCGTATCGTGATGATATCCTTATATATTTGGAGGTGGAGGATCCATGTATCCGATCCGGCGTTGCTATTCGTGATGATTCTCATTCTATATTTTAGGGGTAGAGGATCCAGTGTATCCGATACCGCATTGCTTCCGTGACGATCTCCGATATATTTTAGAGTAGAGGATCCATGTATCCGCACTAGCATTGCTTTCTGCGATGATCTTCTTCGATGTTTTAGATGTAGAGGATCCAGTTGTATCCGTCGTCGCATTGCTCCTTGATGATCTTCGATATTTTAGAGGTAGAGGATCTCGGCATCCAGATGCCGCATTCTTCCGTAACGAATCTCTTTATATATTTTAGAGTAGAGGATCCAATGTATCCGTACTGCGTTGCTCTCTAATGATCTTCTTCGATATTTTAGAGTAGAGGATCTCGGCTCCAGATCTCGCGTTGTTTTCGTGATGATCTCTTATATATTTTAGAGGTAGAGGATCTCGGCATCCGAGTACCGCATTGTCTTCTGATGATCTCCCGATATATTTTAGAGGTAGGGATCTCGGTATCCGATCCGCGTTGTTTCGCGATGTTCTCCCGATTTATTTTAGAGGTAGAGGATCTCAGCATCCGATACCGCATTGCTTTGCAATGATCTCCTGATATATTTTAGAGGTAGAGGATCCCAGCATCCGATACCGCATTGCTCTGCAATGACTCTTATATTTTAGAGGTTGAGGATCTCGATATCAGACACGCATTCATGACTGTGATGATCTCACGATATATTTTAGAGGTTGGGGATCCAAGTATTCAGATAACGCATTCGTTTCGCGATGATTCTCGCGATATTCAGAGGATGAGGATTTCATATCCGGTCTCCGTGTTCTTTAGGAGCCCCTCCTATTAGCAATCTTTCAAACGATATTTACGAGGTTGAGGGAATAAGCCCTTCGATTAATCCAAGGCATCCTATCCCGATCTTTCGAGATCGGTATAAGACCCCTTAAATGGAGTATGGCATCCTTTCTCTTTCTTCCACCATAAATTTTACCTATATTTCGATCCACACCTCGGGATCAATACCTGATATTATGTCCCATTCTCGATACACATTTGAAATTTGATAACACCAATTCCACTCTCCAATCCTCAACGAGAGTTTCTACTTCTCGATTTCAAATCGAATATCCACTTATTCTTTCCCCAGCGAGAGTTACGGAATCTTCGACTTCGAAGAGTTACTCGACATTCCCAGTGGAAACCTTTGTCACTCTTTCTTTGTTTTGTTACGAGTGTGTTGGCTTGGAACGTTTGTGTTGGTTTTGTTGATCTTGTCGGTCAACGCCGATACGCGCGGTGTGCTCGACCAACTACACCGCACCTATCGGGGTCCTTTTGTTGACCTCACTTTTGTCGAGGTTTAGTATTCCTCCTAGCATTTAAGATTCTAGCCTCGGGAGCTTCCCAGACGATCCTAGATTCCTAGCGGTGGGACCCACCTCGTTTTAGAGTGTGCCGGAAGCCACTTCGTTACTCTTTGAAATCACGTACGAGATTCCGTACCGCTAGTCTATGCGGTCCGAAATTGATGTCGGGAGTTCAAGTCGAGTCCCATGGGACCACGGACATTAGGACGGCCTCGTGCACATCTTACACGCACCATTCTGATCGATCGGACTCGAGTCGAGCTTTGCGACGATACCAAATTTCGGCGCAATTTTGACGTGCTCGTAGACGAGGTTGCCCAGACGACCTCGGACGACAAAACGGACTGCGCCGATGCGTCCGGAACGTCGATTTCACTTAAAATCGACGTTAAGTTTGCGACGATAGCCCGTCGAGTGCGAAAGCTAGGGTTCGGGGCGTATTTTTAAAATAAATTAATATTAAATCCTTTTAATTATAAAATTAAGCCCTAAATCCTACCCTTCCCCCATTCGACTCGTTCGTGGCCAGCCGTCTCCCACGCCTTGGTCCCGCGAGAGTCCTCCGCCTAACTCTCCTCACGCTCGACCGGTCGACTTCGTCTCTTCCGCGCGAGCTCCATGGAAGCTTCGTCCCTCCCGCGCTCGAGCGTGCTCCCTTGGCGGCCGTTTGCTCCTCGAGCCGCTCGCGATCCTATCCTTATCCCTGTGCGAGCAACTTGCCCCTGCGTGCGCCCCTTACCGATCTCTCTGCTCCTCTCCTGCGGCAATTTGCCGCCAGTCCCACTTGCGCCCGATCCTGTAGGTTGATCTCTTGACTTCTGCTTCCCCTTCTCTCGCTCATTTAAACCCCATTTGGGGTGGGATTGGGGTTGGTCGAAAATCGCTCGTGAGGAAGGGGAGGTGGTGTTGGATTGCTTACCTGAACTCGCTATTCCTCTCGTGTGCTTCCCGTTGTCCGGTAACTTCCCTTTAACCCTCTCTTATTCTCGGTTTTGGCCCAGGGAGGCTTCACTTGTGCCTTTGGCTCGGTCTGCTCTGTTCATGGTTTCGGTTAAGCACTTGTATGCTATGGAAAGTCTTACCTGAGTTGCTTAAAATATCGATTCCTATGGGTTTCTTCTTCTAACGACATGCTAATGTGATACTTGTATAAATGCGGGAATGTTTTCTTTACAATTTGAAATGTGGCTAAAAAGTTTCGATTGAGCATGCTTAGAGAGAAAATTTAGGCTTGGCTTGGAGAGGTTTATGTTGTTCTTGGGCCTCTTGCATTTTAATCTTTCATGAAGATATGGCTAGCTAGTTTGGAAATTCTTTATGCTCATCTTTATTTACAAGCATGTGGGGAAGAACTTATGCCTTCTCTTTGCAGCTCTTCCTTGTCAAAATAAAAATATATATATATATATACATGTTAAGGAGAGATTCACTTTGAATTTTGGGAAACTCTAGGCTTGCCCTATGAGGAGCATGTGATGGAAATTTGGGATATCCCTGGATTCATTCTTACTTGAAGCATGTGCTTATCTCCTATTTTTGATATATTGAAAGCATGAATTTGAGGCAAGGTTAATCTCGTTTACAAGCATGTTAACATATGTATTGAGATGTTCTTTACTCACTTTAGCTTGATATGAGGCATGGAAGGATTTATTTAGTTTTACATGCATGTGGAGCTCATTTCCCGCTCCTTTTATTTCTTCTTTATCAAAGAGCATGCTAGGGAGGATTTTATTTTGATATCGGGAAGGTTCTATGCTTGTTGAGAAAGCCCCGGGCTAGTCCTTCTTTATTTCATTTGGAAGCTTGGTTAGCTTGTTCTAACCCTTAGCCGAGAACACATTTCATTTCTATTACTCGCTATCCCTGTTTAAGAGCTTTTGGAATATCTATTTTTGAGCCTCGTTTGTAGTAGGTCTGGATTGGGTTTTATGTTGGGATTGTTGTAATTTGGAGTTGGGCTTGCTTTCGACTTCTTTGGGCTCGGTTTTGACTATCTCGATACTTCGATTTGGCTTTAGGTTGCAATTGTTCTAACCTGGAGCCGAATTTGTTTTCAGCCTTACTGGGGCTCGGTTTTGACTCTTTTGATATTTCTGATTTGGTTTTGCGTTGGAATTGTTGTAACCTGGAGCTGAACTCATTTCTAGCTTTATGTGGCTCGATTTCCAGTTGGCATTATTGTATCCTTGTTTTCGAATTGAGGTTGGCTCGGGTTCAGCCTTATATGGGCTCGGGTTGGCTCTTTTAGCCCTCTTTTGTTTCAGCTTTGAGCCGGAGTGTGGTATCCCGAATCTTGGCTGATGTTATCGGTTTGTCTGAATGCTTAATGTGGCGGTTTTCCCTTTAGCTTTGTGATGGAATTATTTTTTTGATTATATGTTGGGCTGTCTTTTCTGGTTTTGTTTCTGTGGGACCTGTTGTGTTGGCTTGGGTTGGCCTGCTGTTGGCTCGGGTTTGAGTTTATTTGGGACCTGCTCGTCGTGGCTCGAGATTGAGCTGCCTCCTTTAGCCTCATGCTTGGCTCGGGTTTGGCTTCCCCGTAGATCGGAACTCGATTCTTTGAGGGCTGTTTTGGTTTGGAGTAGGGCTGGCTTTCTTGGCCTTGTTGCGGCTCGGTTTCTTGCCCGATGGAAGTTTGAATTTGGTTTTTTTTAAAAGGTTCGTTGTAATCGGAGTTGGGATAATTCATTTGATTCACTTGGAGGCTTGTTGTGGGCTCAGGTTTGTGCTCGGGTTTGGCTCTAGTGAGGGCTGGGCTTTGTGCTCATTTGGTGAAAACTGAATTCTATGTTTATGGAAGGAGTTGGGTTCAATTTGGGGCTTGGCCATGAGTCCATTGATGTGATTTGTGAGTTTTGAGGTTGGATAGAAACTTTACTTGTTGCTGCCTTTTTTTGTTGGGGCTTGGCGAGAGCCTTTTTGTTGGTGGGCGATGTGATGGTGGCGCTTGTTCTATCGTTGTGTTTGAATCGAAAATTGATAAAGATGAACCTATAGTTGCTCCTTCGCTTGTTTGAGAGGGAGATATTGAGCATTGTGCTTGGGCCACTTCTTAGGTGCCTCATTTGATGGATTGGAGTTAAATTGATGTTCTTGGGAAGCTTGTCCATCCACTTTCTTATGGGTTTGGAAATGTTCGCAACCGGTGCTTGTCTCGAGCCATTTTTCTCTTTTGCTTGATTTTAAAAGTTTTTGATCGACTTTTCCATGATTTCGCTTTTAAATTTCCTTTTGATCCAATTGTATCTGAGCAAGAAAATGACACCTTCGGGGTCGATTCAGGGAGCTCGAGTTTTGTTTTCGATGTTTGTTATTACATGTCTTAGGGGAATTTTAGAATAACCCACCCGTCGAATTGACCTTCAAATTCGAAGGTGAGTTAATCTTCTTTTCCCTTTTCGTTGCTTGACACGTTTTCCCGCTTCACTCGGAGTCGGTTTTGGTTTTTGTTTTGTTTTTGGGCGATGACGGCGATGATGCAAAGCGCACGCCAGATGATAGAGTAGAATGATATCCCATCCTACGACATCGGGACTCGCTTCTAGGGCCCGTGAACCGTAGGATGACGGTATCATTCACTGCTACAAGCGAGCGAGGCACCCGTACCTTCTTAGGATTGTTAGCGATCCTTTACCCTACGAAATGATCGACTCGTGGACAATTATATCTTTCAAAAATCTGATAAAAATACGATACTACATTTCGCAACAAAAATATTTTTCCGCCACAATTAAAAAAAAAAAAAATTTGATAAACTCTCTTTTGCATGTCTAAAATCCATATGCATGCTAAAAATATAAATTTCAAAACTACATTATAAAATTTAATTGTCCACTTGTTGATTATCAGTCTTGGGTGGAACACTCTGCGAGTCGAGTTTAGTTGGACACCTCTTCTTGGCGAGTGGCGGGCTCTATACACTCGTGTGACCGAGTGGCCTTCGACGTTCCTTCGAGCAAGATCTACGCGAGTTCGAAGCCTAGCTTCGACCCGAGTGCTTGCGGTTTTCTTCGGGTTTTCATTTGATTTTTGATAGAGCACTCGTGGTCTTTTTAGGATTTTCTCGGAGTTTTGGTGACTTTTACTACTTTTCTCGAGCTTTCCGTCGTGGGTCGATCACTTTGTTTTTCGAGTTTTTCGACGACCTTTTATTTTGCTTGCTTGGCTTACGTGTAGTACACTTCTGTGGCTAGACGAAAGAAAATAACGGCCTCCCAGGTATACAGGTTTGTTTACATTTGCAGCGTGTTACCTTTTTATACCTGCTATCGTACGTCTATATCTTGTTTAATTGTCACTTTTGTACCATACTTCCATCGTATGTTGTTCTCGTTTAAGCACGTTACATTATATCATCGTCGTATGTCTTATCGCTTACTCTCGTGCTTATATACATATCCTCGTTATAAACCGTACAACATTTAAACATGCTTGCATAGGATGTTTAGGAGAAGCTTGACCATAGTAGCCACCTGATTGAACATTTTGACTTGCCACCTTAGAAACCTCAACCTCTTCACTGCAGGGAGCTCGGAGCTAGCGGTGGGCAGGACGACCATCTTCAACAATGAAAACACGTCTACAACAACTAAACCATTCGCTTAGTGTTTAAATAACAAACAATGTGATTTCGAGGTCGTTACTTAGCGCGACATAAATCCTCAACCTTTCTTGGCGCTTCAGTATAGCTCTGCAGTACGATATAAGCTCCAACTCGTTTTAGGATTCCGGGTTGTCGTTCGTTACGACCTAAATCCTCACATCTTCTAAGTTATTCGTGTGATCGTTTCACACGAATGTAAGCTCTAATTAAATAAAATTGGCGAGGATGAAACCTTTAAATAATATCTCCTAAATCAAAGCCAAATCGTAGGATAGACTAGGAAGTCACTGAGGTTCGCCTCTGGATCTTCGACATCCCCAGTTCTTCCTCATTCGGATTCTACAATAAAATGTTCCAATTTTGAGCCAATCCCCTTTCACACCTCTTTGTCCGATTACGTTGAAAAGTCCTATCCTTTTCGACCTCCTTGAAGATAATATTTCCGATTTTTATCGAGAGTTTTCTTAAGTGATTTCGGTCATTTAAGATGTAATTAACTATAAGTATCGCCTTTATAGAAGCATTTCCGAACCAATGTAAATAAACCCTATTTAATTCTTCATATTAAATAGGGAATTTATCGACAAATAAATTGGTTTCACGAACCAAACGGACGTCATATATTTCTTAGTTTATTTGATCGAGCATCACCTCAATCTTGTGTTTGTCTTTCGAGATAAATGCGTACGACTTGAGGTGTAGCGCTCTTTCATTCAAACTATGAAAAATATGAGGTCAGTTTGACTTCCTTTCTTTTCGTTGAAGGATCCTTCCGAAGCGGGCGACGGGATTTCGATTCCGGCGGCCGACAGCTTCTTACGGGCTCTTCACGCACAAAACAACGCCGACACTCACCTCCTCCTAATCAAAAGTCTCCTTCCTTAACTTCCCTCAGCCCGCACAATAATGCCCTTGGCTCTCCCTCCCTCTTGTGAAAAACATGCACACAAAGTTTCATCTTCCTCTCCTATCACACCAGAGATTAAATCTCAACCCTCCCTCTGGTCTCACGTTCACCCTAGCACAGCTCAATCACTAGCTACCTACCTGATATCTACACCTCTCCTCTCTTTTCACCTCAGCCAGCACCTCACTCAACCCACCTACATGATCATCCAGCCACCGACAGTGACCCTTCAACCCATTCCCTATTTGCACACCCCTGAGTCACACCTTAGGCCAAGCCACGCGACTACATTTGCTCCTTTTGTGCAAAGTCCCTCTTCTCATACATTGTCACGAGCCTTGCTACAAGCAGCAACCAAAATAATGACCCCATCTCCTTATCTCTTCTTGTAATTGAACCGGTCCAAACCGTAAGCTTCTCTTCTCATCTTTCTCTTAAACTCTCTTATTTTTGTCGCTAATTTTCTCTCTGGCAGAGTTTCTCGTTCTCAATAGAGAGAAACAACCATTGGATTTTGTCTTGAATTTAGGAAATTGTTTTAGCTAAATCATGTAAACTTTACTATCTTATTATGGCCTTTGATCTGTTGGTTGTACTTTCATGTGCTTATTATATTTGCTCCTACTAGGTACCTTCAAATAAAAGTTTTAGCTAACTTCTTCAACTAAGCAAAAAAATTGAATTACATACTTGCAAACTAGCTTCATTTCTTGCAATATTTTTACCAAAAGAAGAAAGAATAGAACCAATAACTAAATTGAGACAAATAATTGTGCTAGAAATATAAAACTATATATTAGAATGTAAAATCATGTAAAGCATAAAAGTTTAAATAAAATGGAAGAGCAGCAGAAAAATATAAAAAATATATGGAACAGTAGCAAACCAACGAACTATTCAAGTTTTAGAATTAGTTACCTGCAGTTTTGGGAGCATATTTCATGTCATCTGCTTCAAAGATGGGCTCAATCTCTTTCCTTACTAATTTCACCTCGCGGACTATCTAAAATATAAAATTACCAACAAAATAACACGCGACATTCAAGAAATCAAGAACACAAAAAAAAATAATCATTTTAGTTCACCTTGGTTTTGATTGGATAAACATAAGGACAAGTAAGGCAAGTAAATCTCGTTTTCTGGTTGCCACTTGCAGCTTCAATATCCAATAAATTTGCACAGTTAGGGCAGAAATCCATTGCCAATGACATGTTGACAAATTACTTTGAGCCTTTGCACCCTCCTCTCAATATGTAGATATAGGAAACTCTGAGAATAAAGCAACAATTAAAAATTAATAATTGAGTGCAAACCACAAACATGCAATAAATCTAGAAAGAATAAATAAGTTACAAATGTTTATGCGAAAACTTAATTAAAAAAGAAACTGCTATAATTAAATTGCTTGCATGCAAATGTACAGTTCAATCTTGACAAAGAAAACATAAAATAAACGTAAGAGAATACATATAATATGCCAGGATAAGAATATCATGTTTTATAGTAGGCACATTTGTTAGGATTTCAAACAATATAAGCAGCATCTTTATTTTAAAGAAGACTGCAAGATTCATAAGGGTTATGACCAAGGTTTAAGTATTGAGACTTCTTTTCTTTTTTTTCTTTTTTTTTTTTTCTTTTTGAGCTGAGATAGATGACTCAAGTCATAAGCTTCAAAATTAAACTATTAAGTTAACTAAAAAAAAAATAAAAATAAAGTATTTGAGAGTGATATCTGAGAAAATAATAACAAGTGATTCCATAAAAAAAATGAGCTCAATTCTCTTGCAATAAAGAATTTTAGAGTAATCCAAAAATATGAAAGTAACATCATCAAAGACTATATAAGAACTCAATAATGTACAAGAAGTTTAAGATAAACAAGTAAATATAAACATGAAGTCTAAAATCAACAAGTAATATCTCCTATAACAGTTAAAATTAGGACTCTGAATTCAATTCTCGCACTCCCATCATGTAGAGTAAGGACAATGAAGGAAACACAACCCCATCTTTGTCTATGATTTCTCTAAATTCAAATTTTAAGTGTTATCTATTTAATCATTATAACAATGAATCTATTAGGAGGAATTAGTGAACTTGAACGTGCTTTAGTTGACAATTCCTAAAAGAGAACAACATTTTTCCAAACTTATTTAAAGTATGAGAGGTATTGCAAACTCATAATAGATATTGTGAGTTTTATGAATATCATATCCAAGTTTTCTCTAGAATTTATAAATTTGAAACCCAAACCATATCACCATCATATAAGGTACTGTAGGAGCATAAAAATGCTATCTTTATGCGTGTTAAGCTTTGATTTAGTTAGCTACTTATGTTGAAAAACTTTGGTGCGTTCCCTTGCAATTGATGTTCCTCATTTTATTTTGGTGAGAAGTTGGCTTTATAATTTAGATGTTAATCATTTTTACAAGTTTAAGGCTTGTTTTAATAAATAATAAGAAAATGGCAAATTTGAAACCCACAAACCTGTGAGTAAGTTAAAGTCCACAAGTAAATTTAGTGCCATAATGAAGTGGATGTTGACCTCCATATTTGATTTGAAGTTGACTAAGTCGAATGTTATGACACCGACTAAAGATTGGTGTAGTTTTATGAAAAATTGACTTGGGACTGATTATTAGCAAATGAGAAGCACTTAATTGTAATCTATTTCATAAAATAAATTATTATGATGTGTTGGCAATGCCTAAACAGTTCAAAAAGCCCTCCTTCAACTCAACCAACACTCAAATTGCTAAATGAGTATGGCATGCAAATTTGCAACAAGCGAGAGTTCACACTAACATTATTGTTTTAAATAAATAAATAATAATAAATGAATCCAAACTCACACAAATATATATATATATATATTTTGTGTGCATATAATTATCTATGTATATATAGGAATTAAATAGAAATAATTTTTTTGTTAAATGTTGTTGTAAGAATGGAATGTAAGAGTTACTTATTTTAGTTAATGGAGTTCAATAAAATGATAAAGAAAATTAGGTGTGAGTTGAGGCATGCAGAATAATATAGGTAAGTAAACATAATGAAGGGAAAGAAATGGTGGAAGGAAAAAGAAATTAAGGCAGGGAAAGAAAATGGAAGAAAGACCATGCTTGAGAGAGGAGGGCGAGCGAGCGTTACCAATAATGATTCCTCAAAAATGAAAATAATTTGAGTTGGGTTGATTATTTCTTTGTGAGGCGGTTTTGTATAATTTTTACTTAGGTTTAAGATTTTGATAAGTTAAGGCTAAGGTAATTATGATTTATGAGGGCCTCTAGAAGAAAATGCATCCATTATGGTGATTGATAGCTAAAGAATTGAGATATGGAACTACATTATTTTGAAAAATTAACGGATTCCTTTTTGAGCTATTACAACATTGACTGCCATCATCTTGAAGTGTAGATGACATGTTAGGACAAAGTTAGTCTATTATACCATGATACCACCTATACTAAAAGATGTAACAAGAGATTTATTAAATACTCATAGAAGCCGTGGAAAGAGAATGGAGCAAGGATGAAGTACAAATTAAACTTGGTACATAACCTAAGTGAAAGTATAAACCATTTTATTCAATAATCATAATTTTCTTATTACATTACTTTAAGATTTTTATTTATAAAAAAGATTCTACAAGATAGGAATAATAGGTGAATTTATTCCCAAATTGACAAATGACTATATTGTCAAGAATATTAAAGTAAAAAACTAAAAATAAACTAACAAAAGAAATACACTGAAAATTCAAATAATATTCATGTTTAACGTTAAAAAGCTCACGAATGAGGAAGAGTGAAGTTGAGAAAGTTTGACACAAAATCTAGGAGGTGGAGGGAAGCTATGCAAAACTTTGATTTCAGTCAATTATCATAATATGTTTATTACATAGATTCTTTATCCACTAGTTATGTGAGATTATCCTACATGATAAGATTAATAACTAAAATTATTAAAAATTGAAAAATGACCATATTACCTAAACTAAATATAAATTAATAAAAAAATACAATGACATTTCAATAACATTTCGTATTTGTTCATAGGGTGCAACGAACTACTTTATTAAGCTCGGATGCCACGAGAGGAACAACTAAAATGTATTTTGATGCAGTGCTGAAGTAGTGAAATTCTTCTATTTTGAACATCCAAAAGAAGAGAAATATTGAACATATTTCAAAGAAAGAACATATGCAATACATTTTGGAAGAGAAAAACCAAAGGAGCAAACAATACTTGTAGCACGTGTGTAGAAACATTCAAGCATCTCCAAAAAATTAATCTTTATTCCAAATGATTTTTTAATCTCGATGAATTTAACAATTTATTATTCTCAAGTAAAGCTTTTATGTAGATGAGGAAGATTAATACATCTTTATTTTGTTCCACACACCCAATTGACTGATGACTAGATTTCACTTGACTCGTTGCTAGATTTCAACGGATAGGATTTAGATTTAAATTGCTACTATTTTTTTTAGATTAATATTTTTGTAGGTTTGTCCAATTAAAGAAAACACTTGATTTTGCATTTCAAATGATTTTAACTTCTAAAAATAGTTATTTTAAGCAAGGTCATGGACAACAAATTGAAGGTGCTAGAATGAAAATACAATGCATAAATCACAACAAGGACAATGAGATTGTAAGGGGCTAGGAGGAGGGGTGGAAAAGCTATTAGACGAAATTAATTTTGAGAGATTAGGCTTTATTACGGGACCAAAAGTGATATAATATTGGTTGAAAATCCAAAGTACCTAATTCTTACTTGATAGATTGCAATAAAAAGTATTAGATTTTACAATATAGCCTCCCCACCTCTCAATAAACTCCTTCAACCAATCCCTCATCTTTGTTGCCACCTCATGAAATTTCTCTCTATTTCGCCCTTATCTCTCTATCACACACAAGAGATTCTTTTATATGTGTTTCTCCAAGATTGAGCTTCACCTAATTCCAATCTCTTCCACCACCTACTCTCTACCTTTTGAAGTCATTCAAATTTGTTTAACAAGATACATCCTCCCCTCCCTTCCCTATCTATTTGTTAATTATTTTTCGCACAGCTTCTAGTTTTAACCCTCTTCTTCCTTTACCTCTTAAAACCATTAAAATTATATTGACAATCATCGATTAATATCTAGCTCCACATTGCATCACTACTTACTATAAGTGTGTCAATTTACTATTGTTATCAAGTAGACCAAAATTGAGGGAGCAAATATTGGAGGATTTTAAATAACTCTTGTAGCCCTTTTCTTGCAGCTAATAGCATTTGAAAATTAAAACAAATGTTAAGCATATTACAGTAGAAAATCTAAAAGTAGAAGATAGAAGGTTAGAATTGTATTCTTTGCCTTGGCAAATAATACACGTTCATTTACATTTATTTTAAGTTTTTTTATCAAAATTAAAATCATTGTAGTATTGCATGTAAGACGTTAAATAGTAGTAATTTCTTTCTTAACAGATTTTTTATGTAAAAAAAATTGTAGCAAATTTAATCTTTATAAATTTGTTGCACTTTTGTGGTCCTGCACTCAAAGATTATTAATTTTTAGCTATTACTTCTAGGGCATCATATAGTTGCATATTAAAAGAGAGTAAAGCTTCAAAGTGATTGGTCAAAATTTTGGTGACAATGATGACATTTTGTTGTCATTGTACCAAATTGTTGGATATCGAAGCTGCATGTTTTGAACATCCAACAAGATTTACTTGCCCTACTTGCCCGTATGTCTAACCAATCCAAGACAATGAAAATGTGAACTTAATTTTTTGAATTTCAGGCATTATATTGTTTATTAATTTTAAGTTTTAGATAATCATTGAGGTGAAACTAGAAAAGAAAGAGATTGCTCTTATAGTTAAAGAAGACGACGTCATTTCAGTTCACCTTGGTATAGATTGGACAAACATAAGAATAAGTAGGGCAAGTAAAGCTTGTGTTCTGGTTAGTACTTGCAGCTTCAATATCCGACAAATTAGCACAGCTATGGTAGAAATCCATTGCCAACAATATTTTGGACAATTACTTTGAACATTTGCACCCTCTTCTTACTAAGTAGATATAGGAAGATCTGAGAATAAAGCAACAACTAAAAATTAATAATCTTAAGTGCAATACCACAATAATGCAATAAATCTAGAAACATAAATTAGTCGCAATTTTTATGTGAAACTTAGATAAAAAATAAACTACTACCATTAAACTTATTGCATAAAAGTACGCAATGTCAATTTTAACAGAGAAAGCATAAAATATATGTAAAAGAATATATATAATATGTCTGGGGGTAAGAATATCCAGTTTTCTAATACACACTTCTATTAGGCTTTCAAACAATATAAGTTGCAAGAGAGGATTTCAAGAGCAATTTATTCCCCTCTCATATTTGCTCTCCCAATTTTAACCCACCTCATACTCGATAACAATAGTACATCTTTGATAGTAATCATTGAGCCAATGTTGGGTTGGAAATCAATAATAATTTATTTAAATAATAATTGCAATTGTTTCAAGCATTAAAAAGAGTAGAATATTAAAATAGGAAGATAATGTAAATAGGAACTAAATAGAAAATGGCGGGAAAAAGAAAGCGACTTGTGAAGTGAATCTGAACGACCACATAAGATATGGAGCTGCTAGTGGAAGTGATTTGAGACGAAGACTGGTCAAGGAAAATAAAATGATAAGAATCTCATGTGTATGAAAAAGAGTGGTAAGGCAAAATCGGTAGAAATCCTATAGGTGTTGGCAGAGAGCGTCAGTTGAGGTGGGGTGGGGTGGGGTGTTAATTGACAAATAGAAAAGAATATGGTAAAATAAATTTCGTAGCAACCAATTATTTGAAAATTAGGAACTAACGGATTCCAACCAACAATACATTATTTTTGGTAGCAGAGTAACGACCTAATTTTCTAAGAGCTTCCTATCGTGACACGTGCATATGTTGTGATATATGCATTGTATTTTCATTCTAACAGCTCCAAGTTTACTTCCTTCCTCCTTCCTCCTTCCTCAACCTTTACAAGTCTTCCACAGTTATCCTATTACATTTCTTATGCAAGTGGCATCCTGGTACTAAAGACTAACATTGCCCAATGAGTTGTCATCCACACTTTAACATGATGATTGTCAAAATTATGATAGTTCAATTTCAAGAAATCCAAAAAAAAAAAATCAATGTGATGCATATATATATATTTATATTCTTGAGCTGTTGATCACCAAAATGAATACATTTTTTTTTCTCACGAACTCCAAGAGTATCGATTACCTTCCAGCCAAATCTTAAAAACAAAGTAAAAATAATGCAAAATCCCCTCAAAACGTAATGTCAAATCTCACCCTAATTATTTTCATTTATTTTAATAAATCCTTACTGGTTAATGTCGCTCTCTCCTCCTCTCCTAGGATTGGTCTTTCATTCATTATCCTTTCCCTATCTTTTTTTCTCATTCTCATCTATTTTGTTTGTCTTCACTTTGTTTCTTTACAATCTTATTTTCCATCACACAACATTAGCAACAAAAACCAATTTTATATATATATATATATATATACAGACAGACACACAGACAGATATGTATCGCCCCTTGTGTTTAAAACCCATACTCATGTGGCAATTGAACAGCAATTCGAGTGACAGTTCATATTATGGTGGGGTGGATTATGATTTGTTTAATTGTATCAAAGACAACAAAATAATATTGTTATGAATTGTTGATACTTAAGTGCTTCATAAATTCAATATAGATATTCCGAGTGATTTCCTCATGTACCTACACCTATCTTTTGTTATTGTCGTAGCATTTTACCAAGTAAACTTGTGGAATAAATATGGAGGTCAAATTCACTTCAATTGAGCATTAGATTTATTTGTAGACTCAAACTTACTCTTCAATTTTCAAGGCTTCAAAATTAGTTATATTTTATTAGTTTTTAAAATATGTATAAAAACTCATAAATGAGCAACATCTAAATTATAAAATCAAGTCCTATCCGAAATATTAAGCAATGTCCATAGCATCAAATCCCACCAAATTATACAGATATAAATAGTTAACTAAATCAAAATTGAACACCTTTAAGGCAAAGAAATAGTAATTTTATTTATCCACACTACCTTATATGATAGTGAGATGTTTCGGATTTCAAATTTATATAATCTAAATTAAGATATGATATTCATGCAACTCACATTATCAATTATGAATATGCAAAACTTCTTATGTTTTGAAAATTTCACAATCAAGGAATTATTAACTAAGCATCCTCGAGTTTACTAATTTTCTCATCAACTCATAAAAATCATCAGAATCATCGATTACCTTCCTTCACATTTATATCTAAGCTCCTCCTAAGACATTCATTGGTATGATGTTCAGCTTAATGATACTTATAACATGCATTGGGATAAATCATAGACCTAAAAAGAGTTATTTTTCCTTTAGTGTCCTTGTCTTTACTTTACATGATGAAAGATAGAAAAATATTTGAATTTAATCTACTAAATCACAACTATTTTAGAAAATGTAAACCTGTTTACTTTAGACTTCATATTTATGTTTACTAGTTTATCCTAAACTTCATACATATTAGAGTTCCATATATAACTTTTTATGACTAAAATAACTATAAAATATAAAATTTATAATAAAAATAACTAGTAAAGAGTAAAATTATCCTTTATAATGATTTCAAAAATATAGTTCTACTTGCCTATAACGAGGACAAATAGAAAAGAATACTTCAATTTAAAGCCAAAATAGAGAAAGAATTTACCTACTTAGATGTTTATCATACAAAATTTAACTAATCAAAACTTTATTTTTCAGCATTAAAATTTTCTTTCACACGGACCTCGCTCATAATATTAATCAATTAATTATTATATAACTATATAAAATTGTAATGATCCATTGCAATGATATCTAATAGATATTTCTCATTGTAATTGGGGAATTTCTTCTATGAAGTTGGGTCATAATTAGAGATAATCCCACAACCAAAGTAGAAAAATAACAAAAGGGAAGAGGACAAAAGAATATAAAAGAAAAAAAAATAGTATTGAAGTTTAGCACGTTGGGAATCTCTTTGAAGAAGAGTATCACCTTGTTGCATAGTTGCGTAAGCAAATGATAATAGTTCATGAGAAAAAGCAAAACAAAAAAGAGACTGATGACGACACCAACATCTAGGATAAACTTCAATTCGATCAATTTCCTTTGAAGCTTCAATGGCATAGTGGTATCCACAAAACGTTCATAACTTCCAACTTTCAATGATAGTTGCAATGTTATTCCTTTTTATTATTATTATTTTTTTTTATTTTATTTTATTTTGAAATGTTGAGTGTTGAGATATAAATTTGATATGAATCCTTATTTTTCAATAATTCATGTTGAGCATTTTCTTAGGTTTAGATTTAAATTTTTTTCAAACCTTTTTGAACACGTTCTAAACATATAATCTTAAGTCTAACAGTTAATCTACTGAGTACTCTAGAACCAAAATTCAATAGCTCATTTAATGGTCATGTTTTAACTCTTCAAAACATTTCTCTTTAGTAATGCAATATAAACATTCATTACTATATCCTTCCTAGTTTGTTATTAATTCATGCTAAAATTTTCATTTCTATCACACTCAAGTTAAATATAAATGACTTTTATAGTAAAACATTTGGATCAATATAATATAGTAAACTTAATTGTGGTTGTATAAATTGTAACATGGTCAACCTGTCCTGGCAGACATTGTATTTAAAAATACAAAATGACACTGAATAATTAGCATCATGCATCAAGTATGAGAGTACAACATTGCAATAAAAAATATATACAACCATTCTCTACTTAAAAAGTTGGAATCTATAAGCACATTTAATACTATTTGGCTACTAAAAAGAAATACTCCATAAATAAAATCTATCGTAAAGAATGTTTAAGAAGACATAACAGAGATGTCATTTTAGTGGCCCCTATCGCTCTTCCATGTGTCTATACATACTCTGTCCTTAAGAAAAATTTAATTGTTTTATCTCTCAACCCAAAATCTAATTTAGAGTATAATAAAACCTAGGATCACCATATGTGAAAGAGACCATGAGACCTTTAAGAGAATAAGCGATAAGTCCTAATTACAAGAAACTCCTAAGAAACTTCTTCATTTTAACCATCTAACATTAATTCTAGAAATTATATCCTCGGCTATATTTTTATTTTCTATATAATAGGTCAAACACAATTGAATCAATTACATCTAATTATCAATATTAATTGATAATTGATGATATCACAAACATAAAAAATACATATCACATACACAATCTTTATTTTACTAATTTTCAAACATCTATCTTCTAAATATTTTCTCTGAAGTTCTAATTTTACTCACTTGAGTGCAACACAAAATATATGGACTTGATATTGATCTTTGATATAAATTAATAATAATTAGAAACCCATAGATCTCTCCACAAATATTTCTAATGCTAACTCATGTTGTATCTTACATATCTTTATACATATATTTCTAATATAATAAGCATTAGCACTAGATCATAAGCATTCTCAAGATTAATAAAAATCATATGAAGATCCTTTCTTTATGCTTTTTCATTAATTACTTTAACAAAAAACCACTTCGACATTATATCTTTTTGGCGGACACCACATCGGTTCTTTGAAACAAACATATTTTTTTAAGCTGTAAATATAATCTTTTGAAAATTCGTAGGATTAGTTGGGTACACAAAAGATTTGTAGATTTTAAAAATCCTAAGACTATTAAATCCTAAGGCAATTTGTCATTAAAAACTTAAAAACTACTAAATCTTGGAAAGCTATTTAGCCATTTGTTTCAAGATTTACAACTTCGATGATAACATTGTTTAACCAAAACTTAAAATAAATGGGTAATATTTAAAGTAAAGCCAATGTTAGATCAATTATGTTATTATGCTTTATTAATATTCCTATAATGTATTTTCAAACCGCAAAACCCCTCTTCCCTTCTCTATTTTCTTTGATTCTTATAATGCTTTTCAGACCGTGACTCATTTTATGTTTTTATACAATATTTCTATCATGAATTTGATACCTAATTTTATGTTTTTTATTCAAATGTGTTAGCATGAATATGATATTTAACACATTTTATTTCTCGCCTTCTTGATGTTTCATATTTATCCATTAAACAATCACTTAAATCTGACTATTCCCCGGATTAACTAAAAATGATATATAGCTGAAAAAGGGAGAAAAATAGGATTTAAGAAGGCATTAAGATTTATGGGGCTTAAAACTTTGTTTGCAAGATTTAATCGTGCAAACAATTAGCTCCCAAGCGTATTTATCAATTAGAAAATACGTTGTTTAATTGAACCCGATAATATGGGATAAGTTCATGAGGCCAATGAAGATAATGACGATTAAAATATCTATAACTCGATTTTAAATAAAAAATACAAAGAAGTGTAAAATCATCCTTATAAATGATATGAAAAATCTAGTTCAATTTGTCTAATGTGAGGTAAATTAATGAAAAAGAAAAAGAAATTCCCTGCATCCGACTGTATTTTTTATTAATTAATTGCAAAAAATAATAATAATAAATATATTTCATTGTAAGCAAGGAATTTCCTCCATTTTCCTAGACCGAGCCCAGTTGTAATCCCGCGGGAAGCGATTGACGGGATCCCAAGACAAGTGGGATAATAGCAAAGAGGGTAACAGGAAGTAAGAATATAAGACAGAATAACGTATTGCCGTTTACCTCGTCAGAAATCTCCTTAGAACCGCCGCTGGCTGAGCAAATAAGGTAGCGCACTGACTTAGAAGAAAAAAAGGAAACGGGGCCGTCGATAAGGCTGACTCCCGGGATAGCCTGCAACTTCGATGCGGTTAAAGAAGGTAAGGTTAAGCTCCGGCTCCGAGGGGCTGCCTGGAACCTAATCGAAGGAGGAAGCTTAACGTAACACGAAATTCTTATGTATATACCGAGGATTTGGTTTAAATCCTAGGTTTTATTAAATCGGTATTTCACCTCTTCTTGAGAACTTCTAAATTTTTAAGATACAGCTCTCAGGAAGCTGTTGTGGGGAAACTGATTATTTATTGTTGACTGTTTATTTATTGCAGTTACATAAACACAAAGAAAACTGTTTCTAAAAAAATGTTCATTCTGTCCTTGTTTAATAAAATTGTTTAAAACATATTATATGAATGGAGTATTTTCATACATGTTGTATAAATTTTTATGTATTTGTACATCTAATACTTAGAGTTTATTTTTTATATTTATACCACTCAAATTTTTTTATCACTTAAAAAATATCACTATTTTATTTTAAAAAAAAAGTGAAATATATATTTTTCATGTGTTAAGTGCTTATATGTAAAACAAGGTTAAATATGAGATATATATTCACGTTGAAATTAGGTGGTATGGATTTATATCTTAGATTAAATTAATTAAATTCTCCAAAATGACATCAGAATTAAACTACTCCCCCTTTATTCCCTATCAGCTAGCCATGGCTCCCGTCTTTATCCCCCTGGAGCCGTGGTCGGTGGGAACAGAAGCTCTCCTAGAACTCAAACTGAAACCGATACTTACCGAAAGGCATCAATATATTCATCTCCGTCCTCACGAAGCATAGCGATCCCAACATTTGGGGCTCCGACGCTGCCCAATTTCGCCCCGAGAGATTCGAACACAGCGTCCTCAGTGCAGGGGCTTCGCGAGATGATCGAGATCAGCGGGTGGAGTGGCTTCGCGAGATGTAGGGCAGAGAGATTCGATCGATCGCGAGGGGCAAAGGAGGTGGAAAGCGCTCGAAGGGCTGCGGGGTTGGTCCAGCGGCCCGCTTTCCACCTTTTTTTTAGCGGCGAGAGGCCGCCAACATAAAATCCAAACGTCAAATTCGGCTGCAGATTCGCAGTTTGGGGCCGCGCCGCACGTAAAAACTGCCCCAAGCGGACCCTAAATCCGGCTGTTAGAACGGGCAGAAAGAAACAAGTGAAGGGAGAGGGGGGAAGAACTACAGGCGAGCACCTTACTTCGCGGGAAGAACCACAGGAGGGGGAAGAAATGGTTGGACTGCAAGCTTCGCCTGAAAGTATCCACGCGACTTCTCGCGGCGAATTCCTGCAAACGCTCGCACTCCTCTCCTCGTTTTCTACGTTGATTTAAGTTTGGGATTTACAAAATATTGAAAATTCGAATTTAGTAATTTCTGAAAAAATTAAATCCTAAAAATTATTGACTAAATAAATTTCTATCATGATTTAAAAACCGTTTAAATATTTTTAGAATAAAAAAATATAATTAAAATTTGATTATTTTATTAAATCTAATTATATTTATAATTTAATTTTCTTTCCTAAATAAAAAATTACTTATTGTTTATACTAATTGATTATTAATAAAATTTTGTTAACTAATTGATACGCCACCACCAAAATTTCATAATCTCAATTCAATCATTTGAGCAAGAAATATTCAAATATTGATGAAAAGTCATCCAGAACTCCGATTTCAACAAACTTATAGTCAAACTGACTGGCTCGATGAGACGGACCTAATGATATAAAAATTAAACCAATATGAGTCAAATCAAGTCTGGATCAAGTCATTAAACCATTTTTAGAAGCTTTTCAGACATATTGGAAAGTCAAATGGATGCCGACACTAGCAAGCTCATACTCGAATCGAGCGTCTCGACAAGGAGAATCCAACGAGCTCAAGATCACTCAATTCCGACATCGTTAAGGTCATTAAATGCCCCTTAAACGCCGTCTGATCGAAAGAAGTCTTCTGAACCGTCCAATCGAAATGGCTGCATTAATTGCACCCATAAACCTATAAATAGACCCCAACTCTCGCATGAGAGGGGGAGGGGAGAAAAGGAGAGAGTATGAAGTCTTGAGGAGAAGAAGTAGCTCTGCATCATCGACGACCGCCATCGATAATCGCCGATAGCCGTCGACCACCGCTGATCGTCGTGGACCACTGTCGATCGGCATGTACCACCGTTGATTGTCGTCAACCACCATCATCCATATACCATCAGTCGACGTTGTAATCAACATCATATAATTACCCTTTCACGTACGTAGGGCGAGGATTTACAGTAAACGTCAATCAATAGTGGATTTTCGCAACTGGGCCAGGCACCGTGGTTTTTCCCTTTACGGGTTTTCCACGTAAAAACTTCTGGAGTCGCTGCTTGTTCTATTTTCATTTGTGTGCGTGTTGAATTCTCGTACGACGCTAAGACGATAATTTGTTACTCTACCGCCGCGAATTTTCTAGCACGCATCAGTTTGGCGCCGTCTGTGGGAAGTCTCTCAATCCCACCACTGAAATACTTGTTCAATTTCCAACATGGCAAACAGAAACGATATTCGGGACAATGGAGCAGCTCGCTCCAACACCCATCATTTCAGGGAACTGTCACGTAGTCAATGGCGATATGTTTCTTCATCTTCCCGTCCTGGAACGCGCTATCCTGCCAACGAGAGGGTTTCAGGTCTTTCTATGGAAGAACGCATGCGAAGAATGGAGGAGGCTCAACTGCAGATCTTACAATTTTTACATGGGACCCAACAACCACCGATGAATGAAACTCATTTACCATTAAATCCGCGTCCTACGAGAAACATGCCCGGAGGAAGTCGTACCGGTCCCCCTCCCCAAGAAGAAACACATCTCATACCAGGTCGTGATGCTGAACTCTTAGACACTGTAAGTTCCACCCATCCATCTCATACAGCTCACCTAGCACCGCCACATCTCGCTACCATTCCAAATGATGTCATCTGTGATGAATTACGTCGCCTCGTCCGAGAAGAGTTCCCCATTGAGAAAAAGGATCGCTTCCACACTCATCATAACATCAATGAATCCTCTCCCTTAGCGAATGCAGTCCTCCAACAACCCATTCCAACTGGCTTCAAGCTGCCGAACATTGACACATATGAAGGGATAACTGATCCCTATGAACATATTTATCATTATCGAACCATCATGCACATTCAACGTGCCTCTGACACGTTTCTATGTCAGGTGTTCCCTGCCACTCTTAAGAGACAAGCTCGAACCTGGTTCTACTCTCTGCTAGGGGGCACTGTAAACATCTTTAACGAGCTTGCCAGACTATTTGTGGAACAGTTCATTGTAAATCGAAGGATCATCAAGGATTCATCCCATCTCTCAGGAATTCGTCAAAGTGAAGGAGAATCACTCAAAGACTGCTTCCGCAGGTTTTCTACTGAAGCGCGTCAAATTTCGGAGTAGATCCAGAGTTGTTAGGGGAGTCTTTCTTGGGGGACTCCGCCCAGGACCCTTCTACTGATCACTCATGCGGGAGACAGTTCGTTGCTGACCTAGTCCACCGCGTTGAGGCCCAAATCACTGCGGATGAGGGCATCACCACACATAAGGAAAATTTTGAGAAATTTGGGGGAAAGCGCAAAGGTAGCTCCAGAGATAATAATCAATCTTCGCAACGGAAAAAACTCTCACAACCTTGCCAAAATTGCCGGAGTTAACATCAACCCACGGCTCCTGAAGAAAACAATCAATCCAATAATTACTGTCACCACCCGACAAGACAACTGAGCAATGCAAACACCGAACGCTTTCATTATTTCAATAAACTAAGGTGCAGGTGGAAATCGAAGACCAGCTCTCAAGGCTGCCTCGTGAATAGCGACATATCCAGAAGGAGGAGAATACGCTCGATCATTTGAAGTTGGCAATTTTACCACCATATCGGTCGGGAAGTAACACTTCTTTCGAAAAAAGATTAAGTCGCTCTCCGTCAAAATTGATACTACATCTTCTGGGTTCTGACTTTTCCTCTGATTCTTAGTAGAACGGGGTTCTCGAATTGTCGTCATTTCCGCAACGCCTCACAGTCCCGGTACGCCACAACGTTTCACGGAAACGGTTCGCCGTGACGCTTCACAGCAACGGTACGCCGCGACGCTTCACAGCAACGGTATGTCGCGACAGCACTTCGCCACGACGCCTCACCGCAACGGTTTGCGTCAACTCTTCGCCGCAACACTTTGTTGTAACTCTGCGCAACTCTGCACCACAACTCTTCGCCGCAACACTTTACTGCAACTCTGCGCCGCAACTCTACACCGCAACTTTTCTCCGCAATGCAGGATAACTTTCTCCTTCTCCTCACTTGTGATTCTTTTCCTCATCCATGGCCTCCATTTATAGGCTTGAGATGTGATATAATATTAAAAAAAATACAAAAAACGGTAGCTCATTAAAAAGAAAAAAACAAAAAACGTAAGCACATTAAAAAAAAAAAAAAGAAACGACTGCCTATTAAAAAAAAAACGGTTGTCCATTAAAAAAGAAAACAAAAACGGCAGCTTATTAAAAAAAAAAACGGCTGGCCATTAAAAAATAAAAAACAGTTATTTATATATCTTTATATAACAGCTTTTATATATATATATATATATATATAACAGTTTACTTTAAATAATGCCTACTCAAATTTCAAATGCTGCGCATTCCTAAATCCTCTCCGTTTAATATAACACGTCACCGCGTTTCTTGCTCCCGCGTATGGTTCACCTGCCCACTCAAAGAATGGAAAGATGCATTTGCCTAGCCGGGCCAGCAAGATGATCCAACGGTAAGGCTAGCCCAATCTCTGGGCCCATAAGAAAGAGTGTAGCCCGCTCAAAACTAGAGCGTGGATATGGGCGAAACTAAGCCTAAAGCGTCCCATTAAAAATAAAATCTATATGTGAAGAGTGCAAGATTGAAACCCCTGACCTCTTCTTTATAAGAAGAAGCCTATACCTCTAAGCCAAGCTCACTTTTGTGTATCAGTTATGGCTTTGTTATTTTAAATAGTACATTTCACAGAATATTAAGTGTAAATATATATGCACACACGTACATACATATATATAAACATATATACATATATATATATATATATAATAAGCTCCATAACATAATATTTTCGGACGACAAAAGTGATTTCGTCCAAAAATAGGGGGCAACTGATACGCCACCACCAAAATTTCATAATCTGACTCGAATCTCAATTCAATCATTTGAGCAAGAAATATTCAAATGTTGATGAAAAGTCATCCAGAACTCAGATTTCAGCAAACTTATAATCAAACTGACTGGCTCGATGAGACGGACCTAATGATATAAAAATTAAACCAATATGAGTTAAATCAAGTTCGGATCAAGTCATTAAACCACTTTTAGAAGCTTTTCAGACATATTGGAAAGTCAAATGGATGCCGACACTAGCAAGCCCATACTCGAATCGAGCGTCTCGACAAGGAGAATCCAACGAGCCCAAGATCACTCAATTCTGACATCATTAAGGTCATCAAATGCCCCTTAAACACCGTTTGATCGAAGGAAGCCTTCTGAACCGTCCGATCGAAATAGCTGCATTAATTGCACCCATAAACCTATAAATAGACCCCAACTCTCACATGAGAGGGGAGGGGAGAAAAGGACAGAGTCTGAAGTCTTGAGGAGAAGAAGTAGCTCTGCATCATCGCCGACCGCCGCCGATAATCGTCGATAGCCGTCAACCACTGCTGATCATTGTGGACCACTGCCGATTGTCGTGTACCACCGTTGATTGTCGTCAACCACCATCATCCATATACCATCAGTCTACGTTGTAATCTACATCATATAATCACCCTTTCCCGTCTGTGGGACGAGGGATTTCTGTAAACGTCAATCAATAGTGGATTTTCGCAACTTGGCCAAGCCCCGTGGTTTTTCCCTTTACGGGTTTTCCACGTAAAAACTTACGAGTCACTGCTTGTTCTATTTTCATCTGTGTGCGTGATGAATTCTCGTACAACGCTAAGACGATAATTTGTTACTATACCGCCGCAAATTTTCTAGCACGCATCACTAATAATTTAATAAGAAATTAGTAATATTTATTTATTATACTGTTTAATAATGGTGCGTGCTAGAAAATTTGTAGCGGTAGAGTAATATATTATTGTCTTAGCATGATACGAAGATTCAGCACGCACTCATAAGAGTGAAAGCAATTAGTAATAAAACCAGAAGCTCTTACTTGGAAAAGCCATAAAGGGAAAAAACTACTGGGTCTAGCCAAGCTGAAAAAATTCACTATAACTGGATATTACATGTGCGGTCTCACATCCCGCCATAAAGGGTTAAACACTTTTCGGAGTTACAATGTCGGTGTACGAATGAACTTGTTGTAAGAAGTGGGCGGCAACCGATAGTGAGCGGTGGATGCTAGCAGGTGGTGGTTGGCGCCGATCGAGCGATGGATGCTAACAGGTGGTGGTTGGCGACTCGGTGGTGATCGGCGCCTCTGCGGTGGTCTACGGTGGTCGATGGCGGTCAGAGATGGTCAACGGCAGCCGACAGTGGTCGACGACGTCAACGATGATCGACAAAGATCTGTGTGTGTCAGCGGTGATTTGATCTTTGTCTGTGTCACGATGGAGGTGATTCTTTAACTTCTTATTATGGTTAAACTTGTATAATTCCTTATAGTAGTTGGATTGACGAGTCCACTACTACTCGGGTATTACCCGAACTTGAGTTTTACAAGAGATATCATGAATATGAACAGTGACAGTTTCATCTCAATTTTGTTACTTCTTTTATCTGACTTTGATTTCATTTGATATGAGTCATGAACCTATTTGGTGAATAAAAAGATTTATAACTGTTAGAGGTGCATACTTAGTGGGATAAGGTGACGCCTGAGGTTGGTGCACGTGAACCAATATATTTGGGATAATCTTATCTTTGGGATTACAATCTATAAAATCATTTAAAAGTCTACCGAATTTATCTGTGTAGTGATTCAATTAGGAATTAGAAGTAAGTTAGTGAGATGCGATGAGTTAATGGAAGAATTAACCTCATTATTATGTGTGTTTGTTTTTGCGTTACAATTTTATATATGACTTGAAGAACATTTTTATATTCCTATATTGATACTTGCTATGCTCGTTATACTTTTGTTTAGTCAATTTCATTATATCATGTTTGGTTTAGATTTACTTTCTGTCGCATATTGTTCTGTCATGATGAATACTTGTTGATGTTTTATTATAGACATTTGTGGTAGATAGAATTTCTGAATCATTTTTCTTCCTGTTTATATTTTTTGTACTGAATGCTATATATTTTAAAAATCAATTTTGGGGGTAGGAAGAAAAATAAAATTTTAAATTAAGTATAATTCCTTTTAGTTTAATATTATTGCAAGCATATTTTAAGCTAGATTTGTTTTCTCCTGTAGTCATTCTATTATGATTATGCATGCATATGAATTTGATAGGATGTTGTAGTAGCTAGTAAATTCAACTACTTTTTCTTTCTCCTACATTTTATGGAATTAATTGCAAAATATTTAAAAATACAAGTTTAGGGGGAAAAAAATTATTAAAACCTAACTTTATTTGTACTCACTAGCTCATATTTAATTTAATATCACTTTTAAAATGATTTGTGGTATGTTGTGTTATCATTAGGTTACTATAACTTTAATTTTAGGAATATTAGAAAAATAACTTAGTTGAAATCATTTATGAAGAAATTGTTCTAGAGTTAAGATATTTTATAAGAAACTTTAGGAAAATGATTTTGCTATTTATGGTAGAAGGGAGTTGAATATTTGAAAAGCTAAGATTCTTATATTTATACTTATTGAGAATTGTGCCTTTATTAAAACCTTTTTCAATCTAATACTTACACTTCTAAAACGTGAAGGAAAGTTTTGAGTTATGGATTTTAGAAAAAGGGTGGTGAAATTAAAAATTAGTAAAGGCCTATCCAGATATAGTAATCCTCACATAAAAAAAAAGAGAAAAGAGTAAGGATTAAACGGATCCTAAAAGAAAAGAAAAAAAAAGTCAAAATAAAACATGTTAGGAAAAGCTTGAGGAGAAGCCTAATCAAAAATTGGTTTCAATTAAATCTTTTTAAATGAAAAAGACTTAAAAATAATCCTAAGATTATTCTTATTTCAAAATGTATTGGTCAAATGGGTATAGATAAGGTGTTTAAATTCTGTTTTTTTTTTTTTTTACTTTCTATGAATCTTTAGTTTGAAAATTTAAAATAACTTTTGAAGTAAATAGAAAATCAGGATTTCCAAATTGAATATGAGATATTCTTACAGTCTAGTCCTAGTTTGATTTGCTAGAATTTCTCCTAAGTTAGACTATAATTTTTCTGAGATGAAATTATAAGAAACTCTACTGAAACACACAACTACAAGTCAACATATTTGGTTTCTAAATTTATAGTGTTACTTGAGGAAAAGTAACAGTTAAGTTTAGGGGGGTTGACACGCCTAAAAAAATGCTTGATTTTTCATATACATTTTATGCTTAATTTTAATGATATTGCACTTTAAAAGAAAGTATTTTGCATGAATTTGGTTTTAGCTACAAGAAATTGACTTTTGGAGAAAAAGATGCAAAAGCGGTATAATTTGGAGAAAAAATGAGCAAGAAAGAAAATTCTGACCTGACATATTTTCATGTCTTTTTATATTTAATCTCTTTTACACTTATCACATATTTTTGAATGAAATTACACTTTAAATAAATGTTCTTTTCATGTTTATTTTGTAGGACTATCTGTTAGGAACGCAAAGTAACTAAAATGGGGCGAAAAAGAGTTAAAACGAAGCCAAACGAAGCAAAATCGTAGTACTGCTGCAAGTTGGCGCCGACAACACCCAAATTGGCGTCGACGGCTCTAGAATTCAGAGAGCGCCGAGAAACAGCGCCAGGGACGGTTATTTGCCATATAAATTGAATTTGGAAGTTTTTTGGAAGGTTTCTTGATGCAACTCTTGGGAAATTCGTCCCTACACTATAATAGAGTGAGTTTATGTCAGAAAAAGTGGGATTTATGTTAAGCAAAACGTGGAGAATATTTAGAGATCTTAGAATATGAGTAGAAATGTAGATTTCTACCTTTTTGGAGAGATTAAAGAGGGGATTTTGAGAGAGTCTATAAAGAAATGTACTAGCATTGCATGGATCAACGTGAGACTTTGTGGGAGAGATTTTCATCATTCTTTCAAGGGAAAAAACTAAGTATTGTGTTCTTCATTATCTTGTGATTTTGTAAACACTTAATCTAGTGGATTTATTTTGATGTAATGAAGTTTTTCGTTGTGTTTTCTTCGTGCTTTGTGATGTATTTTTCTTACTTTTTCTTCTTGTTTGGAAATAATGACATAAGAAGATTACGTCATTGTATTTATTCAACTTTTCTTTGTATTGAGTAGGATTCATGTTTAGAATATTGGGTTGCATGCTAAAAATAGTTTTAATTATAAATGTGATGGTTTTTACCTACACTTCATTTACATTACAATAAAAGCTCGTTTTAGTGTTAAAATTAGTTGTAATTGCACTAAGACCGGAGAGGGCGGTGTAATTCTCAACAAAGTGTAACCACATTCAATGTTCATGAATGAGTGATGTAGTTCATGCGGGTTCGTGCAAATAAATAGGGAAATATGGTTTATTAGGCATATAATTGGAGATTTTAGGATGACAGACTAAAAATCCCCAATTCGATCATAGTGTTTAGAAACTAAAGCATGAGTTAGTCTTCAAGCAAAGGGAGTAGGAGCTCCAGAGTGAAAACAAGTATCCTCTCATCCTAACCATGGATTTAAGGATCAAATCTTGGATAGCCAATGTTCTTTATGCACTCGAAAGAGGGTAAAAAATATGATTACTCCTATTTGGCACATACAATATTTAATGTATCTTATTCCTAAACTTTATCTAATTCACTACATAAAAATAATAGTTTAACATATCTAAATTCTCTAAACATTCATCGAGAAAAGTGATTACCTTTAGAATTAATATTTTCATTTAGGAGTAGTTATTAGTTGTTTTAATCTTAAGACTTACCTTTAGGAGTACTTGCTAGAAAAACATCTTAAATCGATCTTCCAAACTAAGGTCTGATAGTAGTATACTAGAATTAGCCTAAGGGATTTCTTACCTCGCTTCCCTGAGGGATCGATAAACGAGACTTCACTAGAATCATGTATTACTTAAACGATATGTATACTTGTGTAAAACTTCTAGTGTGTGCTAGTACTTACGAACATAAAACACACAGAAAACAGCACCCGCTGGAGGCGCATCACTGTGTTGCGGGGTAATGTTTGTGTTCCGCAATCGAGCCGAATCACATCCCGCCGCAAAGGAACTGTCATCCCAAATGCAAAAAAGTAGTGGCACAGTGTCACGCCGCAGGCAAACCGCTGCGCCAAACATAGTCATAAGGGTCTGTTTGGGGTAGCTACAGCTTCTCAGCTTTTCAGCTGTAGCTGTGCTACCCCAGGAAACTACTGTGGAAGCTGACTCTCTATTTGTTGCAGCTGTGGGACAGTTGTTTCTGGAAAAATGATAATTTTGTCCTTGTTTAGTGAAGTTGTTTAAAACAAAACTGTGATAACGACATATTTGATACTTCAGAAGCAGAAAATTCATTTCAAAACAAAACAAAAGTACAGAAAAATGACCCTTATTGAAATAGGTAGTACGCTTATTTCCCAGTTCAATCTCCTTGAGGCAAAAGTCACAAATAACATTTTTTTCTTTTTACAATAATGCTGGCGTGTCAGTCTCTTTGGTCTTATTAGCCTTTGTAGTGCTAAAATAAAACAAATTATTCAGAAACTATATTTTACTGCCTCATTTATGGTTGTGTGCGTCATGGAAAAAAAAACTTCACTAAGTATAACATTTTGCACTTCGGTTTGCATGACCATTCTAAAAAAGACAATAACTACATATATTTCATAGCAGTGAGAATAACAGCGGTGGCAATGAAGTTCTATTGCCCTTTAATACATAATTTTCTTACTATATGCACTAAAAAAGTATCAATATCTAAGCATTGTACGACATGAAATAAATTATTTAGTGACTATCTATTTTACTGTCTTATTTATGAGGGTGTGTGTGTCATTGAAAAAAATTTTTTAAGCATAACAATTTGCAATTTCGTTTGCATAAGCATGCTCAAATAGACAACAACTACAGATCTTTCATAGCAGTGAGAATAATAATGATGACAATGAAGTTTTGTTGCCCTTTAATACACAATTTTCTTACTATATGCACCAAAGGAGTATCAATATCTAAGTATAGAATGACATGAAACTATTTTCAGAGGTTATTTATTTTATTGCCTCATTTATGGAAGTGTGCGTCATTAGAAAAAAAAGCTTCACTAAGCATAACATTTTGCACTTCAATTTGCATGAGCATGCTCAAACAGACAAGAACTGCAAATGTTTCATAGCAATGAGAATAACAATAACGGTAATGAAGATTTGTTGCTCTTTGATACATAATTTTGTATTATATTTCCTAAAGGGGTATCGATATGTAAGCATCGTATAGCATGAAATTATTTTCATAGACTATCTATTTTATTGCCTCATTTATGGGGGTGTGTATGTCATTGAAAAAAAAAGTTTTCTAAACATAACAATTTGCAATTTTGGATTGCATGAGCATGCTCAAAGAGACAAGAACTACAAATATTTCATAACAGTGAGAATAATAATGGTGGCAATGAAGTGTTATTTCCCTTTGATACAAAATTTTCTTACTATATGCACCAAAGGCGTATCAATATTTAAGCATAGTATGACATGAAATTGTTTTTCAGAGACCATTTATTTTACTGTCTCATTTATGGGGGAATGTGTGTCATTGAAAAAAAAAATCAGTAAGCATAATATTTTGCACCTTGGTTTGCATGATCATGCTCAAACAGACAAGAACTTCTGATGTTTTATGACAGTGAGAATAACAATAGTGGCAATGGAGTCTTTTTTGCCCTTTGATACACAATTTTCGTATTATATTTCCCAAAGGGTTATCAATATGTAACCATAGAATGACATGAAATTGTTTTCAGAGACTATTAATTTTATTGCCTCGTTTATAGGTCTGTGTCATTGAAGATAAGTTTTTCCAAGCATAACATTTTGCAATTTGATTTGCAAGAGCATGCTCAAACAGATCAGAAGTACAAACATTTCATAACAGTCAGAATAACAATGGTGGTACTGAAGTTCTGTTGTCTTTTCTTATACAATCTTCTGATTATATTTCCCCAAAGGGGTATTAATATGCAAGTATAGTATGACACGAAACTATTGTCAGATGCTACCTATTTTATTGTCTCATTTATAGGTATGTGTATCATTAAAAAATAAAGTTTCTCTAAGCATAACATTTTGCAATTCGGTTTGCATGTGCTTGCTCAAACAGACAAGAAATACACATGTTTCATAGTTGTGAGAATATCAATGGTATCAATGAAGTTTTGTTGTCCATTCATACACAATTTTCTTACTATATGTCTCAAAGGGGTATCAATATCTATGCATAGTATGTCATGAAACTATTTTCATAGGTTATTTGTTTTATTGCCTCATTTATGGGTGTGTGTCATTGAAAAAATCATTTCCAAGCATAACATTTTGCAATTTGGTTTTCATGAGCATGCTCAAACAATCAAGAACAACAGATGTTTAATAACAGGAGAATAACAATGATGGCAATGAAGTTCTGTTACCATTTCATACACAATCTTTTTATTATATTTCCCAAAGGGGTATTAATATATAAGCATAGTATGACATGCATTATTTTCAGATGCTACCTATTTTACTGTCTCATTTATGGGGGTGTGCGTGTCATTGAAAAAAAAAACTTTTCTAAGCATAACAATGTGCAATTCGGTTTGCATGAGCATGCTCAAACAAACAAAAACCAGATATGTTTCATAGTAATGAGAATAATAATGGTGGCATTGAAGAGTTGTTGCACTTTGATACATAATTTTCTTACTATATACCCCATATGAGTATCAATATCTAAGCATAGTATGATATGAAACTATTTTCAAATGCTATATATTTTACTGTCTCATTTATGGATGTCTGTGTTCATGAAAAATAACCTTTAGCAGAAGTTTTAAAATAAAGAGTTGATTGCATCAACATGCAATCAACATTCTCAAAGAGATAATGAACTGCAAATGTCTTATGGTTGTGAAAATAAAAATAATGGCAATAAAAGTTTTTTGCACAATCTTACACAATTTTCTTACTATATGACCTAACGCATCAGTGTTACGCATCACACAGTAGAATTTCTTAGCTGATCTACTTCACGGACACATTTCTGGTGCCAAACATTACATTAAACAAAATAACTATACAAGAAACCCACAACCAAATCGATCAACATAGAGAAGCACCAAACCAAATAAACACAACAAAAACTTCACAGTACAAATTCACTATAAACGAAAGATTTCTCAAAGAAAATGCAGGTTGTGAATAGTTATACTGGAAGGAGATGATGTTTGGAATGATGGTTAGGCCAGCAAAAGTTCGCACTTGACAGGGTAACTAAAGATGACAGGATAAATAACGAAGAGAAAAATATTGAAGGTAAGGTCGAATTAAGAGTTACGGGAGTAAAAAATCAGAGGGGTAAAACGAGCCGCGGGGTCTCACCTGCGTTCCGTATTTCGCTCAGATTCGCAGTCGCCTCAAACGAAACGCCACGCCAAAGTCTTTTTTCGTAACCTCCCACCTCACCGTGCAGAAAAAACCGCACCAAACGAGCCCTAAATTAGACATCACAACACATTCTACTGACGAACAATGAAACTTTATATAATAAAATCATTTAATTAATTCAATTATAAATTTAGATCATAGCCTTTCATTGTAATTTTTTTAGAGAAAAGTGCATACTTAGCACCCAATTTATAAGAATTTACTCATCTTACACCTAAAACTTCATTTTTGCACAGCATCTAACTCACGAATGAAATATAATAATGAATGTTTTTCATATATCTTTAATTATAAAAATTTATGTGTGAGATAGATGAATATAAAAACTTTAAATGCTATGTGTAAACTCTTTTTTTTAATAATTCAACAGTACTCATAAAACCAAACAGCAGCCTATTCTTTTACGCTAAAATTGGTTCCTGACAAACAAGGACGGCAAATAAGCCGAATCAGTGGCAATCATTCATAATGCTATTTCAAAAAATAGTAATAATGATATTTCAATTAAATTTAAAAAATAAAAAATTTATGATTAAAAAGACTCGAAACAAAAAAATCAACTTCAGAACTTTCAGAATAAAAATAATAATAAAACAAACAAAAATAAAATGAAAACCGTATCATACCATGATATAAAAACTTAAATTAATAATGCAATTAGGTTGCTAAAATTTTTCTACAAAATCAGCTTATCATATAACCATATGTTTAAAAATCAAATATATACAATCTAAAATTTCTCCAATACAATGATTTATATTGTTTTGCTCTTTAAAATGTCAATATGTAGTATTATGCATAAGAATTGATTTCATGAAAATTGAAGTTACCAAATGCGGCATTTAAGAATGCCTAAAAACCACTTGGCTCATCATGATGATTGCTTCGAGGAAAACTATCTTTAAATTTATAGATGTGACTGATTCAAAAATTTTAAATGAATAAACAAAACAAATTATTTGTCCAAAATTTTTCATCCCAACTAAAGTTGCATAATAAGAGCACCATAGGATGCGAATGGAAGGATTAGCACTACAACAAAAATGGCTAAGATGATCCAATAACTCCCCAGATTAACATAAGAGAATAAAAATGGCTAAAAGAATAAATCCTTCACATGTGTAAATGAGAGGATAAACTTACCAGAGGCAATCATCATTGATGGCTTTTAGGTATGTATGTAACTATAAAATGCCACATTTGATAACAATTTCAATTTACATAACTTATTAGTAGAATTGCTGCTCCTGCTATGAAATTTCACTTCAAATATTAGAACCACCAAAATAAGCGCACCAATTTCATGGCAAAACTGTCTTGCACTCGAAATTATGCACTATGCAGCAACTATGACAGTTGCTTCATGCCCAAACTAAATACTATAATAAACATTAACTCTATCCCTCCGATCAGCAGAACACAATAAAAAAACATGCTTGATGAAGGTAAAGGGTTGTGAAGTCTACTCTGGATCAACATTCAGATAATAAAATAAAACATTAATATGCTAAAAGTTTCTATCGCTTCGCATGCTGATAATACACTAAAAAAACAGTCAAATTAGTAAGTACTCCATACCTATAAACGAGTTCATAAAACAGTCAATAGACTCAAAATACATTGTTATCAAACTAGTTCCCATAGTGACGCAACAGAGCAGTTAAGTAAATCTATTGTAAATGCCGCATATATAGCTTCAGTTCTCCATCGCGCTAGTCTCAGTCCCGGATCAAGTTCTGGACCTTTTAGCAGGAGACGGGCTGCCACCACAGAAAGAAAGTAGATGTTATAAATAAGAGCGATATATATACCAGACAATTCTTATGTATATACAAATCTAACACCCACTTTGATAATTACACTCACAGCACTCGAATCTTTAACATCACACCAAAAACATCACTTGTACTAGCTTTTTCAAAGTTAAATATACCTTTTTATGCAACGGTTTAAAGCACCATGGTGTTATAAATGTAAATATTGAACTTTAAAAAGTTAGATATGTAGATCCAAAAAAATTATGGTGTACGTACATACCAAAAAAAGAAAAAACCAAGGCCATTATACTTATATTCCAACCACATATTTACCCAACACAAATCTTTTTTTAACTTCTATCCACAATTCACATCCTTCCTATAAAAATATCAATGATGGAAGTAGTGCAGAATGATTATATTAAATGTATGGTTGGATTTAAGTAGGGGAAAATAAACTGGTGGTTTTGACACGTACAGAAAAGATTGGAAAAGGCCTTCGTCATAACAAATGTGGAAAGATTAGGATAAAATATGAGAAAGCTGAGAATGTACCACCCTTGGTTTTGATATAAATATTAATATTCTAATTTCAGTCAAATTCGACTCAACTATTGTAATCTCTTGAACTTGGCTATTTTTGCCTTTTTCCAGGTGCAAATGCAATATGGTCAATTTACTGCCACTTTCTATTTACTTTTTGAGTAGATTCTATTATAGCATGATAATAATCCTAGGATATTTCACTACTTAAATTATTCAACCATAACTCTTAGAAGTAATATTAGTATTTATACCATTAATAGATCCAAAAAAAAATGAATGCTTCAACTAGATATATTTTTCATCACACTAATTACATCATCTAAGAAAACAAACATGTAGCTCAACTTAAATATCATTCGTAAGCATCTCCATAATTAACACAGTAAAAATTGTAAAACCAAAATTACTTTGAATACTAGCCATATTTTAACAAACATAACTTCAAAAAAATACTTATTGCTTGGGGTCACTTTCATATTTTCTTTTTTAACGCACGGCAACAATTCTTATAATACTTGATCATATGCCACTCAAAAACAATAATATATATTAAAATGATTTATTTATATATTTTAAATTAAATAACTTAAATTGTTTTCATAATGAATGTCACTTGCATAACCAAACAACTTAAAATATACTACTAGTATTTCTCAATACTAAAACGTAACTCCCAAGTTTGATTGTTCTATAACTATAATAATCAGTGTACCATCGCACTGAAAGTATTAGAAGCCCATCTTCTTTGCCGCACACGACTTTAATCTCTCTAAGACTTCAAAGTATAGCAACTTAATTTGATTATTTTATCAATGCATCAAGTTATAACATCTCCAATGTCCCCAAGGCATTGGGATCCTTCTGTTCTGAAGCAAACACAGCTTAACAGCAACAACCATGAAACAAAATTCTCTCAATAAACACGGAAACAAAGCTTATGGTATTGGACCATGTGCTTCTCAAAATAAATAAAAATCATATGAAGATCATTTCTTTAGTATTATATTTATTCATTCATTATTTAAAACAAAAATAGCTTACATAGTAAAACTTGCTGCTAACATAAAATCAAATTGATTGTGACATCAATATAAATTTGAAGTCTATTTTATATTACAATTTTTCATTATATGACACCTAAGTTTGGCTTATTTAAAATTAAAACACCCATAAGCATCTACTGGTTTTTAAATATAGACAGTAAAATGCCTCTCCTCTAATCAGCATCTTTTAGCCTTTAAACTTCCATTAAAAGATTTATAACTCAAACCACCTCAATGTCATCCATAATTCTTAAAAAACCTAATAGCAACTAATTTGGACTTTAAATATCAATTATGCATATTTTTTCATAGCTATCCACATCTTTCTTTTTAATTAATTTAGAATGAACATCATTAATATTTATCCACCATGACCGTCTAAAATAAGTTCATCCTTACCAAAATAAAAAATAAAAAAATAAAAAAATAAAAAAACTCCATCCTTACAAATTAAATCCAATGCTTTCTCTTTCAACGAAATCTTCATCTTTAAAGAAAATGTCATAATACTTCTTTCTAACACATTTAGTAAAAAAATATAAAAATACCTTACTTATTGTGCTTATCAATACATGAAAAGAGAGAGAAAGAGAGAGAGAGAGAGATTTTTAGGAACATCGATTTTCTTCAACATCCCCATTATAAAGTATGAATGGATTTTATTATCTTATCTTTCCAACGTATTTAGCATGAAAAAATCTCTTAGTAATTATCTTTATATATACCTGAGATAGAGCCATTAGTAATTTATTTACAAGGAAAACTAACTATTTTTCTTCCCCATCTTCCAACATAAAGTTTAAATGGATCCCTTTTAAATCATTTTCTTTTCCCTCACCTAGCAACTGGCCTATTATGCAAATCATCAAAAACCATAATTTTTTTACTTTGCTAATTTCTTCCTTAGGAAGCTTTCCAACTTCTATCTCAGATTTATTTATCTTTGATCACTCTTTAAAAATACTTTTATTTTTATATTTCTCATTACTAATATATTATCTATTTCTAAATTCTCCTAAAACTTCCAAAATATCTTCTATATCTGTCTACTCAGGAAAATCACCCAACTTTTATGCAAAAGAACATACCAAACGCAAATGTGTTTAACAAAATCACAAAAAAAAAAAAGCAAAAAAAAATCATAACCATATGATAGCACCCAAATTCTGTTAGACTGAAATATCTATGCTTACGAGAGAGGATTTAAGATCCAATCCAAAATGGAGAAACCACATAAGTGTGCAAATAAGAAAAATAACGAAAAAAAAAGCTCTTCTCCAAACCCAATTACAACCTACTTGGTCATAAAAAGCTCAAATCAAAAAAAAAAAAAAAAAAACAAAAGAGAAAAAAGCAATCCAACTGAGATTTTTTTTTAAAAAAAGAGGATTAAACAGATACCAATAACTATCCACTTCATTAGCTATCTAAAAAGATTACCATCCCACAAATCTCTAGAATCTGAATCACCCCAATATTCATGACAGGATGTGATCTCCTTACATGATAATAACATTACAAAATAATAGAAAATATTGTTTTTTACCTTTCATTTACCTCTACTTTTTCTAATTCAATAATTTATTCAACTTCTCTAGGACAGCTTCATCAAATAGAACTTCCAAACTTTAAAAAACCCGCACCGAGAAGAACTCTCTTCAGTCAATACCAACAGCCAGATTGGATTGTATTCAACTAATCAGATTTTTTTCTAGGCAAATATAGTATTCTCTATTTTCCAATCCCAGTCCCATCGCACACCTGCAAGCCACTGATGCCTAATAATTGACACTGACACTTGTTTTTACAATTACGAATTTCAAAACAAATCTGTTTCAGATAATTACTAAAAAATTCAAAAAAACTACCTTGTCCCAAAAAATAAATTGATAAATTTATCATAAGAAATAATTATTTCAAATTGGAAATGGAACATATACCAAAAAATTTATTGACTCAAAAAAAAAAAAAATCTTAGAAGTGTCTTTTAAACACCCTATCATGAAAGATTAACAATTTCTTCTCCAAATTCTACGTTTTTATTGTAAGGTTATTTAATATTAATTATGATCTTCATGCTCAAATTATTTACAGTCATAATATCTTACGTGATTAAATCAGAATTTCTTGGCACACCAGTCCCATCCTCGGCCACCAAGCCACCAATTGCCCAATACCAAGGCATGCATATCCCAAGTCAATGTTTAGTTATTCCCCTTCGCTTTTATTGTTAAAATATGAAGAAACGGATTCCAAAACAAAGTGGTTCCAATTAAAATAAATTAACCAAAAAAAAAGCTCTGAAATCTGATTTCAACTCGAAACTACATAGATAATGTATTTATCCAAAAATAGTTATTTAAAGTAAATACATAACTAGAAATTTCTTGAATCAAAATAATGTAACACTAGCTTATCATGTACCAAATCTAGATTGACTCGACTCTCTTTTAACAATGATTTCATATGATTATGAATAAATAACATTTACATAGGATTAAATATCACACGTCCCATTATATTGGGAAAAATATTAAAAATCTTCCGAGGTTAACTTTTCAGTCACTTAACCTATAAAAAAAGAGCACCCCCTCTCGTTTGTGACACGTCTTTGAATATCACATGTCCCATTATATTACAAAAAATATTAAAAACCTCCCTAGGTTAACTTCTCAATCACTTAACCTATAAAACAAAGAGTGCCCTCGTTTGTGACACATCTTCAACTGCAACAACAAACCTTTACTCACAAGGGGTGGTTGGCTCCATGAATCCTTCTTCTCCATGATGTCCTATTGAAAGTGATATTTTCATTTAATTCTAATAAATTAAAAAAAAAATTATATAAAACATGCCCAAGTCGTTTTAGGTCCACCTCCACCTTCCTTAACGTAAGTCGGATCTAAAACAACTAATCTCCTAACCGGATCATCAGATGATCAACGTTTGATGTGACCAAACCATCTAAGCCAACTCTCTCTAATCTCGTCTACCACTCGAGATACACCAACCCTTTTACACATTCAGACAAAACAAAAATCATAAAACAATAATGGAAAAGTCAAAATAATCAAAATCAATGAAAATAAAATACTACACTTTATTAATTTACTAATGAAATTTTTATAGTTCTGCCTTACATGCTTAAATTTTAGAACTTAATCTAAAAGAATGCATAAATATAATCCAATTTTATTTACGAATAAAATGAATAAAATGACATATACAATGTATTCATAGCATTTCTCTATGCGGAGTTATTTGTGTTCTGTTAATTCTTCTGGAGACTACGATGTTTAACTAAACCTGGAAGTACAATATATAAAATGTTTCTTACATTTCAAGCTCCAAAATATTACCATAGTATAACATCTTTATACTTATATTCTTCCTACTCTTAGAATAGTCATTCATAACTAATATTCTATTTTATGCACCCATAATTTCTCCTACAATCACCTTACAATCTTTTCAAAAAAAAAAACTCTTAAATAAAAGACAAATTTGAAATATAACTTCATTTTTTATAAGTAAACAAGTAACAGACTAGATATATAAAGTAGATAAAATACAATCACAAGTTTTTCCCAAATCGCATTGCAAGCAAATCCAATCAAGTATAGAACAAATTGAAGAATAAAGCACTAAAAACTCTTTTCAGAAACTCGTAAACACAAACTGATAAAAAGAAAGAAAAAAAAGGTAACAAATCATACTTCGAATTTCCCCTTAAACTTTTAACCCCTATACAAAAAATTGAGAATAGTTGCAGTATTCACCTCCGATATCGGTAGTAATCAGGGCTCCTGCTACCATATGATGGACCATTGAAATGATCGTAAACCGGACTGCGTGGCCGCCGTCCGTAGTCGGGGCTTGGACGGCTCCTGCGGATTGGACTAGCAGATCGGTCGTATGGATAGTCACCACGCCCACCATAGCCCCTTCTAGGGCTGTCAAACCTGTCACCTCTTTCACCATCATCCCGATGGGCATATTCAACTGAAACCACTCTGTCAAGAAGCTTGCTGCAGAAAAAAAGAAAGCATTGTGATTAGATTTTTATTGGATATCAAACCCCAAAAAGAATTATTTCTCTAAAAACCCTTACAAATAAATAAATTGTAATCAGGCTATGAGCATGCTCCAGTTTAATCTAAAATGGATGGGATGATAAATTGATTTATGATTTTAAAAAAAGGGGGATTTGCCTGCATACCACTTAAAACATTATCATTTACATACTTTAACTCCAAAAATTCATATTTCCATACCTAATACCCTAACTATGTTAAAAAAACAAATATATCACTTTCCGTTTTCGTTTGCCACCCAATCATTCTCGTGGCACTCAGGAACAGCTCCCAACCGATACTCTATCTCATCCTCTGATTTTTCCTTCAGAGCTCATCTCTCTCCACTGGACTGCTCTAGCTGGCAACACACCGAACATCAATGCTGTCACAGATCTCACATCTGTCAACGTGCAGCCCGCTCTACTCAGCAGTTGCTCTCCTTCTCCGGCAACACCTCCTACATGGAGCCTTGCAAACGGCAGCAGCCCAGCTTTTGCTGGCAGATTCCACGATGAGCCCAGTGACCAACCCACCTCCAGTTCAAGCCATTCTTTTTCACACCAAACAGTCGGCCTCACCTCAGTCACACCGTCCCGCAAGCTTCAATTTCTTGGTGCTCTCAAGCAGAATTGCATGCCCCCTCCCTATTCGACGCTATCCTGCTCGTCCCTTCTCCACAGACTAAAATCCCTGTGCAATGAGAAGTACTGGACAGAGTTGGCGATTCGGTTTCAGAAGAAAAGGTTAATGATGGAAAGTGGTATATTTGTTCTATTAACATGATTAGCGTGGTATGTATGTAAATATGAACTTAGATGTTAGGTATGTAAATAACAATATTTTAAGAGGTATGTCTGTAAATCCCCCTTAAAAAAACAAATCTCTACACCTGCTTTAATTTAAATTTAAAACAAAAAAAAGACCTTGAAAAAATAATAATAATAATAATAACCGATGCTTATTATTTGCCATTCAGCAGGGGACAAACTATGATCAGATAGACCTCGATTAAGAGCCAATAAAGATGAAATTATAAAGCATGTGGACCCAATCTTCCAATCCAACAGATAGAAAGATTAATTGGCCAGTGGGAGTTCTAAATGGAATCAGTTGGAGCAGAAATTTAATCATTGTTAAATTGATGTGTTTCAAATGAATAAATATTAAAAGAAAAATACTATTACGATGACTTCAACAACCAAATCATACAAATAACTAATATAAATATTACGTAATAAATTGTTCTCGATAATCATGGTGCAAGTCACCCAAGATGCAATGAAAGATATTGGCACTGTCCTTGATGAATTGTGTACTAATTTGAAAGCACAAATCATCAAATCAAGTGAGCAAATTGGTCTCACCAAACAATAACTCATCCAATAACATTCTATTTCATTGCATGGTCAACCCCTAATATGTTCTTTGTTAAAACACCCCTTCTACATTTGCAGCTGTTACCTTGTTGCCACAATATTGTGTTATAATGTTCTTTGTTAAAATACACAAGACATTCTATGTTCTCAACGAAATTAAATTGTCGTGAATGCCTTTTGAGCCTGTTTCATAATTGAGTTGAGAGAAAATTTCATTAAATGCACGAATAAGGTGGCTTGGTGCCTGAAGTTAATCTCTGCACAACAACATTAGAATGATCAAGAACAGGTAAAACTAAAGTAATAATGGGGATGCATAGGATAAATAAAATGTGCTGGCTTGGGTATTTATGTAAATGACATAAATTAAAAAGGTACAAAACAATACAAGTAATTGAGTGAGTGCAACTGCACCCCCTCTATATTAATAAATCTGCCAGACATTGGAATGCAATGTTATTAGAAACAATACACAAACACATTCAATCATCAATGATGTTGCCAGCTTCTGAAAAAAGAAAAAACATTGGCCGTAATAGTCAACATGTTACATGAATAAAGAATTTAAAAGAAACCTCATGTTTGTGCATTCAAGTGCTTTCGTAGCTTCCTCTTGGCTATCAAATTGCACAAATGCAAAATTCCTCCGAATCCGAACATTAAGAACTTTGCCATATGGTTCAAAGTGCCTTTCAATATCACGAGTTCTTGTGCGGATTGGATCAAAATTTATGACAAACAGAGTTTTTGTGGGTCTTGTGTTCGCCATTCCCCTCAAGTTATCCCGGTAACGTCCGCGTTCTCCCTGATGAAAATGCAACCATAAGTCAACTCATATCGACAACATTTCAAGATCATCATTGTCGACTATTCAATAACTTAATCCAGATGATGCAAAAAAGCTATAACAGGTGGATCAACAACAACTTAAGAAATAATAAGTTGAGATATTTACCCTAGACCATTCAACTGACAACCTGCGCTTGCTATATCCAAATGGTGCATTATCAAGACTCCTGATAGCATCCTCTGCATCACGCTCATCCTCATAATAAACAAAAGCAAACCCTGCAAGATGTAAGAAAAATAAGTGATAGCACCATTACTTATATTCATTTCCATTGTCAGAAACACTACCACATCCAAGCAGTTCAATTATTCCCACTGAAAAAAAGATAAATACTACACCTGATGAAATTTGTCAAAAATGAAGTCCTTGTAAGATGAGAGACTAAAACATGGTATCTTATAAGTTTAATCCATGGTCAGTAGTCATTGCTGAGCATGCTTCACCATTGTAGAGAAGGCATTCAGCAGGCACGGCATGATGGAACGGCTCTACAGCAATGACGTTCTGGCAATGGCAACTTTAGACTATGCAGGAATGAGAAACAGGTGATCATGTGAAGGAAATAAAAGATGTCGGTGGTTAATGGTGGGAGCTGATAACCGGCAGGAAGGTTTCCTTTGGCATGGGAGGTTGGAATGGAAGATAGAGAGCCCAAGATAGAGCTCAGATTCCTTAACTGCCTCCTGCGTCAAAACAAACATTTAAATATAGACGTCCTTTTTGCAGATATTTAGTTCTTGGTCTTAGAAGATGAATTAGTTTCTCAAAAGGATGGTGATATAAGTCACAATAGTGAAGCTACAAAGCCAGCTCCTATTAGGTCTCCGGATTTAATAAAACAATAGGTCAATTAGTTTTGCAGCACCAACAACGCTTTCAAGCACATTCAAAACAACATTCTCGAATAAGACGACTCACTACTTTTCTTATTTATGACTATTTAGAGTATTGAATTAATAAAAATCTGCGTGGCTCTACTAGAAATTAGAAACGTTCTATATTAATAGAATAAACCTGAATCTGAAATGATTTCTCCAGATTATACAACTGGAAGGATGAATGTAGCAGAAAAATACCCATTAAATAAAGAAGCTTCAGATTCAGGCTCTGCTGTAAAGCCTACAGCCGCCTGTTTCACGATAGTCCTCCCAATGTTTAGGATTCATCGAGATTAATCTATACACTGTAGTATTATAAGTTTTGTTCTTCAAGAAATAGTCGAATCTAATTTCCCTGTTTAGGATTCCATCTCGTAGTTTCCAATATAAAACGTAGTTACATTCTCGTATTTATGCTTCAGGAGACCCTGATCTATATTTTGATTCTTGAAATCAAAAGAACAATTACACCAGTTCAGAATTGAAGATATCAGAACTAAAAACGTCTATGCCATCGGTGCTGATTAAAAGGAAGAGATCAAGGAGGTAATTGAAGACGTGAACTATTGACTTACCAGATTTCATGTCGATACGATCAACCCTTCCATATCTGGAGAAAAGCCTCTCCAGATCTGAATGTCGAGTTTCGTACTCGAAGTTTCCACAGAAAACAGGCCTCATCATCGAATCAAGCCAGATACAGCCTAAGCTAAATCTGAAGAAAATGCAAATGGAGATAGTAACAACTTGATTCCAAATGATAGGAATTGAGTAGAGGTAAAAAAAAATATTACCAGGTCCAGTCTTTCGACTTAAAACCCTAACGTTTCAGGGACGATGGATCCTTGGAGCGAATTGCGACGAATGGAAAGAAACTTTGGGACGACCAAAATTAGGGCTTCATTCGGACTAACGTGAACGGTTTAAATAGCTGAGGGCAAGCAACCCGGGTGTTACTAGAATTTAGGGCGTGGTCCTTTTTTTTTTTTTTTTTTTTTGGAAAAAATGTGAACTACACTATGCTTATATTAAAATAAAATAAGTGTTATAACGTGACAACATTAGTGAAATATAATATAACACCAATACAACACAAATACAAATTGAAAAGCAAATTATGAGAAAATGAGAATCCTTCAAAAAGGAGAAAAAATTTTGAAAAACCTGCAAACTCTATATATAAGCAAATTTTAAGAAAATCTCCAAGTAAGAATCATTCCAACAATGAAATAACCTCCACAAAAATTATCAGCTCAAATGATTCAAACAGCCCTCCAATAGCATGATCATCCAATCTAACAGCAACTAAAAGAAAAGAACCATCAACTAGTAGCGACCAAAACAAAAAATATCCAGGAGTGGAACGACTACCAAGAGCAATTTTCTCAGATCCAACAATGAACCCAGTAGGAGATTCCAAAAAAAACAACAATTAAAACTTGAAAATAAAAAATTAAAAACAACATCAAATAAGCGGAGAACAGCCAACAACAACACCACTTAAGCCAAGAGCTTTACAGAGGGGAAAACCCTCCCATGCATAACCGACAGCCAACCATTAATCAACCAAAATGATAGCAACCAACAGAAGAACAATCGACTCGAATAATAACCAAAGAAGGAACCTCTAGCAACAACAATCAAAATATAGAACAAACCAAGAGATGAATAACAACCAACAAACAGGAAAAGAATCAGTGCCAACCACAGCCAAAGAGGAGAAAGAAAAAGATAAGAGCTTGGCCAATCCATCAACCAGCTCAAAATATTCATCCAAATTCAAATAAAATAAAAACTTGGTTTAATAAAAAAGTTGCTAAAGAGATAAATTCATTAAGAGATTGAGTTAAAAAACAATTCTCAATGAATAAAAAACTATAAACGAGTCAAACCAAATATAATTTTAAGAGAATAGATAATAATCAAGAAAGGAGATGGTACATCGATTGACCTCACTTTTGTGTGAGTATATCCACTCCTTATGGAGAACTTATCACTTAACCTTATACCTACATGAAACCCCAAACCAAGACCTTGCTCACCTGGGCCTCATGCGGTTAAGCCCAGTCCCTCAACCCTTGGTTGAGTTAGGTTAGGGTTTGGTCAGCCAAAGACCCAAGCTAACCCTAGATGGATGAGATATGCCTTGGGTACCCATAAACTCAAAACCTTATGAATCTCCCCATAAACCCTAGGATTCTCTTCATGGACCGTAGGGATCCCCATGGCACTAAACTTTCCAAAGGGGATGAGCATTTACCCAAATTAATCCTTAGTCTCACCTAAGGTCTTCCTAACCTCAATTGACTATGAAACCAACATGAGGTTCAAACACACCAATTTGATCCCCAAGGATTGAAATCACCAGTTGTTGTCAAATTCAATTGGACCCAAACCAATTTAGGTTAGGTATTAGGCAATTGACCCCATCACCCCAAAGCCTCTTTTGATTCAAGGTGGTCATGACCAAAGACCACTTAAGGCTCAAATTTGACATTAAAGAGTTGGCCTTTTGTAATTAACCTAATTAATCAAATAATTAGGTTACTTACAAAAGCCCATTAAATTCAAATAGGCTAGGCCTAAGAGGACTTGGATTTAGCGTAATCTATAAAGTCCAAATGCTCTTATCAGGCTCATGGCCCCTCTTCCCTAACCCATCCTCCATAGCCCATGACTCATCCCACAACCACATGGGTTAACCATAACCTACTTAGGCCTACCATGACCCTATAATTTAAATCAAAATTAATTAAAATCAAATTGAGCATGGCACAAACATGAAAAGACAAGGCATGCACCACTTACCATGAAGAGGACACTTGACACCCAAGTCAAACTCCTCATGTGCAAGCCTTATAGAGCCAAACCCAAGTCAGGTTGGGTCAAACCAGAGCAAACCTCTAACATAAATTTAAAGGAGAAAGAGCAGGAAGGCGTGGAAGTTGATAACCTGTCTAACATCTAACTTTCATGTTTGCATCAACACAAAAGCTTTCCCAATGGTATAATTTAAAAAAAAAAAACAAAAAATGCTTAAATTTCTCCCCATAAAATATTTCTCTAGATTAAAGAAGATACAGGTGCAAAGAAAATTGATCATCTAACATCAGAACTTGAAGATATAAACCATATCCAACATAAAATATTTTAAAAAGGGCAATACACATATATCTCTCCTTCCATAACTTTTATGATTGACCGGAAGGGAATGAAATGTGATAATCTATTTAACATCTAACACACGTTTGCATTAGCACAAATACATTCCCAATGGTATAATTTTTCAATAAAAAAATTTGTGCTCTGGATTTAAGCATTGGGAATGTATTTGTGCTAACATCAGAACTTGAATAACTCTATATTAACTTGAAATATTTAGGTAGAGGCAAAAGCAATCAAACTCAGCAAACATTATAATTTTTTTTAAAAAAGAAACAAATTGTGCTCAAATTTCTCTCCATAATTTTTTTTTTTTTTTATGTATTGAAGAAAAACAAGAGCAATCAAATTATCCATCTAACATTAAAACTTGAATATATAAAATAGTTTCGTCATAAAGTAAAAAAAAAAAGAATAGTGAAGATATATCTCTCCATGTATAACTTTTTTTATTGAGCAAGAGGGCAATGGAAGGTGATAACCTATATGGCATCTGATTTTTATGTTTGTATCAACAAAATGCATTATCAATGATGTAATTTTTCAACAAAGAATAAAACAAAAAAATGCCCTATTTTTCTCCAGAAAAGATTTATCTAGATTGAAGAAGAGACATGAGCAAATAAATTGACAATCTAACATAAGAACTTGAATATATAAAATAGCTCAAACACAAAGTAAAAAAAAAAACGGAGAAAATGTATGTTGATAATCTATATAACATCTAATCTTCACATTTGCATCAGCACAAAGAAATTCCTAATGATATAATTTAAAAAAAAAACAATGCTTAAATTTCTCTCTATAAATGTTTTTATGGATTATGGAAGAGACAAAAGCTAACAAATTGATCATCTAACATTAGAACTTGAATATATAAAATAGCTCCAACATCAATTTCCGAAAAAAAGAGCAGTGCATTTATATCTTGTTGACCTCATTTTACAATGAGTCAATAACATTATGACCTAAAAAGTCAACATTGGTCAAATTGGTCAAACCAGACCTAATGACCAACCCTGTTGGCCCCATAGGTCACCCTTTTGACCTAAAAAGTCAACTTTGGTCAAATTTGTCAAACTGCATCCAGTGACCAACCCTGTTGACCCCATAGGTCACCCTTTTGACCTAAAAAGTCAACATTGGTCAAAATGGTCAAACCAGACCTGATGACCAACCCTGTTGACCCCATAGGTCACCCTTTTGACCTAAAAAGTCAACATTGGTCAAAATGGTCAAACCAGACCTAATGACCTACCATGTTGACCCCATAGGTCACCCTTATGACCTAAAAAGTCAACATTGGTCAAATTGGTCAAACCATACCCAGTGACCAACCCTATTGACCCCATAGGTCACCCTTTTGACCTAAAAAGTTAACATTGGTCAAAATGGTCAAACTGCACTCAATGACCAACCTCGTTGACCCCATAGGTCACCTTTCGACCTAAAAAGTCAACATTGGTCAAAATGGTCAAACCGGACTAATGACCAACCCTGTTGACTCATAGTCAACATTTTGACCTAAAAAGTCAACATTGGTCAAAATGGTCAAACCAGACCCAGATGATCAACCTCGTTGACTCCACAGTCACCCTTTTGACCTAAAAAGTCAACATTGGTCAAAATGGTCAAACCAGACCTAATGACCTACCCTGTTGACCCCATAGGTCACCCTTATGACATAAAAAGTCAACATTGGTCAAATTGGTCAAACCAGACCCAGTGACCAACCCTGTTGATCCCATATGTCACCCTTTTGACGTAAAAAGTCAACATTGGTCAAAATGGTCAAACCAGACCCAGTGACCAACCCTGTTGACCCCATAGGTCACCCTTTTGACCTAAAAAGTAAACTTTGGTCAAAATGGTTAAACCAGACCTAATGACCTACCCTTTTGACCCTATAGGTCAACCTTATGACCTAAAAAGTCAACTTTGGTCAAATTGGTCAAACCAGACCTAATGACCAACCTTATTGACCCCATATGTTAACCTTACGACCTAAAAAGTCAACTTCAGTCAAACTGGTCAAACGAGACCTAATGATCTACCACTGTCGACCCATAAGTCAACCCTTTCACCCAATGACACATTTAAAACCCCACAATGACAAAATCACAAGTACTCGGACATTTTAAAATTAAATTGATCAATTTAGCTGACTTGGTCAACCTACAGTTAAAATCGGTCAACACCTATCTATATTGATTAAAATAGATAAAAATGAAATAAAAACAACAAAATTAATCAAATAATTAATTTCAAAATTATTTTGATTAATTAAAATGATTAATGATTTAATTTTCAATATTATAATTAAATGACATAATTAATTAAAATGAAAATTAAATTAAAATCATAAAATCATAAAAATGATAAAATTAATCAATTAATTAAATTGAAATTATTTTCAATTAATAAATTGATTAATAAAATATTTTCCAACAACTTTAATTAATAAAATAATTAATTAAAATGGGAAATTAAAAAGAAATGAAATGACATATAGCCTTCTCATAATTAATTAGGCTAAACTCATCTTAAGGCTTAATTAACACATAATTAAGCCCACATTAAGACCACTTAGCCATGGGTTAATACCCATCATGATGCATGGGGCGAGGTGTCACTCTCTCCTTCACCCTAAGCTTCATTTAGCCATGAGGTGGCCGGCCAACATGAGGCCTCACCTCCCACCTCCCAAGCTACCCAATGGAAGGAAAACCATGCATGAAACCCCCCTTACCATGGTTAGAAGCAATGATGAGGGATAAGCTTGTGTGTCACCATTTCGCCAAGCTTAAGAGATGATGTGTAAGCTCCCTAAGAAGAGTAGAGGCAGCTCACCATGCACCTCTTACATGAGCCAATGGGCGAGAGACAAAACAATGGAAATCATCATGGAAAACTTAGGGAGAAGCATCAATGCCTATCTTCAGCCAATTTCTTCACCCAATGGGATGATAGAGGAGGTAACTACTCCCCTAGAACATCCTAAGTTAAGCCATAACCTCCCCTTGCTATAAATATGACCCCATGGCCGAACCTAGCAAGAAGAAGAAAAAAATTTAGGGAGAACTATAGGCTGCCCAAATCCACCTGCTCCCAACATAAAAAGTCTTCCTAAGAGTCTCAGTAATCTTTTAGGATCAAATTCAAGCCATAGTTTGAGCCTATTTGAGTCAATTTGACCAAATTTCAAAAACAGCCCCAAATTAGGTACTTCTTCAAAATTCCTCCCTAAGCCCGACTTCTAGATCAAATTGCTGCAGCAATAACCTTATATTGGAGTCCTAGAAGGCAACCATAAGGTCAGATCTAGCTTGATTTGCTTGTGGCAAAGGTATGGAATTTTTCTTTACAAAATAAATCATATTTTCGACATATCATGTCTTATACTAGCCCAGAAGTGTATCATCACCGTATGGATGGATACTTCTCATCCAGATGATCATTTAAAAAAAAATCACTCAATTTCATTAAGAAATGAGTGAGATATTGATGTTTGAAGTTTAATGGTTCGAGAATTTTCGGATTTTTTGCCGAATTTTCTCCGCCGTCTGATCCCGCGCTTTAGGAACGGACTGCGCTGATCTTCCCCTCGGTGGACATGCGTCGAACGGCGGTGAGTTTGGCGGCGGGATTTAATAAAAAATACCTCAAAACCTTAAAAACTTCAAAAATCCATATCTTTTGATCCAGAAGTCATAAAAATAAAATAAAAATACCTCTAGAAAGCTCTTGAAGAGGAGAAAATTATGAGACCAAAATCATAATTTTCTTCTCAATATTTAATTTTTAATTAATTAAATACTCTCTGGAGTATTTTAATTATTAAAAATTATTTATAAATCAAAAAATTATGAAACTTTGAGGCATTTATCTTTATGTTCTTAGGAACCTTCCATAATTTTTCCAAGGACAAAAAACATGCCTAGGACACTTTTCTTTAATTTTCAAGTTTCTTTATAATTATTTCAAATAATAATTATAAAAATTGAAAATTAAGGAAAATAAAAATGCAAATGGCTAGAAATGATAGGGTAACAGACAATAACCCTAAGAAAATTATTTCTAAGTCATAGAAATCATTTTGAATGGTATTTTGAAATTTAGGGTTAAAATCCTTTATTAATTAAATAATTTTAATCCTAAAAATAACCCTTTGAAAATTTAACCTATTTTCATCAACAATCAAAGTTTGAAAATGGTTTTAGTCTATGATAGACTAATGAGAAATTTCACTTATGTCTAAAATGACCAAATTTGACTTAACTAAATTTAAAATAACATTTAAACCCATTAAACCTTACTTAAATTAGGTTTATTATAAAAATCAAGTCTTAATTAAGTTTAAAGACACATTAAACTTAATTAAATAAAATTAAACCTTTTAATTAAGTTTAAAGACATAATAAACTTAATTAAACCCATTAAACCTTACTTAAATTAGGTTTAATATAAAAATTAAGTCTTAATTAAGTTTAAAGACACATTAAACTTAATTAAAAAAAATTAAACCTTTTAATTAAGTTTTAAAACATAATAAACTTAATTAACTCATTAAACCTTACTTAAATTAGGTTTAATATAAAAATCAAGTCTTAATTAAGTTTAAAGACACATTAAACTTAATTAAACAAAATTAAACCTTTTAAATAAGTTTAAAGACATAATAAACTTAATTAACCCATTAAACCTTACTTAAATTAGGTTTAATATAAAAATCAAATCTTAATTAAGTTTAAGGACACATTAAACTTAATTAAACAAAATTAAACCTTTTAATTAAGTTTAAGGACATAATAAACTTAATTAAACCCATTAAACCTTACTTTAATTAGGTTTAATATAAAAATCAAGTCTTAATTAAGTATAAAGACATATTAAACTTAATTAATCAAAATTAAACATTTTAATTAAGTTTAAAGACATAATAAACTTAATTAACCCATTAAACCTTACTTAAATTAGGTTTAATATAAAAATCAAGTCTTAATTAAGTTTAAAGACACATTAAACTTAATTAAACAAAATTAAACCTTTTAATTAAGTTTAAAAACATAATAAACTTAATTAACTCATTAAACCTTACTTAAATTAGGTTTAATATAAAAATCAAATCTTAATTAAGTTTAAAGACATGTTAAACTTAATTAATCAAAATTAAACCTTTTAATTATGTTTAAAGACATAATAAACTTAATTAAACCCATTAAACCTTACTTAAATTACGTTTAATATAAAAATTAAGTCTTAATTAAGTTTAAAGACACATTAAACTTAATTAAACAAAATTAAACCTTTTAATTAAGTTTAAAAACATAATAAACTTAATTAACTCATTAAACCTTACTTAAATTAGGTTTAATATAAAAATTAAGTCTTAATTAAGTTTAAAGACACATTAAACTTAATTAAACGAAATTAAACCTTTTAATTAAGTTTAAAGACATAATAAACTTAATTAACCCATTAAACCTTACTTAAATTTGGTTTAATATAAAAATCAAAATCTTAATTAAGTTTAAAGACACATTAAATTTAATTAACTAAAATTAAGTCTTTTAATTAAGTTTAAAGACAAATTAAGCTTAATTAATTCATTAAACCTTACTTAAATTAGGTTTAATATAAAAATTAAATCTTAATTAAGTTTAAAGACATATTAAACTTAATTAACCAAAATCAAACCTTTTAATTAAGTTTAAAGACAAATTAAACTTAATTAACCCATTAAACCTTACCTAAATTAGGTTTAACACAAAAATTAAATTTTTAATTAAGTTTAAAGACAAATTAAACTTAATTAACCCATTAAACCTTACCTAAATTAGGTTTAAATACAAAAATCAACACTTTTAATTAAGTTTAAGAACATATTAAACTTAATTAATCAAAACCAAACCTTTAACTAAGTTTAAAGACATATTAAACTTAATTAACCTTCTTACACATTAGTTTTAAAACAAACATAAACCCTAACTGAGGTCTAACCCATTAGACCTAATTAAACCATTAGACCTTAACTAACTAAGGTTTAATCAAACATAAACCCTAATTAGGTCTAACCCATTAGATCTAATTAAACCATTAGACCTTAACTAACTAAGGTTTAATCAAACATAAACCCTAATTAGGTCTAACCCATTAGACCTAATTAAACCATTATACCTTAACTAACTAAGGTTTAATCAAATATAAACCTTAATTAGGTCTAACCCATTAGACTTAATTAAAACATTAGACCTTAATTAACTAAGGTTTAATCAAACATAAACCTTAATTAAGTCTAACTCATTAGATCTAATTAAACTATTAAGTCTTAACTAAGTAAGACTTAATCAAACACAAATCCTAATTAAGTCTACTACATTAGACTTAATTAATTATTAAACCTTAATCAACTAAGGTTTAATTAAATCCAAATCCAACCTTTTAGTCCAAGTCCAACATAACCTAAACCTTAGGTTCAACCCACATTGAACCTAACCTAAACCTAACCTAACTTGAGTCCAAGCTAACTCAACTCGAGTCAAACTAAACCTCAAGTTCAACCCACATCAACCTAACCTAACCTAACCTAACTCGAGTCCAACCTAACTCGAACTCAAGTTAACCTAAACCCAGGTTCAACCCACATCGAACCTAACCTAAACCTAACCTAACTGAGTCCAACCTAACTCGAACTCAAGTTAACATAAAACCCAGGTTCAACCCACATTGAACCTAACCTAAACCTAACCTAACTTGAGTCCAACCTAACTCGAACTCAAGTCAAACTCAAACCTCAGGTTCAACCCATATCGAACCTAACCTAAACCTAACCTAACTCGAGTCCAACCTAACTCGAGCTCAAGTTAACCTAAAACCTCAGGTTCAACCCACATCGAACCTAACCTAAACCTAACCTAACTCGAGTCCAACCTAACTTGAACTCAAGTTAACCTAAAACCTTAGGTTCAACCCACATTGAACCTAACTTAAACCTAATATAACTGGAGTCCAACCTAAATTGAACTCAAGTTAACCTAAAATCTTTGGTTCAACCCACATTGAACCTAACTTAAACCTAATCTAACTGGAGTCCAATCTAACTTGAACTCAAGTTAACCTAAACCTTAGGTTCAACCCACATTGAACCTAATTTAAATCTACCATAACTTGAGTCCAATCTAACTTGAACTCAAGTTAACTCCAAACCTCAGGTTCAACCCACATCGAACCTAACTTAACTTGAAACCTTAGGTTCAACCCATATCGAACCTAACCTAAACCGAACTAAACTTCGAGTTCAATCCAACTAGAACCTAATCTAATCCAAGTCAAACCTTAACTTAGGTTCAACCCATATCGAACTTAAATCGACCTTAAGTCTAGGTTCAACCTGACTTGAACCTAACTTAATCCAAAATCAAAATTTAACTTAAGTCTAACCCACATCAGACTCAAGTTAAACCAAACTTATGTTCAACCTGACATGAACCTAACCCAAAAACCTAACTTAAGTCTAACCCATATTAGACTTAAGTCAAACCATACTTAGGTTTAAACCTAAGTCTAACCTAAGTCTTAGGCTCAACCTAACTTGAATCTAAACTAAAACCCGGCTTAAGTTCAATCCTAAGTCTAGGTCTAACTTTAAATAGACTTAATTAAAACTTAAGTCTTATCGAAAAGGGACTCAGATGGTCTGCAAATCTAATTGAGTCTAATTTATTAGACTTCGATTAACCTTTAAGTCCTATTTAAACAAGACTTAAAACTTAATTAAATCTATTCCGAACCAAACTTTTTTTTTTAACTTAAGTTCGTACAGTACATGAACTCAAGTTAAATGGATTCAATCAACATTGAATCTAACTTAGGTTCAACCGGACATGAACCCAAGTCAATTCAATCAATATTGAATCTAATTCCAAATCTTTTAACTTAAGTTCGAACAGTACATGAACTCAAGTTAAATGGATTCAATCAACATTGAATCTAACTTAGGTTCAACCGGACATGAACCCAAGTTAATTCAATCAATATCGAATCTAATTTCAAACCTTTTAACTTAAGTTCAAACAGTACATGAACTCAAGTTAAATAGATTCAATCAACATTGAATCTAACTTAGGTTCAACCAGACATGAACCCAAGTTAATTCAATCAATATTGAATCTAATTCCAAACATTTTTAACTTAGAGTTCAGACAGACATGAACTCAAGTTAATAAATTCAACATTTTAAAACCAAAACTGACATAATCAACAAAAAAATTGACATTTCAAAATAATTCGACATAAACTGACATCCAAGACATATCCAAATATTCTGTGATGTTATTTCTGACAATGTTTTCTTTGTAGGGTGAAAACAAGAAATTTCGCATAGATTTTCTTTACATGTTATAGGGTGTACTAACTCTGTTTTGCAGGACGACATTCTAGGCGAACAAAAACAAAACCAAAACTTTTAGGTTAGACATATAACCTGAAACTTTTGACAACAAAAACAAAACAAAAACTTTTAGGTTAGACATATAACCTGAAACTTTTGACAACAAAAACAAAACCAAAACTTTTATGTTAGACACATAACCTGAAAATTTTCAACAAATCAACAACATTGACAATAGAAACAAAATTAGAACCTTTAGGTTAGACATAATACCTAAATTATTCAATAACATGATATAACGACATTCGGGAGTGATAGTGGGTACAACTCTCCTTAAAATAAATTCTTAGAAAACAAATGATTAACATTAATCAGAAGTTTTCTTAAACAATTGAAAATTATTTAAGATGTAATTAAAAACAGAGGCTTGCTTCTATAGGAGATCTAAAAGAACCTGAAATAGAAATCTCTGGTTTACCATGATTTTCTTAATATGAAAATTCTAGAATATGTTATTCTAGAATATCCTCATATGAGAATTATCATAAACATCATTTTCTACTATTAGTCCTAAAAATTCTCTAAATCCTTCATAGGATTTATATGAATAAAACTAGGCTAATATTAGATGGCGACTCCTTGACATTGACATGATACAAAAATGGATGGCGATGACATGACCCCCACCACTATCGACATTTATTTTTTTATTAATTTCTAACCGCCACCATATCTCTCATTTCATAACTTTCTCAATTGAGCAGAAGGAAAATGAAAGTTGGTAACCTTTCCAACACCTAACATTCACTTTTGCTTCATCACAAATATTCATAAATTGTGCTCAATTTTCTGTCAAAAAATGTTTCTCTGTATTGAAAAAGAGGCAAGAGTAATTAAACTAATCATTTAACATCATAACTTGAACATATAAATATCTCCATCATAAATTTTCAAAAAAAGATCAGTGCACATATATCTCTCTATGCATAACTTTTTTTTGGTTAAGCAGGAGGGAAATGAAAGCTAATAACCTATCTAACATCTAACATTCATGTTTGCATCAACACAAAAACATTCCAATGGTATAATTTTGAAAAAAACAAACAATGCTTAACTTTCTCTTTAGAAAATATTTCTCTAGATTGAAGAAGAGAATAAGAGCAAGCAACTTGACCGTCCAACATCAGAACTTAAATATATAAAATAACTCTAATATAAATTTAAGAAAGAAGGTAGTACACATACACAAAAGCATTTCGAATCTTATTATTTTTTTAAAAAAGCCAACAACGCTCAAAATTCTCACCATAAAGTGCTTCTCTGGATTGAAAAAGTTGCAAGAACAAACAAATTGATCATCTAACATTACAACTTGAATATATAAAATAACTCCCAACATAATTCTAAAAAAAAGAGCATCGCACATTTTCTCTCATTCTATAACTTTCCTCATCAAGCAGGAGGGCAATAGAAGTTAATAACCTATCTAGTATCTAATATTCACGTTTGCATCAACACAAAGACATTCTCAATGGTATAATTTTTCAAAAAATGAGCTAAAGATGTCAATTTTTTTTAGAAAGTATTTTTTGAGATTAAAATGCAGTTACTGCAATGAACTTTATCTAATTTATCTAATAATTGAAATTCCATATTTTCAACTGATAAATGAAAATTTGCATTGGAAAAAGAAAGAACATATGTAAATATTTATCATGTCAAATTAAACAGAGTGCTCGTATTTCTAAATAGGAAATGGTTCTTTAGATTGAATAAGAGGCAAAAACAATCAAATTACTCGTATAGCATCAGAACTTTAATAAATGACATAGCTTAAACATAAAATTTCAACAAAAAGGCAATGCACATATATCTTGAAGTAGAGACAATGATAAAAACGAAAATCTTCAAACCCGGAGAATTAAAAAAATACTAAAAACAGAACATTCAAACCATCTTAACACAAAACTCAGGAGATCGAGAGAAACATACAGAGATAGGCATCGAGAGTCGAGGACACCGAGAATAGACGGAGGGGAGCACTCAACCGGGTTTTTGCCCTAAAGACATAAGTTACGACCGATAATGAGAGGGGACGAAGGATATTTGTGGGGGACATAGGGAGGCATTTTAGCTATTGAAGAGAGGCAACAATGACTTTTTAAAGTTGAAACAGAGCTCATAGTGTGAAACACGCTTGCCATGCACTGTTTTGAATTTCATTGATCTGGAGGTTGGCTTCCACGAAACGATTGCAATAAGCGAGCTTCCAAACATCGTGTTGAACGTTTTCGGGGAGTATAAGCAGAAAACATGGGGCACTAAATGCACCCTAATATAATATAAACAAAGAAAATTTACTTGTATACCATTCAATTCTTAATATCTAAGACCCATAATTTGATATTTACACGTATAACACTTTGATGCAATATATTTAAGTATGAAAAATGTATTTCTTTTTTAGAAAGAAGAGGATGGTGGTATTTTTTATATCATGTTAAAGATTTGAGAGATATGCATGTAAATATAAATTTTTATTTGTTATATATGTAAATACATAAGAATTATGTGGTATGCATGTAAATGTCCCCTTATAAATAAATATGAATATTTTAATATTAGATATATGAATAAATAAGAATTCAATTATATGTATGTAAATCCCTATGGCACAACTAAATATTATTATTATTTATGTAAATCCCTATTGCACAATTAAATTTTATATTCAAAGTAATTTATACTTTGTTTATAACATGCACTCAATTAAATATCAATTTGATGTAAACTCATAAAAATACAAACTTTATATTATTCTATCATTTTTATTTTTATCATAAAATTAATTTGGTGTACGTGGTTTTAAATATTTAAATTTTAGTAATATTATAATTCATATTCATCGTAAATTTTATGTTTTTATTAATTTAATTGTCTTTAAATTATAATGAATGACGAAAATATACCAAACATCTTCTAGCCCCTCTAGCGAAAAAAAAGTCGTCATTCGTCTCCCCACTAAGAAGAAATGTTGTGTCTAGAGTCTGGACGTAGTTTTGCGTTTGGACACCAATAAAAACCAGCAATCTACAAACGGTGAGCTCCTTTTCACCACATTAAAAAAATGTAAAAAATGTGTATTTCCACGCAACCCAGCCCGAAGACCGCCTGAATACCTTGGAAAAAAAACACGTGTTGTTCAAAACCTGGCATTGTTCATGACCGAGCACTATTCATTTTCTCCTTCTCGGGTAGGGTTTTTCCTGTCATTAGGGTTTAGGTGATATTTCTTTGCTACTTTTGAAGAGCAGCATAACATACCATTTTTGAAGATGAAATATGAAGTTTTTTATGACAATAACAGAATGGATGTGGGTTTCACTGCTTTTAAAATGGTAACATTCATTAGGGTTTGTTTTATGTATTTCATTTAATAGATTTTGTTGGTAGTTTCACTTAATGCGCATTATAGTATGAATTTCTAATGTTTATCCAAACCTAGTATTTTTATAGTTTTTGAATATATCTATTATGATATTTTTATCTTTCATTTGTTTCTTTCACGAGAGGAGCAACTGCCTAGTTCATTTATGAGAAAAAACAAAATAGATGGAAGACTAGTTATAACAATGATACAACCAAAATGCCACCAAACGGAAACTTCAATACCTCCCAAATAACTCCAAAACACCATAATGAGGCAACAATATGACCTTATTATAACAACAATACCATAATAATACAACCAGAATATCACATTAATGTCACCATAATACCACAACAATATCACAATAACCATAATAATACAATCATAATACCACTAAAATACCACAATAATACTACATGAATACCATGAGAATTGTACCAACACACCAACATAATACCACAACAATATCATAATAACCACAATAATATGACTAGATTATCACCAGAATACCACAATAATACTATCTGAATAACACAAGAATTACACCATAATACTACCAAAATGTCACCATAATACCACAATAAATATCAATATAATACCACAATAATATCACAATAATAGCACCAGAGTACCACGTGACTGCCACTAGAACACCAGTAGAATACTACTAGAATACTACAAAATACTACAATAAGAATATCGCCATAATACCACCGCAATATTTAGGTGGCATTATAGCGGTATTCTGGTAGTACGTTGGTGGTTTTCTAGTGGTATTCTGGTGGTATTCTGATGATATTCTAGTGTTATTATGATGATATTTTAGTGGTACTTTGGTGGTATGTTGGTGGTATTTTGTGATATTCTAATGATTTCTGGAGGTGTGTTGGTGATTTCCTGGCGATATTATAGTGATATTCTGGTCGTATTATTATAGTGTTGTTATTGTATTATTGTAGTTTTTTGGTGGTATGCTAGTGTTATTCTTGCTGTATTTTGATTGTTATTATTGCAATATTTTGTTATTATACTGGTGGTATTCTGGTTGTGTTAATGGTTGTGTTATGGTGGTATTTTGTGAGTTTAATGGTGTTTTTTTAATGGTATTCAGTTTGTTTGTTGGGGTTTTTTGTGCTTATAGGGGTGTTTACTAGTGGTTTTCTTGTGGTGTTCTATTATTGATTGTACTCTTATATTAATTTAGATTCTCTTAGTAAAACTTTCTTGAACAACTTATACACATGCACAGTTTCGCAAGCTAAGGAATGTGAGCAACGATCCAATAATGAATAAATTGCTTGACACCATTATGTAGAATAAAAATGATGCATATAAATTATATTATGGTTATGCACATCATATTGGATTTACTGTGTGAAATGATAATATCAATTTTTGGCCAAACACAAAGAAAATAAAAAGTAAAAATTTTTTATGTGGTAAAGCTGGTTTTAAAAAGGAACCTCTCAAAAACACTATGAAGTTTAAAAGAGCAGAGATCAGGACAGGTTGTTCAGCTATGATTCGTTATGACATTAAGGCTGATAGCAATTATAATGTTTAAAAACTTATAGGAAGTCATAATTATTCCATTGTTTACCTCACTTTTGTTGAGGTTTAGTCATTCTTTAGAATAGCCTAGGGTCTAGCCATAAGACTTTCCGGGTGACTAACTTAGATGAGTAGCAATGAAACCCTTACCTTACAAAAATTAAAAACACTTCTTTGCTTCACTTGAAGTTTTCAAATGCTTAAAGTGTAACCTCTAAATGCTTATAAGGATAAGACCAATCATTAAGAAGCTCAAGAGGAGTTCCCTACAGGATGGTCAAGCTTTAGAACTTACCCTGGGTGGTTTGGGTGAGGCTCACGCACACACTCGCACATTACACTCTCACACACTACCTCACAACCCTAAACCAAACTTCCTTACACTTGATTCCCTACTCTTTTAGAAACTCATGTGGGTGTTTTCCCCAAGCTCTTAGCCCTATGCTAGGGTTTGGTTTGTACTAGTACATGGAGGGTCCAAATGGAGATTCCCTTGGTCCATGGCTCAAATGGGTTATCAATCCCTTCATTTGAATCAACCTAAAGGAAATAACTTAATAAAATTTCTAAATTTATATTCAAGTATTAGCATCTTTACTAATGAAGTTCTCATGAAATTCTTTTTCATATGATTCTCCTAAATTCTCTTAATACAATAAATTATGATTATTCTTGAAATGGATAGAGAATCAAAACTCTTAGACTTTACTACTAGATATTCTTCTACCATTAGTATTGACCTAAATTATTGAAAATTATTTCTAATGTTTTGCTATTATAGTTATTTAAAAAAAATTATTATAGTGGTCTTTATGTTCACCTCATCACCATAAGTCATATTTTTTTATATAGTAAAATAGTTACTTCAGGACAAGTAACAGTTAAGTTTGGGGGATTTTGATACACCAAAAAAATGTTCAATTTTTCATATATTTTTAATACCTATATTTGATGATATTTCATTTTAAAGAAGGGTATTTTTCATGTTTTTGATGCAGGTATACTCAATTTAGGTAATTGGACTGAAAAGGGGCAAAAATGATGAAATTTGGAGCAAAATGTGCAAAAAATTGAACTAGTGCAAAACAACACCAAATCGGCGCCCGAATTGTTGAAACAGTACCATACCAGAGCCAAGACAGTTACTTAACAAAATGCATTGAATTTGGACGAATTTTGAAGGAGTTTATGTGAACTCTTAGAATTTTGGCCACACATGTTTAAGTAACTATTTTTGACCGAATAGAGAGAAAGGAAGTCAAGTAAAAAAAGGCAAAAATTACATGCTTATGTTTTTGGAGAGTTTTGGAGATATTCTTCTTTAAGAATTGTAAGAGGAAAGGGAAAGTGAGATATTTCTTCTTCATTGCAATCCTTATAGAGGGACACATACACTTGTAAGGAGAATGAAGTTATTCAAAGGAACTTCAAGGGATTTGCTTGAGGATGAAAGTGAGATAAGTTGTTTACTTCACTTTAGTGTTGTATAAACTTGATTTAATATATATAAATCCATGTTTTGTTATATATCCTTCATGAATTCTGAGTAGTTGCTTTGTCTTTCCCTTTACAATAAGATATAGTGATGTGAAGAATGAATAGATGTTTGAATATGATCTTAATTTCTTAATTGTAATGATTTAAAGCTTGAACTTAATTTACTTTTGAATCTAGCCATTAGATTATTTAAAATCCATGAAAAAAATATATGAGCCCGTAGGGCTATGCTTTCAACATTCAAGAAAGAATCACATTGCATTTGTAGGTGAAGGAGAAGTAACCTATATGGGTAGTGCAAATAAATAGGGAAATATTATTTGATGGGTGCAGAATTAGTGAGTTTATGGTGACAAACTAAAATCAAAAATTCAGTTCAGATGTTTAGAAACTAAAGCGAGACTGTTAGCCCTCAGGTGAGGGGAAGTGAGAACTCAAGAGTGACAGCTTGTATCTTCCCAGCCTAACCACAAATTTAGATTTGAAACATCTGAATTAGCCAATGTTCTTTATCGTCGTGTAGAGGATTAAAGAATATTATTGCTCATATTTATCACATGCAATTTATAATAAAATTTGATTTTTCACTAGCAATAAACTTATTATAAATGAGAAACATACTTCCTTAATTTTGAAACCTTATTTAAAATACTATACTTGCTTACATTAGATTTAACTTTAAAGTTTTAGCATAGTAATTATAGTCTTGCATTTCAAAATTTATTGTTTGCTTTAGTACAAATAGTTTTTGTAGTTTTCTTACTATCTGTTTATGTCTCTTTAATTAGTAAAATTTTGCCATCTCCATGTGAGATCAATACTTAAGAATCCATTAGAGACCTATATTACTTGAGCAATACATATATTTGCATTTACGACCTAGTGATTATTTAATATTGGAAACATATTTTGGGATATAAAATAATTTTTTTAGTAAATTAAACATAAAGGTTTAACTCTGATTAAGTACACACTAGGATTCTGCATCAGTTATCCTGGCTTCTAAGTATTCAAGAAGTTCTTCAATTGGTATTCTTGATTGAAGTTTAGCTGGAGTTGGAGTTGGAGATGGGGGATGAAATGAAGTGTGAGGAGTAGATGGTGCAACATTCTACAATAGATAGTGCAGGGGTGTGTATTGAGTGAAGATGTTCAAATCAACTATCAGAGGGCTTGATGCTGGACTCCCTGACTCGTGGGTTATTGAAGAAAGAAGTAATTATTCGCCACTAGTTAAATCAATAAAATATTCAAAGATCTACAACAAACAAAACAACTACATTATCAAATTGTGTAGGCAAATGTAATATCACCCAAATGTTTTCGGTAGAAGGGGTTCAAATCTCTATTACTTGTTCTGATGTTAGTCCAAAGAAAAAAATATCCACCATCTTCGTACTCCATGGCCTCACTTTAGACCACCTAAGCATTTTAGGCCTTGCTTTAAATGAGGTTGAAGTAATGATGGATATGTGCTTGTAAAACTAAAGCAGTTAAAAAGTAAAATTCATTGGGTCACTTACTTTAAAAGAGTAAAAAGATTGTTGTTGCAGCAGCCATATTAATCGTTAACAAGAAAACAAAGCCATTATGCATCCAAGGGCCTGATTCTGCCTCATTTTCCAGACAATGACATCAATTTGCTCAACCAAAAACTATAAATGCCTGCCGGCCAGTCGAAGAACAAGAAATTGTTTTCATTGTTCCCAAATCTATACAAGCCACTCGAGGCATTGTAATTGCTGGAGGAAAAAAAAAAGTTTACAACAAAAACTTAATATGCAACTCCACAAACGGTGTTAAACACTGTAAAGAAATAATTTCCAACAAGTCTTTCTTTATTTGAATGGAATCTATAGTTGATATGGGAAATCTATCTCAGTGCACGGTTTCTCCACAATAGGCATGCTAATGAGTAGTGTCATCTTCTTTGAATTGAAGCTTAAGGTTTCACCACCTATTATAAAACCTCGTGATCAATGTCCCAACATTTCAAAATTTGGAGGGTTAATGAATTTTACTGTTTGTAAAGGATCACGTGAAAAAATTGAATAAGATGTATATATTTCACAATAATTCTAGTTTCCTCATTAAGTTGACCAAATACTGCATCACAAATAAATCTAACAACTGAGGGCCTACATTTGCATGTCAATACTCTTGTGTTCATGGCATTGCGAGAGTATTACATAGTAAGTGAATAAAAATTAGTGGAGGAAATCTAACATAAAAAATGTTTTCTTCAGTCAAATAAATTGAATAATATCATCATAATAGAAGTAAGAAATAACTATGATGCCACTAGAATATCACCAGAATTAACATCAAGATAAAACCAAAATATCATAAAAATACCACCAAAATACCAGAAGAATACCACTATAATACCACCAGAATACCCGCCAACAAATCACCAGAATATCACTAACAAAATACCAGAATACCATCAACCACCAGAGTACCACCAAAAAACTAATATCACCAGAATACAACTATAATACTACTAAAATATCACAATAAACTACCAAAATATTACTACAATATTACCCTAATACCACCAGAATAAACTAGAATACTACAAAAAATATGTGGTGGTATTATGGTGGTATTATAGTAGTATTCTGGTGGATGTCTAGTGGTATTCTGATGATGAAATTTGATGGAATTTTTTTGTGGTTTTAACGCGGTTCAAGTAGTATCTTATTGGTGTTGTGGAGGTATTTTGATGGTAGTCAGATGGTATTCTGGTGGTGTATTATAATTTTTGGTTTTTTTATGGTTTTTAGGTGGTATTGTGGTAATGAGCTTATGGTATTCAATTTGTAAAGTGATGTCAATTATTTTGATAGTATGATTGTGTTGTGATGCATTTTTTGTAATATTTTAGGACTGGTATTTGGTAGTATTGTGTCCTAAGTGGTATTTGGTTTTCTTCAGTTTGTGGTACATGTTTGAATTATGATGGTATTTTGGCTCTCTTATGATGTTACCATGATTTTCTTATGGTGGAATTGTGTTTATAGTGTTAATATTAAAGTTGTAGTATGGTGTTAATATGATGACATTATGGTGCTTTATGATGGTGCAGTGCGGTACTCGGAAATAATTTTTACATTAAGGGTTCGTTTGAGGTAGCTTGTGCGTTTCAAGATAATCAGCTTATCCTGAAACGTGGCCAGCATGTCGACCGCCGGGTTCAACCCACGACCTGCGTGTAGTGTAAAAAACTCAATCGTGGTATGCAACATTTTAAAAAAAGTGCAAACAAAACAATTAGACAGCAATTTAAAAAATACAGTCGCACTTATAAGCTCTCCCAAATAGGCCCTAAGTGTTATATGAAGGCTAAACAATGATATAAAATAGTATTTTGAATTTTGATAGTTTTCTGTTTTCCAAACACATTAAACATGAATAACTCCTAAAATAAAATCCATTGCTTCAATATTATAAAGTCAACTTTACATAAGATATTAATGAGATACTTTCATTGAACATATGACTACAAATGAAGGATTAAACTTCTCAGTTAGAATAAAGATAGACCCTAAACCCTAAAAAAAATTAAGTCTCATTGTCTACCTCTTCGGTTTCCTCTCTCTCTCTCTCTCTTATTTTTTTCTCCATTGTACCCATTAGAGTTGACGTACAAAACCTAAGCATTATATATTGAACAACGAAATTAGCTTAAAAAATTTTAGAACCAAAACTAGCTAGAAACATATGTAAACCATACTAGGTGGAGTCCTGAGTCCTAGTGTCAAAGTGGTGATGTCGAAACGCCGGTATTAAAATGTCGGCGACGAAGATGACAAAACATCTGACCGTCTGGTGGTGAAGAAGCTTAGCTCAGTCATGCTAAAATTAGTTCGGTTTCAAAAACCTAAATGCTCGGAGTCGCTTCGAGCAAGAGAACTGAAAACCTAAAAACCTCAGAATGGCATATAGTAGCCCAAAACCTCATAATCTTAAATGTGTTTGAATGTATGCACATTTTTTCGAGATATTGGGGCCGGGTCATGTGAAAATAAGCATTTTAATATCTTTGTTAAGGTGACAAAAATGAGGCCCACCGCTTTGGGCAAAAATGTGTACGGATTCCAGGAAAGTCTGCAAAATTTCTTCCGCTTCTAGGCCATAACCCCATTGATGGTGAAATAGCTCGTCGAGAAGGGAAAAAAATTGCATCCGGAGAGCGTAGGTAAAAATGCACACGGGAGTTATAGGGGGTTACACGAGAGTTACGCGAGTGTTATAACCCTCTTGTATCTCTCCTGTAACTCTCGTGTATAAATAGTTAAAATAAAAATATGGATTATAAATGAATTATACCGGAATAGGGCTGTAAACGAGCCGAGCTTGAGCGAGCTCAGGGTAGGCTCGTGTTCGGCTCGTTCGAAATTGGCTCGGCTCGAAATCGGCTCGTGTTTGAAATGGCTCGTGAACGCAGTGTTCGTGTTCGGCTCGAAAAACTTATTCGTGTTCGTGTTCGGCTCGTGTTCGGCTCGAAATTGGCTCGTTAGAATATAAAATTATTATAATAATTAATTTTTTAAAATAAAATAAATTCAGCATTTTTTTAAGGAACTGTTTAAATTTATAATTTAATTTGAGACAAATTTCACAAATAAATTTCAACAATAAATTTCAAAAAAAATTTTGGTACATAAAAAAAGTTTATTTTTTATACAAAATTTTACACAATAATAACAACTTTATTCAAATTAAATTTTACAATTTACAAATCAAACAAAAATACAAAAAAATATAAATAAAAATTCAAATAAAAATCAAGATCTCATGAATATTTCAATAAAAATTACATTAAATTTTTACCTAAAAAATAAAAAATACATGAAATTTTAAATGAGAATGACGCCCTCAGCCTCAGTCTTTATCTGCAAGACTGCAACTCTTCTCCTTTTGCATCTCCTCGACCCCTAACATGATGACGTCTTCTTAGTGCTTACGCACATAAACACATCATGTTAAAATAATTTAATATGTATGTAACGATTTAATAAAATGAAATCATACTAAACGAGAGTTTTCCACTTATCTTTCTTCGAGCTCATTCTTCAATTCATCTAGCACCATCAAGGATTCTAATAAATCATAATCTGTACATCTTTAATACATATAACAACATAAAAGTAGACCACAATCAAGATTGAACAACTGCCATTAAGATCTTTATCAAGAACCCATAAAAATATCTTAAAAAATATCTATATTATCTTAAAAAATGAACTTATATATAAAGGTGACACTTGTGAAAGGATCATTGACATTGCAACTCTAGCATGGATAAAGTTCCATTTTAAATTCGGATCATGCGTCACAATCAAGTGAAGCAAGCCATACGGCCCAAACCTGAAGGAGCACAATTTTAATAGCATTGAAAGCCCTACGGCCCCAAGGCCCCCAACCTGTTTCTTGCACCGGCACAATTTTAATAGCATTGAAAGCCCTACGGCCCCAAAGTTTGAAGCAGCTAGAATGCTTGTTTTTTACTGCTAACAACCATATAAAACATATAGAGGAACAATGCACCAACAAGATAACTGCATTATATAAGAACAGTACCCCAACAAGATGCATAAATAACCAAAGAGATATTGAAAATACCGAGAGACATGAATTAAGAATATGGCCAAGCAATATTGCCATTCAATTCAATTCCAGAAATATGATTTCCAGCTATTTCCCTAACATCCTGCCATTGCGGTGCTAGTGCTAAACACCATTGATTGCCCAACACCATCCCAGTGAAAGAACTTTGTCATACCTAAATGCTATTCACCTAAACTCTCTATAATGTCCTACATATACAATCACTCATGCTCAAAATGTTGAGAATCACATAGATGTGTAGGCAAGCCGAGGCAAGCCGACCCAAGCCGAGCCCGAGTACCCAAGGCTTTGCTCATCATAATTAATTAACAGACGTTCTAGGAGTTCAAGCCCAAGTTCAATTCTATTACTTCAAATCGGCTCACAAGCCAATTCATACCTTATGATATAAATTGATAATTCAAATTCATAAAGCATAAATGCATATTTTAGGACTGAAATCTGCTAGGAAGCACATCATTCCATGCATGAGAATTACTATAAAATACACATTTGAAAAAATTCAAGTTGTTTGTGTCCTCCCCAGGAAATTGTAACAATTAAGAAGACAGAAAAACAGGCTTTCCAGCTTAATCAGTAGAGTATATTGGGAAAAACGGTTGACAATACTTATTCATCCTGAAAGAAAAGAAGGACTAGAAATGAGAATATGGTCATATCTGATGAGATACATGCTATTCATTTATTTCGCTATATCATGTGAACCTAGAGTGTTCGAAATGAAATAAGATGAAGGTAGATTGAGGCTTCCAAGGTCCAACCTAGTCATATATAATTCAGGTAATCAAATGCTTCATTCAACAGCATATTTTCAACTCCCACCTTTTCTAGAAGTATTCGGGAGAAAAGTCTGCTCGGATGAAATAACAGAAGAAATACATAAGATTATTTTTTTTAAAACAAGAAACACGTAATAACATTTTAGATACTCGGGAAGGAAAATCCATATGTTGAAGATGTAGTACATAAAAGGACGAAACCATGACATTGGTAAACCTAGATCACCATAAATCATGTCAATCACGATTAATTAAATTGGTGATGTTATAACTTAATCACAAAAGGTCTCACCATTTTCTTAAGCACTTCTAAGTGCTAGAACGACGTAAAACAAGCTACACATGTATTAGTCTCTCTTCCAACCTCTAAAGGGAAAAAACAGCTTAGAGTGGTCACGATCATAGCACCATGTCGAAGATGAAAGCGGATGAAAGTTCACCAAGGCTTCCTATCATCTGCTCTAGGTCTTATGAAGATAACTTGGTAAAAGGCAATCTATAAATTATTATTTCCAGTTTGAGCTGCTAGATATGATATAATTAGTGATATATGAGCAACTATTAACAAATTATTTCGATCATTATTATTAAAATTCCTTTATTCCCTTTAAAGGATTACTTGCATATTACAAAAAAATGCAAAAGCTTAACTGAGACTAACAAATTGAATTAAATGCTTCCCTTGTGAGTGATTTCAATTATTCCCTCGAATGGCCTCGACATTCTTTGAGCGATGATGCACATTCATGATGCAAGGAGTAAGAATCGCGGCATTCTAAATAATAAGCCCCACTGTTTGAAAATTGCAGAGCCAATATTAAAGGTAAAAGTTAATAAATTAACAGCATAACTTGTAAACAAATTAACATTCTAACATAGTACGAAGTGTTAAATTACAAATTAACATTCTAACATAGTACGAAGTGTTAAATTGCATCAATATCAAATCATAAATTGTGTAAACCATAAAATCTTGGTTTTAACCGAACCATCATATAAACTTAAAAAATCTTGGTAACTGCCTACAACAGCATGAGTTTTCATTTTAGAGCCTCTAGAATGAAAATCAAGTGATACGCATTACCCCCCCCCCCCCAATGCTTCTTCACTCTCCAATAAGCCAAACTCTCACATATGCAATAATGTAACGGAAAGAGAGTATAACAAATATGTGTAAAATGAATGGCTCCCGAAAAATTCCAATCATACTACAAGAGCCTCTTGAAACTCTCCCAAACCCCCGAGCTCCAATTCAAACAAACAACATTTGGAAACATGTTATAACAGTTGAAGTTGTGTCAAAATAGCAAATAAGCATAGGGTCTTGAGGCATGCTTTCAACCTTCCAATTACACTAAAAACATGAGTAAAAGAGGAGCACCCACACCCCTCCAAACAATGCATGTGATGTTTAGCACTTCAAACCACTACATTTCTTTCCTTATCCATTTTATGTAAATAGCATTTTAAAAGGAGGGAAGCATAGACATCAAAGACCGAGGGGCTAGCCACATGAAAACAACCAAGCAAGAGGCACTTAGCAAATCCCTCCAAGCTTCCAAACTTCACAAAGACCCTTCCATTTTTTCGATTTTCAAAAAATAAAAAAAAAAGACACCCCCAACCACTTCAAATTTTAAAATAGGCCATTCAAACATTTCGGGTTTTGTAAAACAATGACCCAAACATCTCATATTTTGTAAAATAAATACCCCACATGTTTCAGATTTTTGAAGAATTGAGGCCACCGTACCTCAAGCATACAGGTAGCATAAGTAAGAGGAGCAACATATTTATAAGGCCTACACATGAAGCTCAAGCCCTCCAAACAAACATGCTTTCCCCACCCTCCTTTTCATGCTAAAACATCACTATGAGCATCAAATACAACAATAGAGATTGAGGCATGCATGAACTTTCCAAGTGAATCACATTGACGTAAATAAACATTAATAGAACATATCTATTAAAACACCATAATTTTCCAACTTATGATAAATTATGTTTATCTAGCAGACCCATAAAAATAGAACATATCTACGGCAATATGGGATAGCATATGCATAAATCTCGCAAACTTTTGTGCATCAAAAGATTCAAAACCCACAACATTTTCTAAAAAAAAATCTTCTCCTCAAATGTAAACAATGTATGTGATTTTGAACAAGTTCTTTTTGTACTCATATACATCAAGTACATGCACTCGATAAGCGATTAAAAAACTTTGGGAAACTAAGTATTGTTGTTCACAAAGCCTTCCATAAAAAAATCGGATCTACGAGCAATAGTTTGTACACTGTATGAATCACCGCACAAATGCACAATCACCGAGCTAAATGTCACAATAAAACCCTTATATATGTTATAAAGCAAGAATACTCGAGCAACTAAGTAGGAAGATAAGACCTCGGTAGCAAAACAAGCAACCGAGCAAGAAAATCGAGCCACCAAGCAAGATTACCGAGCAAACGACTAGACGAGGAGAAATAGAAGAAGAGATCGGAAGACGAACACAAACGCGATTACGCAAGACCCTAATTTCTCGCGGTCGAAGAGGACTCGGAGTCTCGGATGCGGGAGAGGCGAAGTGCGAATCGCGAAGAGCCCGAGACCGAGAGGCGAGAAATGAGAAGAGAGCGGCGGGTTAGGGGCTTAAGCTTAGGGTTTTCTAAATTCCAACATATAAGTATATATATATTATATTAATTTTATAATTTATATTATATAAATATAATTATATAAGTAATAATGAATTAATAATATTATTAATTAATTGTTATATATTGTAATTTATAGGATTTAATTTTTTAAATTTAATATTTTTTTATTTTAAAAGTTTTAATTAATTATCATTTATTTATTTATTTATTTCTTTTCGAGTCGATTCGAGCCGAACACGAGCGAACAAAATTTTGTTCGTGTTCGGCTCGTTCGTTAGGAGCCGAACACGAGCTGCTTAACGAGCCGAAGCCAGATTGAGAGCCCTGTACCGGAAGAACAAGAAGATTATAATACAACCCACATGTACATTTTTTTTTTTTTTTTTTTTTGTTTCCTCCCGACACAATTTTTTTCGGTCGTTATACTTTCGCTGAGGCCCTTGATTCTTACTTTCTCATTCGATGATACACGCTGTGTCGAATTGATTACTGGTTAGATCAGAGATGCAGACCGCGCAAGCTTGGTTCACCGGATGGCCGAGCAGTAGCGAGCCGCAGAGATCCTCCTCCTCTCTCCTTTCAGAATGGAATTCTTATGCTGCGTCGAGATCTGCGGAGGATGGCGGATCTTCTGCTCTCGGATTCGATATAGAGGCCGCTGTTAGGACCGCCAACGATAAGGTGTCCGGGACCTTCAACGTGTAAGGAACAACAATTTATGCTTCTTTCATCACTAGATCTTTGACTCTGTTTTACTTGATGAGTTTCTTGGGGGATGAAAGATTAGGGTTCTAATGCATGCTGAATAAATTGTTCTTTTACTTTTGGATCGCTCTCCAACTTGTTATGGATTAACTTGAGGGCTAAGTAGTGGTGAGAGCCGCATCGAAAAACCACCGGGGAGGATGTTATTCATGAGAGCTGGAGGCGCATAGGTCAGTCATACATAATTTCGTTATCTGCAGGGAAGTCCTATATCTGCATTTTGCAAATTGGAGATAGAATATTAGTTTTCTTGTTTATTTATGCATGCTAATATACTTCGTTGAGTTCGACAAGTAGCTTGATGAGAAATTTATTAAATACTCGTTTCATACTTTTTAATACCCTGACCAGTTTATTATTTCTTTTAATCAACTTGATTGCATCCAATGCACTAGAAGGTTTATTGCTAGGGGTGTATGTGGAGTAGATGCTAATTTTGATCAAATTATTAGAAGCTAAATTTAATTGCAGTTTCCTTTTTTTTTAAATTTAAAATAGTTAATGATATGATAGGTGAATCAACAAAACTTAATGAGTATATTATATGTGTGAGTGATCTAATTTTGCTTCATATACATTATAACCGGCTACTTGACTAAATCTCAATAAAATTGTAATATATTTGCTTGAACGTGATTAGGATGGCGTTATGCTCAAATTCAACTCAAACTTGATAATAAAATAAATGAGCTTTAATAGGCAATGGTCGACTCAGCTAAGCTCTTTCACAATCCTTAATTATTCTCAGCATAAATCGTTTCTATTATTGTGCGTGTCTATAATTAGCTATTGTTACTATTTAGAAGTGGTTCCCATCCATTTGCTCTTCGGCGTAATTGTTGTTGGGTCACTTATGGCTTTTGACACCAATTTAGGATTACTAAACATGTTGTGTATTCAAGAGTGGGGTTAGTTAAAGGAGGGTAAAAAGATGATTGTGGCTTAGAAATCAAGGTTCTCAATAGCTAAACAGGGAAAATGTAAGTTTATTGCAAAACTACGTAGGAGGTCAACGTTCACGAGAGATCACCACATTGATCCAATCTGGCTAGAGGTACACCACCTGAGAAAGATTTAAGATTACAACACTCCAACAAGAAAGAGCTAGAGGAAATAATGTTTATTGCATAAATCAAAACTAAAAAGTCACAAAATCCAACATTAACAATATATTTATATGTCTCAAAGCAAAATTACCCTAATAATAATTTAATAATGTAAATAGGATCCTCCACGTTGTCTGACAAACTCGTGGGGGTTGGAATAGCTTGAATTGATCCCTCTGGGACCAGTTCACACGTCTCGGGTTAGCCTTGGACTGGAATCAGGAGTGGGAGCAGAGGTGTCTCTATCATTCTCCTTGGGTTGTATAGAGTTCGCCTTCTTCATTGGAACCCTTTTTTTTATTATAGTATGATGACAGATCAATGATTTTGAAAATAGTAGAAATGTTATAATCTTCGAGTAGCTCAATCTTGAATGAATTATCATTGATCTTTTTAATAATCATGAATGGAATATCGATTATAGGTTAGAACTTTCTAAACAACTAAGTAAGAAATAACTCTTTATTTAGGCTAATCCACACTATGTCACATTCCTTGAAAACTATAAATTTTCTGGAATTGTTAGTCTAGTTTTTATACTTAGTAAATTGCTTGATGATTTTATTCTTCGCATACTCATGCAGGGTATGAATCTCTCTAATTCTAGCTTTTGCATTAGTATTAAGCTTAGTAGTTGGAAGTACCGACACTAACTTCAACAATGTGAGGATTTTGCCTGTATATAATTTCAAATGAATTATGGCCTATTAATTGATTAGCTGGCAATGGTGAAAGCAAACATGACCCGAGGAAGTATGAAGTCCCACTGCCTCTTTTGGCATTGCGTACAAATCTCCTAATGAGGTTTCTCAAACATCAATTTATCACTCATATCTGACCATTGGTCTTGAAGTGCATTTTTGAACTAAACTTTAACTTGGTGATAAGCTTTTCCCATAAGGTTCTCCAAAATAAATCAAATTTCACATCTATGTTAGAAGTGATGCTTCGGGATATGCTGTAAAGATGAATTATTTCTGTGAAATGTCTATCATCTACTTAAGAAAAATGATCTAAAATTACTATGTTTGAATCCTTACTCTATTGGCTCTATGGGAGGTCCGAAGCGAAGTCCATGCTCATATCGGTCCACAATGACTTTGGTATGGGAAGAAGAGTGTCTAGAATCGTATTTTGCCCTTAGGTCTTGGCTAAGTGACAAATTTTGTATCATCTAACATTCCTCTCAACATCTCATACCAATCTAGGACAGTAGATGTTCTCTTTTACTGCAGAAAGAGTCTCGTTCCTACCAGTTTTCGACAAACCCTTCATTGTGGCACTTGCAAAATACTTCCCGAGTGAACTCATAGGAATGTATAGTCTGTTCTAGTAGAACAAGCTATCGTCTACTTTTTGGAATTACTCATAAGGTATATTCTAATAACAAACTTAAATCTCCTAAAAATGCTCGTTAGTGGTACAGATCTTTCAACACTTCAAAAGGCCAATGACCTTTGATTGCATAGTGGCAATCAATAAGTGACGATGACTTAAGGCATCAATTACTTTATTCTGGCTTTTTGTTTGCACAACATAAAAAGAGGAAAGGAACTTAACCCAAGATGCATGCTTAACTTCTAGCTTACTCTGATTGTTCAAGAATCTTAAGGTCTCTTGATTAGTATAGAGATTGAACTTACTCGCCAAAATATAGTGACTCCAGTGATTGAGAGCTTTCACTATGGTATAAAACTTTTTGTCGCAGGTAGAGTACTTTCTTATTGAATCATTTAACTTCTCATTGAAGAAAACGATAGTGTAGTCTTCTTGACTCAACATAGCTCTAATCCTCACATTGGAGGTGCCACATTCTACTTGATTAAAATCTGGAAGAGTGAGGAGTTGGGGTGACCTGCTTATTCAAAACATTAAAGCTAGCCTAGGTTTCATATAAACATGAAAACTTGTTTGCCTTGAGGAGCTCAACACTGATGCTGCAACAGAATTAAAGTTCTTGATGACCCTCCTATAGAAAGTAGTTAGTCTATAAAATTGACTTACTTGAGTAAATGATTGTGAGTTGGATTCTAAATAGCCTTGATCTTAATTGTGTTCATTTTAATGCTAGCAATTGAAACAATGTACCCAATAATGTATGTTTGTGGTATCAGAAAGTGACAATTCATCAGGCAACCATACAACTGCTCTACATGCAAAACTCCAAGAACCTACTGCTGCAAATTCTCCTCTTTTGAAAGGCTTTACACATGGATGTCAGTGAAATTTTTTGATTGAAGCTTGAGAAACCATGTTTATCATCTTCATGAATGTGCTCAGTGCATTGGAAAAATTGAAAGGAAAGAATGTCCACTCATACCATACATCCTGTGTGTTCAAGACAATCTTTCCCTCATCTCCAGGTCATTCAGATTTGGTGATAACCATTGCTCAATTCATTTTAGGAGAAGATGTTACGCTGGTGCCTAGCCTAAATAAAAATTTGTCTTTTGTATGTCTAAGGGCAATTTAGTCTTTTATTATCATTATTGTTGGGTATAAATAGACTTATTATGTTAGGATTATATTTATGCATGAGATTGTTTTTGTTAGTCTTAGATATAGGGTTTGAGAGATATTTCCTACCTCTCAAACTGTAGAATTGAGTGAGATCGCCTACCTTTCGAATTGTAGGTGTTTATCTTTATATTCATATTTTGTTGTTTGGATTATTAAAAAAAAAAGTTTGATTTGCCTTAATTTATGTGGAAATTCGTATCGATTTCTATGTTGGATTATATCAAATTGGTATATAAGCATTCAATTTTTGCAGAACGATAGGATCGCTGTGCACTCTGGTTGCTGATTGCTATGTAATCGCAATAGTCTCTCGTTGTGATCACCGACTGCATGAAGCAGTCGCGATTCTTCTAACTAGCTGGGAAAGCCGACGACGGGCTCGGGCGTGCCATTGGACCGAATCAGCTCACTGGAAATTGATGAATGGATTGTCGCATGCCTCCTTAAGGAGTGACTCAAGCTAGGAAGGCAGTCATGCAGAGATTCTCCACCCTCGATTCAGAAGATTACAACATATAGAGACGCGAAACTCCCAACTTTCTCCTATTCCTGCTTCATTACTCCTATCTTTCTCCTGTTCACGCTTTGCCCTTGCAAAGCAGGCACGATTAGTGCTAGTGAGGAAGATGGGACCGTAGTTATAGGATCAGTCATCGTGTGACTGAATCCAGTCAGGAAGTAGCGATTGGAGCTGCCTGGGAAGCGACGACAAGATTGAAGTGATATAGGATCATTGACCTGTATTACAGTCACACGATTTGACTTATCTGGAAGCAAATAGCGAGATTTCAAGGTTTAAAATTTTTCCTTGGAGGATAAAAAATTTTCTTTGGTGTAATGACGACCAAGAAAGTCGAGGATTTGGAGAAAAAGTTGGAGGAAGAGAAGGGTCAAATCAGATCTATGACGGATGAAATGTTCTCCACCATAGAAGGAAGGTTTTCCTACATGGAAAAGCAATTTGAGTGTTGATTTGAGAGTTTGGAGGAGATGCTGAGGTAATTATTGAGATGTAATCCGAGACTTAGTTGGTGATTCAATTTGTAAATCCTAATCAAGGGGTGACCAGAGAAGCCTTGGCTAAATCGAAAGGGAAGAGATCGAACAAGGGGAACACTAGACGTAGCATCCAACTTCAAGAACTCCCTCCCAAGATTACAATTGGGGGTGAATTAGATATTTTTATTGTAGGCGGTTGGGCTGAAATATGGAGAAGTCATTGTGCAATAGGTATAGAGGAGCAAGAAGAAAGGAGAGAAGCAAATATGAGATATAGCTATGATCTTAAGAGCGAGTTTTACCCTCAATACATGGAGGGAGAGAAATGTGGCATGGAGATGCTATGGTTAAAAAGTTGAAGATGTCGCAAACACACTTGGGTGGGTGTACCAGGTGGAGCGATATTTCACGATGAATGATCTAAATGGAGAGGAAAAACTCATGGTGGCAGGGTTATGTTTTGGGGGAAAGCCTTAGCATGATTTCAGTGAAGGAATGTTAGATACCCGACCTGTTAGTGAGAAGAATTTAAGGATTATTTGTTAGAGTGCTTTCGAGCCATTTAGGAAGGAGACCTACATGACCAATCCTATGTCTTGAATCATTAGGGGACTGCCATGGAATATTGGTAGCAATTCAAGCTGTTGTCAGGCCGACTGATGGAGATTTTTGAAGTAAGACCGGAGGAGAATTGCATGAAGGACCTAAAACCCAACAATCTCTTGACTATTGTGACCGTAGGAAATAAGGGGAACGATGAAGCTTGGCCAGATGGTGGAGGACATGAACTAGATGGAAAGGACCAACAGGAGTAGCGCAGATGGAGCACCATACCAAACTGCTACAACCATGGTAATACTAAAAGTTTAAACAGTGGAAGTCTAGAGGGCGACTGCATGGGACATGAATAATGGGCCACGATCGTGAGTGGCACTAAAGCGCTCTAAAAAGACAAAAATTTAAAAGAAGCAAGCAACGAGTTATGTTTTCAGTGTGATGTGAAGTTTACATTAGGATACCGTTACAATGATAAAAAATTACAAGTTTTCATAGTGCATGATAAGGAGACAAATGATAGAGAAATAGAGACAGCCGTGGTGGAGGAACACACTTTTTTTCCACATTGAGGACGATGTCCTTTTTTTGTAGGGGGAATATTGCTACACTGGTGCTTTAGGGCTTTTTTGTCTTTTGTATGCCTAAGAACAATTTAGTCTTTTATTATTATTATTGTTGGGTATAAATAGACTTATTATGTTAGGGTTAGGTTTATGCATGAAATTATTGTTGTGAGTCTTAGGTTTAGGGTTTGGGAGAGATTTCCTGCATCTCGAATTGTATGAATTGGGGAGATTGCCTATCTCTCGAATTGCTAGTGTTTATCTTTGTGTTCGAATTGAGTTGTTTGGATTATTAAAGAAAAATTATTTGCTTTGTCGTAATTTATATGAAAATTCATGCTGATTTCTATGATGAATCGCAAATGTTAGCTCCATTTATCACTTGGGATGTCAAACTCAAATTCATGGCTACAAAAAAAAAAAATTATTTGCTTAAATTTACATAGAGAAACTTTTGTTATTTTAGTATTATTGGAAAATAAGAAAAGCTAACTAGTTTGAAATTTCATTAGAAGTTGCATGCACAGGTCTTGCTGTTGTGAATTATTGGAGTTCTTATGTTATTGTATTGAATTGCTTGTAATTATTTCAGAAGTTCATGTTCGACAGTCGTAATTTTCTTTTGTTGTAATCATAATGTCAAACTTGGTAAAAAGAAGATGCAAAACTCATCGAGTTTCTGACTTGTTTTAAAAGTATGACACACACTCTCTTTTTCGAAATATAATAGCTTTCACGTCCAGTTTTTTGTCTAACTGCTCAATATATGGCTTTATAAGTTGTTCAGCCTTGATTCATGGAAATAATAGAGCTGAATGTCTACAGCAAGTTGCACTAGTAACCTTCTTTAATCGAAATATATCAGGAAAATGATTTTTCGAGATTCTAGAATGACATTTAGAAGATGGTTGGATGCTATTAACTTGTAAATCCACACATTTTGCTTGGTGTGTGAGCTAATTTTCTTCTTGATGTTTTAATTGGGGCCAGTTAGTCCACACATTTTGCTTGGTGTATCAGATAAGGAAATTGCTTTGATACCCTTAAAATTAGTAAAGACTTCATTGATTTATCTTTCCACTAATTCTAAAGTACATGCTAGGTTTAAATGGAACAAAGGATGTGGTGATTCACGGTTTTCTAATTGACAAAAATAATCTTTTTTAATGATACACAAAAAGGTAGAAACAAAGGTGTTGATTGAATAATTTGGATGAAGATACACAAACAAGAATTAACAATGCCTTGTATTAGTGAACATGATGAAGTAAAAAATGGAGATTCCGTAGACAAGTGTCGCCTGATGGACAAGGGAATCCATGAATTCTAATAATATAGATAATGAAGCTTTAGAGTGGCACGTAGTCCTTAAAGTTGGTTTAACATCTATAACCCTGAGTGTGGTTATATATCTCGACAAATAGATGTATCAAAAACCATTTTGATACATCAGAATATATGAAACAAACCCTAGACAAAAGAATTCCAGAAAGCCCTCTCATTGTTATGTATGTTCTCACTAGTTGGAAGTTCGCAAAAAATATAATAAGATAATTGGCCTGAGGGTTTGCCGTATAACAAGATTGTTATTGAAATTAAGCTTGTGCATCTTTTTTTTTTTGTTTGCATTTACGTCTTTGTTGTTTATCTTCGGCTTGTGCTGGTTTTTGTTTTTACGAGGCGAGGCTCATTTTGGCGAGTTGTTGCAGTGCCTTGCACACCACCATGTTCATACCTCTTTTATTCTGATGGCTTGGTCCACTTCGTGTTAACATATTTTTTAGGTTAGAAGCAGTGCCAAAATTTAGGGTAAGATTCATGCAAATGACCCAAAATCTGTAAAGATCATGGAACATTAAAGAGATCTACTAAGACCTAATCTTTCCAATGATGAAAGCCATTATTAGAAGTTATAATTGAAGGGATCACCATTATTAACTGAAAAGCATAAAGTCTCATTTCAAAATAATAAAAAAAAAAATTTCACAAGGACACAATTTGATGATGAGCATTTTTGAAGATCATAATCTTAGGATTCATCAACAACATCTATTAATACTATGGAAATACCCTCCAAATTCAAAAGATGTGTCCTGATTTAAAATAGTATAATTGAGTACGGAGACGTTTTTTATCTATGCTACAAGGTGTAAGCCTCAAATTTAAAAATTACGTAAATTAATAAATATTGTATAAACTATAAAATTTAAAGTAAAAAATAATATATTAATATAGCAATATTTTAACAAAGTAAAAAAGTATTAAACTATGTAATATAAGAAGTAAAACGATAATATACTAATATCAAATGTTGAAATAAAATGAGTTATACAAATATTAAACTATCAAAGTAGGCTAATAAATAAAAATAAAATAATCAAAATAAGTTCAACATAAGAATTTTTCTCTCTCTCACCGCCCCCCACATAAGTAAGAATATAACAAGTCACCTATATTTGAATTTTTTAATTCTAAAAGTTTATATTAATCTCATCACCTAATAAATTTTCACTAAACTCATCGACATAATTAATTGCTTATCACACCTTGTCCTCTATCATATCCATATTCTACCATTCCTCTTTATATTATTCTCATTTATCTTTTCTTTTTTTGATAAATAATTGTTAATAAAAATATTAATTAAAATAATAAATATGTTGATAATTAGAACATGAACTACATAAAATTTTATGAAAAAATATTCCATTTATTACTTGCTATTTAGTGCGTGACGTGTGAGAGTTGATGAGTGAGGTATATATTGATATTATTTTTAGTTTTGTTTAAAGAAAATGTAGACTGGCATTTTTTAAGGTGGAGCGCCTCAACCTGGATGATTCGTATACCTTATCCAGGACGATAAAATGTAAGTCGCATTGTGATTTTTTATATACGGTGTTGAGGTAAGCCTCAAGGACGCATCTTATTTGCATTTTATACAAATCATGTATTTTAAGGGTCCCTCGCCTCAATTACGGGTATGATTTTTTAATGCCATAATCATAGAGATTACCGATATAGTGTATTCTGCTATTTAACTTAACCTGAATCAAAATAAACTTGTCAGAAGAAATCTTCCTCATTTCGATGATAGTTTTGGTTATTAAAATTTATAACCAGAGCAGTGATCACTGGCTCACTACTATTGGTGTCACCATCTTCTCTCAAAAGATAACTCTGGTAAGCACTCATGAATCATAGTCATTGCATTTTCTTCTGTAACATCCGTTCTCTTTACAGTAATATTGTTGAAAAGGTAAACCCGTCTCTCAACTTTTTAATTTTAATTTTATCCTCTAAGCTTTTTATCGACATTGTAGATTTTATTAGGTTTGGCTCTAACATTCATAATGCTTAAGCTCAGCAACCAAAATATGCTTTTTACTCAAAATGATGGACCAAAAATCACTGAGAAATTTATTGAACTTGCACACATCTTTTTTGGTTTTATTACTAATTAATATAGCATCTTATCACTGCTTCTTTTAATGTACTGTTTGGAACCCTGTATTACTAATGATCAAAGTAACACATTGCAAATTTCTGTATTTCAGTTTTCCCATTCATGTTGTTCAAGTGCCGGGAAAAGCCTAGCAAGTTAGTAGTAGCTGTTTCTTACACAACACAAAGCTCAATCTATACATTTGCATCACCTGTAAAACCTTTATTCTATTCTTCAGATTATATAGAAGACATTAGTACTGATCTAGTTGTTGAATAAGTCATGCTTATAAGTGTTTCAATATTTTGAATAAACTAACAAGAATCAGTTCCATTTGGTTTGTGTTTTTTCTGACCATTTGGATTGTCTGCTTCACTGCTTTTTTTTGGATAGTTATTGATATTTATAGTTTTGTCTGGTTTACTCATCATCATCATTACTAGCCTTATGCCAACTATTTTATGGTTTTGGTTACTCATCAGGGTCTCAAAAGGTGTAAGAGAAATACCTGGAAGCTTCCAGACTGCTACAAGCAGTGTTCCTTCTGGGAAGGCTCTCATGTACTTTGGACTGCTACTTGCTAGTGGGGTGTTTTTTATCTTCATTTCATTCACCATGTTCCTTCCAGTTATGGTTATAATGCCGCAGAAATTTGCAATCTGTTTTACGGTTGGCTGTGCCTTCATTATTGGATCTTTTTTCGCTCTTAAAGGTCCAAAGAATCAACTGATACACATGTTTTCAAAAGAGGTATGCTTATTATGGATGAAATTTATTTAGTCTTTACTCTGTACTATCCATTGTAAAATCTAACTTTCTAAAGCACTTGTGTTCTGAAGAATTATGGCTTCTGGATTTCTTAAACAGAATATATGATGCTTCAGTTTAGTTTATTTTGGTTGGCTTGTAAAGCACCGATCTTTACACAAGTTGCCAATAAGGAGACAGCATAATCATAAAAATTAGGATATAATATGCCATAGATACGATGTTTTTTATTAACTACTAATATGAAATATACAATCATCATACCTGGGCTAATATTTCTACCAAACTGCATCATATAATGAAGTATAATTTCATTTCGATCGAATAAAATGCTCAAGGATTAACAAATAAAAATCTAATATTCACAATTACATTTCGAAAGTCCGTCATATGTGTGTAATTGTCTGTAACGTATCAATATTAGCATTAATCATTAGATGTGATTTTGTCAATATCAAAATTGCATTGTCTATATGAAATTCCCATAAAACCTACTAGGCAATATATAATTTTCAAAATAGGCACACAGTATGAAAACATAATGCTTCATTAATTGCATGCAACGCACATGGCAGCGTGATCATGTGATCCCACTAAAACCAATATCTTTGTTTAGTAACACTCTCACCACAATGAGAAAAACCATTGTTTGAAAGCTAGCTCATTAAGCATGGTTCTCCATTGTTGCACGCCTCAACCATGCTGAGGCATGTTTTAATCATGTTGGACTCTCATTTTTGAAAATGTATTATATATGATTTTTATTTTGTCATGTTCGAATCTCATTTTTGAAATTACATTAGATATGATTTTTAATTTGTTAGATGTGTGCTGGAGTTAGGGATATAAATGAGTCGAGTCTAACTTGAGTCACAACAAACTCAAGCTCAACTCGACTGTCAAAAGAGCTGCTCAAACTCGAGAGCTCAACTTGTCGTGACAGGAGCTCGTTGAAGTGTTGTTGGAGGAAGTCGAGATGGATCTCTCCAAAAAACATGTCGACAAGAACGAGGTGGCGGGAGCTTGCCGGAGACGCCAATGGTACCAGTGGCCATGTCTTGGGAGAAGAATGGAAGTTGCAGTAACTCGTTGGAGAAGACGTGGTTGGTTTTGACAATCGTGAAACATGCATGAGAAAGAATAGATGCAGATCAATTAAACGAGATGTAAAAGAATAATACACTTCTTGCATTCAATGCATCCCATTTCATTATTTTTTTTAATTGTAGGCCTTTGCTCTTCTTATTAAAAACCTCTGCTACCATTTTATTAAGAGAAGCTCTCTTTAAAACTTTATTCTTCAGATTATATATCCCTCTCTCCCTCTCTCTCTCTCTCTCTCTCTCTCTCTCTCTCTCTCTCTCTCTCTCTGTATATATATATATATATATATATTTTCTTGTGAGTGTAACTTGGCATGATTCCTTCCTCTAGAGAACAAGTGCGACTGCCTATTTTTCAGCGAAGCGATCCTCTTACTTTTTCTTGATTCAGTATTTTTCGTTTCTCGCTCTATTTCTTATTGATATAAACTTGTCTTTTGCTCTTCATTTTAATAAAAATTTACTCATTAAAATTTTAATTTGTTAGAAGTAAATTATACTTGTTGGTTGATTTGATGTGATTCTAAATTCTTGCTTGATTTCTAAGATTTTTTTTTGTCCTATCATTTTGTTATCATTTGGGCTTTTGATTCTAGCATTGTTTTTTTCTCTGCCTGAAGGAAGTGGTTGATATTTGGTTGCTTTTGATATGCGAATCCTTTGTATCTTTAAAATAATCGTTCTATGGAAGAACATATCCAATAAATGCAAACTACATCTGGCCAGAAATTAAAAATTGTTAGCCTGTTTTCTCTGTTGAAGTGGGAGTTTTTCATGGAGTTGTGGAGTTCTGTTAAAATTTTACAGCACATAAACAGTCGATGCTCATGATTTTCTATAACCATCATAGCTTCCAATAATAGTGAACCATATATTATCAGAGTGGATTCTCGGATGCTTGGAAGACCTGTTATCACAATAATATTCGCCCTTTTCAGCACTAGCCCTGGCAAATTTGTACGGCATATGCAATGATTAGGGAATTATGTGCGTGTGTGCGTGCGTGCGATGTTGTGTTAGTTGAATCGAAGTAGTATAGAGACCCATTCTTGAATCCAGCCAAATTAAATTTGATTTTGATTTAATCAAAATTTGAGTGAAATAATTTTGAGTTTCAGACTTAATTATATCCTTAATTTATTTGTTAAAATTAACTAATTTTCTTGTTATATTTCAATTAAATTGATTAAATTTGAAGCATTCTCTGTGCTTGATCATTCTTTTGTATGAGTGCATAGTTTCTAATTCCTGTCTTCTAAACGTGCAGTTTCTTCTTCCCTTGACATTGCACTAACATTTTCAGCCGTTATAAGTTTTGTTATAGTATAATCCTTTGGAAAATCACAGCTTATGTGTTTACTCTTTTTTTTTTTTTTGCAGAGGCTTCCTTTCACGTTGGGTTTTATCGCCAGCATGGTGGGAACAATTTATGTGTCCATGGTGCAGCACAACTACCTGCTTTCTGTTTTCTTTTCTGTGATTCAGGTATTTTTCTTGGCATCTTGAACTTTCAAGTCTTGTAGATTCTTCTATGCGAAAATTCTTCTGATATGCTTCACCACCACATTCTGATAATTTGCAAATTAAAAATTTATCTTATTCTGTTTTGAATCTTCTAAATACTCGAGATCATTATTTATGTTGGATCTCACTTCTCTTATAGTCACTTTTCAAAGATGGTCGAGTAAACATTCGTTGGAACTCTATGAAATTTCATTAACCTTGCAGATAATATTTTGCATTTATTTCTGTTTTCCATGCGGGATCTCAGCTAATTCCATGCTTGTTCAACATAGGTTCTGGCACTCGCGTATTATGCCATGTCGTACTTCCCTGGAGGTTCTGCTGGTATGAAATTTCTGTCTGCGGCTCTCTTGTCATCCATCCTGAAGTGCTTTGGGAGATGATGCAGAAGGGTTCAAATATGAAAATTCTTGCAAAATAATACGTTAATTCTCTGATCCGAAGTTCCTCCTAAGTTCTTCAGCCTTGGTACTTCTCTGCCCATTTTGTGAAAAGTTTTTGGAGCTAGTAATTTCTTCCAGATTACCTTAGATTTTCTTGCATTGAGAAAAAATGACCGCAGGTGTTCCTTGGAATTTCCCATTGATGATGACAACGTTCAGTGCTTTAATTGTCCTTTTTCATACAGTTTAGTAAATTGTAATGAATGAACTCGAAGAATAGTTTGTGTTTTGTTTTTCATGAAATATCGGAATGAGAACTGGTGAATACTTTTAACTAATTAGTAAATACTATTAATTAATTAGTAATAGATTGTTTTCAGCCTTTTTTCTTCATAATGGGATACATAAGTTTGCCCTGTTTGGTATTGTTTTATGGTTGTCTTTTTATTTGCAGTTTTTATTTTATTTTATTTTATTATTTTGAAAATATAAATGCATTTGTTATGTAATGTGAAAATACTTGTATAATTAATTAATTGAGTGAGCTCAAGTTATGAGTTTAATTCTGTGACTTTGAGCTGGCTGGCTTGTTTTATTTATTATGAAAGAGAATAATATTAATTTAATTAATTGTTGGAATAATGTGATTTTTTACTTATGAATCACTTAAAATATTAAATATAATATTTTATTCACAAAGTTTTCACTCAAAATTTTTTGAGTGGGAGAATGGCTGCAATGAAAAAAGTGATGAAAAAATTATATTTAAAATTTAATTGGTTAAAATATTATATTTAATACTTTAACTGGTGGTTATGTGAAATTTTTTGTAATTAAAATAACAAATTTGTTAGGACAAAACAATAAAAAATTACTTAATATAAAATTAAATTATTATTTTTAAATATTTTAATAAATTAAAATAAAGTTTTGAATTTTAATATATTTTGAATATATTTTATATTAAACTTTTTCTTAAATGAGTCTGCTCACGAGGTGACAGTTCAGATTGGCGTTTTAACTCGCATGGTACTTATTGGGCTTAAGTTAAGCGGAACATAAACCTGCTTGGATCAATTATCACCCCTAATTTTATTCTGGTATAACAATTTGATTTTGACGGGAATTGAAAATTGAAATGCTTATATGTTGTATTTCTTTTGCAAATCTTATTTTCTATTAATAACATTCAAACTAAACATTAAAAATATTAAAATATAAATTGAAATATGTCTTTTTTCCTTTTAACTCTCCCAAACCAAACATTTTAGAGTCGATTGCGAAACTATCCCGATAAGTTCTTGATCAAGCAATAGATCCAGATAAGTTCGAAGCTATCGTTTGGTTTATACGTTTAAAAACAATTGATTTGTAGCCATTTCTGGATAAATGACTATTCCGTTCTTGATCCAGATAAGCTGACTAACGGTTTGGTTTGTATGTTTGGAAAACAGTTGATTTGCATGTATTTATGGATAAATGATTATTTTGATACTGTGTAGTTTTGTTGTTTCCAACATAATTGTAATGACTATATATTTGATAGTTTAGAACAATATGAAACTTCATAATAGTAAAAAAAAAAAAATATATATATATATATATACACCCACTTAAGAGTAAATATCAAGAAAATTAATAAAAAAGAGAAATAAAATTATAATTAAAAAAATGATAATATTTATTTTAAAATACAGAAAAAAAATATTAAAATTATAATTAAAAGTCTGAATTATCCTCAACGTGGCTTTTCAGCTTATTTATTTATTATTATTTTTTTTTCAGCATCGCAGTCCCTTCTTTATCTTTACCGTCGTACGTCGCACCTTCTGTTTCCGAACTGTCAAAAAGTATCAGTTCTCTAAGCTCTGTCCAATATCTCTGAACTCAATTCATTCAAAAAGTTCATAAAATAGAAGCCCATATATATCAGAAATTTCCCTTCACATTAAGGCCACAGCTTATAGACTTCGAATAAATATTTGATGATTGTCATATTATATGTTTTCACGTGCGATAAGATAGAAATGAAAGCATATAATATGTATAATTACAGTATTTTTTATTTGCAGAAGAAGTATGGGGGGTAGAAAGAATACAATTTAAATGAAATATTGTGAATTTGAATTATTTTAATGTTATTTGGTTGTGTGTAAAATAAAAGAGGTGCGTTATTTATCTATATAACAATTTAAATTAAAATGAATTCAATGTAAAATATGGAAACAAAGAGAATGTTGCCTTCAGACTCCGGGCGTAAATTTGCATCCTGAGAATAGTGAAAACTTGTTACGTGGCAAGTGAACCTTACTGTAATACACTAGTTATGGGTGATTTTTTAAAAGATGTGGGACCCACCTGTCACTTGATAAGTTTTCACTGGACTTTAGACGCAAAATTGCATCCACAGTCCAACATGGGGCTGTGGTTGGAGGCAATGTATAGGCGATGGTTGATTGGCAGCAGGCGGTGATTGACGTCGGCTATGATGGGAGATCATAATGATTGGCGAAAGGGCGGATGATAGTTTGTGTGATATATTTGAAAATTAGTTAAATTCTCTAAAAATAAGCTATGGTAAATTTCATACGAATTATAATTTTATAAGCATTTCATTTTCATTCAACGAAACGTCAATTTTTTAAAATTTTGCAACAAGACGAATACATTAAACTAATAATGCAACAAACCAAAACACCTCATAATTCTTTTTTACATTATTCTTCTTTCTCTCTCACAACTTCCTCATATGAGTAATATTTGCTAATTTATATATTTCATCCCAAGCAACATTTTTCTATAATCCTTTACACATATACCAAAAATACTTGTGCATTTACTTATCTAAAATTTAAAATTTCATATTTACATGCATAACCCTCAAAACTTTAACACCACATCAATAATACCATTACTTCCAATTTGTTAAAAGTGAAATACATAAAGATTATGTGATACATATATAAATTTCCTCCTTCTATTTTCATTTTCATTGAGGGTCCGTTTGGGGCAGCTTATTTGGTGCTGTAGCGTTTTGAAAACGCACATGAATTATTTGGGTAAACTGTATTTTGACAGTCTATGCGTTTTCAAAATGTTGAAAACAATGTTTTCACACTGCACCAACTTAGATGCGGTGATAATTTTCTCACTACAGTCTAACTTTTACAAAAAAATAAAAATTTATAATAGCCACCGCACATAGCTTATCAGCAGATTATTTTTACTTGGCTTATCAGCAGATTATTCAATAAGTTGTAGCTGCCCCAAACAGGCCCTAAATTGACATATATCATAAAATAGCAAAAGAGAAAAAAAATCTATTACATCCTCATCCATTTGATCATATCAAATGAATTAAAATATAAGCAGCTCATTAGCAAACATCATTTCATTAATTTCTCTTCCATCATATGGTAGATTCAGGGTCACATCTCTCAAATAAAATTATCATTAAAACCAAATAAACAATATTTTGTCCATCAACTACCCCTTCACAAATCCAAAGAAGGAACAAATGAGGGAGGAGTTGGGAAGACAGAGAGCGGAAATTAGGGAGTAAAGTGTCAGCCACCAATGGCTTGATCTTCGGGGGACAATGAATTGACTCAAGCACTGTGAGGGCCGGCAAATTTTGCTACTTTATTTCAAATATCTTCACTGGGCGGATAGGAATATAGTGAAAAGGAGAAAGTAGTGGGGAAGAGAACGACAAAATAGCGTTTAAAGTGTACTACTAATTAGGCTCTGTTTGGGCAGCTTATCCGTTAAAAGTTTTAAAAACATCGTCTCATTATTTATAAATTGTGTTTGAGTAGCTTATCCGAAAATGCAATTGATTTTTTACACTAAACGCATAATGCAGGTTGAACCCCGTGGTCTGTGTTCCCAAATAAACGACTTATCTGGATAAGCGCAAGCTGCCTCAAACACACATTAATGTTCTGAAGCTATTTCAGGGAAATGGACACCTAGAGTTGATACGTAAGAAAAAGAAAAAGTGAACTAATTTTTCCCCATAAAGTGTTTCTAAATGCTCTTGTGGTTTTATAATATGGGGAAGTGAGAATATCTAGCCCTGGTACTTTTTTTAATTGGTTCTATTTATGGCAAAATGTTAATGAAAAACTTGTGTTGCAAGTAAGGTGCCGATTGGTGAGCTAGCTCGAGCTCGATTTGATGCTCGCTCGATGAGTTAAAAAGTTAAGCTTAAGTCGATTATGACTGGATTCGTTAGCTTGTGAACCAACTTGTTTATAAAAATATTGATAGATAACATACTCAAAATATATTCAAATTTAAAATATTATTTTTATATTAAATAAATTGTTTAAAAAACAATAAAAAAATCATAGTATATAATTTATTTTTTATGATTTCTTATTATTTATCTTTTAATTGCTCATTCTTTATTTGTAATTTTATTATAACGCTTATTTGAATTAATATTGTTTTCTCTCTTTTGTAATAAAAAGTCTGCTCATGAGCTGACTCGAACTCATAGAAGTAATCTCGAGCTCAAACTTAAATTAATTAATCGAGCTAGAGTTCAAGCCGAGAGTGACTAAGTCACCTCAACTCGTTTACACACCTAATTGCACCGTTTACACTCCTAATTGCACGTGATAGAGTTGGATGCCATCTTATTGTTATTTCAAATATTTTAAGAAGTTTAAATGCCAATGAAAATAAAACTAAAATTTTAATTTAGCTATTTTGGTATTATCTCACAATTTTCATTAGTATTATGTCTTTAATACCATATGTAAATTTTGAAGTGTAAAGGCTATTAGGAAATTGACAGAAAAAGCATGAAAAAACCAATCCTAAATGTATAATTGGACAATGTTCCAGTCTATTCATTTATTTATTGAGTTTTAAGACTATGAGACTACCATATTGATTCTACAATGATTATTTATTAATTGTTATGAGAAATTAATGTCCACAACACAATTTTTGGTTGCAAATATGTTTTGTGGACACCAAGTGGCGACGACAAATGTTTGTGACCAACAATTAGCTGCAAATGATCCTTTACAATGATTTTAAAATACCTTATCAATTAACTCATTTGTAAACACTAATAATTGCAGCTTGAAACTAGTCTAAATTTGCAATCAATTGCATGCACAAATTTGTTGCAAACATATCATTTGTGATTATCTTTCTTATACATATGACTTGCATAAAATGAATCAATAACTCAAACATAGTATATATCAACATATAGAACTTATAATATGCGTACAATAACATATACATCAATAATAATATTCCGAACAAGAAAACAACCAAAGGAGCACGAAGACTTGAACATAAACTACACAATATCATTAGCCTTATTTGATGAGGGAGATTTTATACCAAAAAAATAATAGTACAAACTAAAATATGTGATTAACTATGCATATATCTTTAGTTTGATATTTATAATAATAAGAAGAATGAAAATCTAAAATATAATCATCTAAACATTATTATTTGTGTAACTATTCCCCCCTCTTCATTATCTCCCACTTCTGGCACTATTTCTCCTCATGTTTGCTCTGTCACTTAAAAGTACTTCATTATTATAACTCCTCAAGCATGAATGATCAGTCACACAACATTGTTGAACTCTTTTGTGATTGCTTTCTTTTGAAATTGATTATATTTTGATCTTTATGATGTGGAGGAGAAACCAAATGCAAGATTCTTGATATGAATATCAAAGCCTTATACCAAACCTTTAGTAAGTTAAGTTATAATTTCCATTCATGTTAATAACACCGCCCGCTCCATATTTTGAGATCATAGCTCTTAGTTTTTTTTATTATACTAATATAATATTATACTATAATATTTTAACATTAAGTTCTCATAAATGAGAATATTCTTTTTCTTATGATAAGAATGATCTATACATGGAAATATCTTTTTTTGTTAAGGTTTTGCTCACTCAATGCACTATGGTCCTGTAAAAATAAAAAGACATGCTAAAAAATCATATATTATCCACATAATAGTGACTCCCATCTGAATGTTATATTAATCATAAGTAAGCAATTATTTATTTTATTGCTCTTTCAACTCATCAATCATTGTTTGTAAAATAACTTCTAAGTTCTTTGTTGAAATTCATTAATTATTAGTGTTAATAAAATATTGTAAAACTAATATTTGGCGATCGAATACTTTCTCCAGCCATGCAACAGTGGCCTCGAGCTTTTTGATTCTCTCTTCAATTGCATGGTGCTTCTCAGCTAATGTTGCCACATGCTTAGCAAGCTCATCATCACCCAATAACTATCTCGTACTCTGAGGAAAATGAGAGTACTCAAACTCATATATAAATTCCTGAGAGCCAAGCCATCCCATTCATCTTCCCGATAGGTGCCCTTTAGATCTCTCAGTCAGACTGCTTAGACAGTGACCAACTATTGCGATTGTCAACACCTATAGCGCTATGGCTTTGGCACTCCCTCATGCCCTCCTAATCCTCCTAAAGAATTAAAACCAAAGAACAATTAACACTTTATTTTAAAATTGTAAGTAAATTATAGAAATAAAAAAAAAATTTTATTTACATGGACATTGTGAGATATGTTAGAGACCCACTACTGCGTTTCCGAGCGCTGATACTTGCACACATGCAACTTGACAATGGTGGGCTCCCATCCAAGCTCTGACTCTTGTAACATGTAAAAAAAGTAAGAATCAACATTAATGAATTATTAAGTATTGAACGAATATTACCAACTTTCTATAGTGCTCAATGTGCATATCAAAACTCTAATGTGTAGTGTGGCGCCCTTACCTCCTCCGTTCCCCAGTTCCGCTAGGCCATCTCCCCCTCTGTTAATCTGGAATGACCCACGCTTTAGTCAACTCTGCCATACCTCATCATCTATCTAGATAGGCTGCTCTCCTTTCTTACAGATGTTAGTGAACATATCACCCAATCTATATGAGCTCCGATCCTCAAAATTTCATCTGATTTATTAATGATGCTCAAGAAGTCAGTAGAAGGATTTTTGCAAATAATATTAAATAATATTTATTAGTATAACAAAATAATTTAAAATTATAATTATAATTCAAATCAATTGATATTACCTCACTCCCTAAACCACATAGCCCAAACTTTGATCGAGATCTTCCTCCATGAGGGATACAAAGTATCATATCTACTTCTAATGATCTCCGTGATATAAACGATGACTTGCCTGGAGGAATAGATCTTAAAGTACAAATATTAGTTATACAATATAACAAAAACTAATTTAATTTATTATAATTTCATGTTCCTCATGAATCTCCCTTCGCCTCAATCCATAGGTGGCTTGCATTGAAGGGACGGGAACGAAGGGGCCTGAATCTTTAGAAAAGTGCCATTTTACCTTAATATTGGCCGTGACTACATCTACACCACACCTTTCACGAGTATATTTCTTTCAAATTTTCTCTACAAGTGTAAAGCCACTTATCCACCTAAGCATCCTTATCTCAACAGCTCTTACTAGATTTCTTTCATACCTGTGAACAAATTTTAAGAATGAAATGTTTCATATGATATAAGAGTGTTTGCTTCATCATCCAACGCGAAATCTAATTTCCATTCTTAAAATGAAAATTTACTTCAGAAAATATGTTCATGAAATGTTATGAACATAATGTTTGAAGTGAATTTCCTTTTTTAAAATGAAAGTTAGATTTCTCATTGGATGATTAAATGAATACTCTTATGTTATATGAGACATTTTCTCCTCATAATTTATTAAAAAGTGTAAAAGTAATCTAATTAAAAGTTGCGAAGATGAGGATGCTTAAGTTTATGATTAACTTTTCACTTGAAGAAAATAGGATACAAATATATTTGTGTGTGGTGTAGTGTATCTACAATGACATGCAATATTAGAGAGAGACAACTTAATTGATTACGAATCAATGTTCAACCGATTAATGATTTGCGACTGAACTAACATTATTAAAATATTATACGATCAGGATTGTAGTAAATTTAAGAACGGATTGTAACAAAATGTGATCAAATCTGACACTAATCAACACAGTGTAAAAGTAGCGAACATTTTAGATAGTTCGAACAACGAAAATCGCCCGAAGTTTGAATAATTTTAATTTTGACTAAAATAAAAAGAAGATCACAATCAACAACCCAAGTTTGAGCCAAAAGTTTTGGATCAAGTTTTTTTTTGAGCCGACCACAATTAAGCTTTAAGTCAAAACATTAACATCCTACTTGAGGCCGTTAGGGATGTCGAAGATTGATAATTTGTCTTAAAATTTTTTTGAATTTTTTGATATAATATTGTCTGTCACCATAGCTACACCAATCCTTGCACGACTTTATTTCTCTGACATTTTATTTTCTAAGTAAAAAGTCTATCATTTATGTAAATATTATTATCTCTGCAAATCCCATACGTGATTAACTGCACACCTCGAAATATGTTCTTAGAAAGAAATATTTCATATGATGTAAGAGTTTTCACTTCATTCTCCGATGCGAAGTCAAATTTCCATTCCAAAAAAGAAAATTCACTTTGAAATCGAATTTGTCAGACTCAATGGAAATTCACTTCAAAATATAATTTGCATTGCCAAAATGGGAATTACGGCAATGAAAATTTGATTTCAAAGTGAATATTTATTTTGGAATTGGCAAATTACATTCAAAGCGAATTTATATTTTTTGAATCGAAATTAGACTTCACAATGGAGAAAACAGTGAATCTCTTACACCATATAAAATATTTTCTTATAAAAAATATTTCAGGTGTGGAATTAATCGCATAAGAGGCTGCAATGACAAGAATAATTAATTTTATGATTAGCTTTACAGTTAGAAACAAAATAAGAACAAATATATCCGTGAAAAGGTTGCAGTAGCTATAGTTACAGATAATATTAGAAATATACGTCTTTATGGATTTAACGATCTTCGACAAACCTAACATCAATTTGATGTTAAACAAAACAATTTCATTTTCATCTGATTGGCGGATGGTTTGAAAGAAATTTAATCCAAAATTAATTTTTGAGTTATGATCACTATTATAGCTTAGTTATAGACCTACCCTACGTAACACATATAAAAATTTACGTGTACATGAAAAGTTGTATTAAAATGCAAAGTTTAAGTGCTAGATATATAAATACATAGGAGTTTAGTGGTATGTATGTGAAACCTTTGGCTCTATAATTTTATCTGCCACTGGAGCTACACCAACCCTATATATGGATATATTCATTACACATTTTGTCTCTAACAACAATACAACAACATCATCAAGCCTTTTATCCCACTAAGTGGGGTCGCATACAAGAATCTTTTTTCTCCAATGAGTTATGTTGAGTGTCATATTTTCATTTAATCCTAATAGATTAAGACCATTTTTAATATAATATGGCAATGTATTTTTAGGTCAACCTTTGCCTTTCTTAACATAAGTCGAAACTAAAGCTTCTATTATCCTAACCAGATCATCAGATGAATGGCATTTAAAGTGACCAAATCATCACGACGCATTTTGTCAATATGTGTCAAGCCACTCATCCAAGCATTTTCATCTCAACAACACTTGAATTTGTTTTATGCTTCTCTTTTAAAGGACAACATTCTGCGCCATAGAACATTGCAAGTCTCATTACCACAATTTTTCTTTAAGTCTAAACGGTATTTTCTATCACACAATATGTCGGATGCATTCCTTTACTTCAACCAACAAACTTGAAATCTACTAATCACATCCCCATTTATATCACCATCGCTTTGAATAAGAGACTCGATATCTAAAATGTTCACACCTTTAATGATTTGATCACTCGTAGTTACAACTCTGCCATTAGAACTACTACTATTAAAATTATATTTCATGCATTCAGTTCTAGATCTACTCAAATGAAGGCCTTTAGAATCCAGTGTCGACCTCCATAATTTAAGTTATTCCTAAATTCTTTCTCTAGTCTTATCCACAAGAATGATATCAACGATAAAAAGCATGCACCAAGTTACATCATCTTGTAAATGTGTAGTAAGAGCATCCATAACTAAAGTAAAAATATATGGGCTCAATGTCGATCCCTGATGTATTCCAACTGAAATAGAAAAAGTTAGGTCAAATCTCCTAGTTGCTAAACGCTAAACCCTAAATACATTCTTCAAAATAAATGAAAATAAAAAGGAAAATGAAGATAAAAAGTTACCTTCTTAGATCATTTTTGGTAGGAGAGGAGTGGAAGGAGGAGAAAATTGCAATTTATGGTCACTGTAAGTCGTGATCCCGTAGGTGAGTTCCCAGCTAGCTTCTATTATGACTGTTATCGTGAGGGTTTGCTGACGAAGGCAATGGTTTAGAGGGAATGGAGGGACATGTGAGGGTTTCTAGGAGAGGAGCAATGTAGGTGAGGGCTTCAGGTAGAGGAGTAATGTAGGCGAGGGCGAGGATTAGAGCAAGATGAGGAGGGACGCGATTTAGGCGGTATAAAAGATTATTTTCGATGTTTATAAATGGCTTTCAATCCGTCGGTTCTAAAGACTATTATCGGCGGAATTCATGTCGCTTAATAAAAAATGTGTCGGTAATTATCGCACCAGAAGGCGATTCCAAAATAACCAACGAAATATGGTCGTTGGTTAATACTTGCTTATAACCAACAGTTTAATGTGTCGTTAGAAATTAAAAGCGTGGGAAAAAATATTACTGTTAATAAGAGATGGTTTGTCATATAATATATAACCGCAAATAACTAAGATCATAAATCGTAGCAAGACCGTCAGAAAATAAAATATGTTTTTAGACGTAAATTGAGGCTGTGAATCGGTTTTAACACTTTTTCCTGTAGTGGGACCGCCACAACATCTTTTTTGTTGGCTTACATATTTTTTTTGAGATTTATGAAGACACATTTTTTATGTACAGTAAGGGAGGTCAAACAAAGAGAGGGAGTAGTTTATTCAATGATTTAGGGATTTGGAGAAGAATATTGCAATGATACAAAATAAGAACATGTAGTTATTTGCAACCTATATCACAAGTTAGAACTGTGTTCATAAATAATTTTATCCATGATCAATTCTAGATAGTCACAAATGTATAGAATTTTTTGGTACTTTATTTAAATTTATTCCATTATAATATAAACGAGTTTTATATGAACACGTATGGACTATTAGCTCATAGAGGAAAATAGTTAGCTTATGGCTCAAATTATATGGTAAAGTAGAGGTGTAAGTGAGTCGAGTCAACTCGTAAGTCTGTTTGAGCTCACCTCAATAAGTGGCTCGTGAACTTAGCTCGACGAGCTAACAATGCAAGCTCAAGCTAGCCTCGAATCAACTCGTTCGACTCGTTAGCTCATGAGCTGACTCGTTTAAGTATGCTTATTTTCAAAATATTCAAAATATCTAAAAATAATATTATTTTGTATTTTATATTAAATAATCTTTTTGTTATTTCTCTCATATTTGTTCATTCTATCTATCATTTTATTACTAACTAACTTGAATCAATATTATTTTCTCTCTTTAATAATAAGCAAACTTGCTGAGCCTATTTGAACTCGTAACTTAAGCTCAAGCTCGACTTGGAGCTCATTAAAATTAACCAAGCTCAAGCATTGGCCAAGAGTGGCTCGAGCTCGATTGACTAGTTTAAACCCTTAGGGAAAATTTAGTTACTTTTACCAAAAAGAAAAAAAAAAAACAAAGGAAAAAAAAAAGATCGTACAGAAGGTCATCAATTTATTTATTTTTCATATTAGGAAACTTTGAGGAAGTTTCCGGGTGTAAAATTGGAACTTAATTCCTAATTACACTCATCTAAACAATAAAAATTGAAAATTTTGTCATTTTATGAAACATATTTTCAAACTTCAAGCATCATGCAGACTAGATCTGAGATTTTGCCGTCAATACAGATAGAAGTTAATTGGTACATCATTGTAGACATCTTGAACATGGTTTGATGCTCATGCATCTAAATTAGTATTAAAAAATAATACTTTCCAATATATGTGTGAGATATCTATCTAACTTAGTTTAGTGTTATCCATAATTGAATTGAATTATTCACTATAACACTTTTCCTTCTTGCATGTGACCATCTGATTTAATGACAAAAACACACTATTAAGACCCGCTAGTCTGTCTCAACCGCCCATATTTCCCCTCTCCATGTGCTCTCATGCCACTCATCTCTAACATAACAAACATTATCCTCCATCACTTTATATATATATATATATATATATATATATACATATATATATATATATATATATATATATATATATATATATATATGCGCGCGAGCCTTGGCTCATTGGTAGCGGCCTTTAACGTAAGACCCTCGGGGTTTGAATCCCACCCTTATCAGGATGATTTAAATAGCACACATGACTGGAATGGGGTCCGCCCCTCGGTCAGTTCAACCTATAGGGGTTGTTCAGCTGTTTCCGATCGTCATATATTCAAGTGTCCCAAGCAGTGACTTGTTGGTTGGCGTGGTTCTCTGTAAGTCCTCTCAAGTCATAGGTTCAATCATCTGTGGCGCGGGATTCTCAAATATATAAGCACATGGCGTCAGTCCCCCATCATAGGCTATAGCACATAAGGAAATCAGTATTTGGGCCTCTGCCAAATGCCGATTTCTTAATATATATATTTAAAAAAGGTTGGTTGGAGGCTACCCTCATGTGCCTAACCACTCGATCCCACACCGCAAAGAAGATGCATTCAAGCAGGATCGAACCCGTGACCCTAGGGGACTTACACAATGCTGCACTATCAAAGAGTCACCACGACACACACAATATATATATATATATATATATATATATATATATATATATATATATATATATATATATATATATATATATATATTTCTAACATGTAACATCTGTATTTTAAACAATGTCAATAAATTAATCACCCATCACATGAGCCTTAGATGAATATATATATATATAGCTCCCTATAGTTCCATAATAAACTTTGATCAGAACAAAATGGAAACCAATATGTGAATGAGATGGAACACACCTTGGCTATGGTACTAACCAGTATTTAAAAATTAATACAAACAAATTTAATATAATAAATAAATATTAACCATTTTCCATTCCACGTGCTTCTGTTTGTCTTCAAGCTTTCGTTTTTGAGCTTTCAATCACAAATTCCATCACCATTACACAAATCATCACATGCCTTCCCGATCTCTGACTCACAAGCATGCGAGCCATTTGAATTTAATTAATTATCAGTACATGTTTTTCTTAGACCTAATTAGCAGATCTTGAAAAGTTGATCTAAGATTTTAATTAAAATTTGCTTACATCTTCTCTTTAATTAATTATCAGTTTCCTTCCTCGTTCTCCCCTTTCACTTGTTCTCTATAGCGCGCATGTGTTGGTTTCAAACTGTGGCGGATTCAATTAAAAATATACGTACCCCTTAATTATATTTACATATCTATAGGGCTGTCATAACGGCTCGGTGTTCACGAACAGTTCGTGTTCGGCTCGTTAAGAAGCTTGTGTTTGGCTCGTTCGCTAAGTTTAAAAGCTTTAACGAGCCGAACATGAACAAAGATTTGTTCGTTCGTGTTCAACTCGTTTTGGTTCGAAATACTATTACTTATATATATATATATATATATATATATATATATATATATATATATATATATATATAGTATATGTATATGTATGTATCTTTTAATGAGTAGTATTTTTAAAAATTTTAAAAGATTTATAATCAATTAAAATTATTAATTAAGTAAATATAATAAAAAAATATTAAATTAGATTCAAATGATGTTTTAATATAAACTATAACTCTTAAATCTTGCTTCAACTCTTAACATCTTATGGTTACGTGATTAGGATTGTTAAAACGACTCTTTGTTCGTTAACAGTTCGTGTTTGGCTCGTTAAGCAAACGAGCCGAACACGGATAAACTTTTTATGCTCGAAATATAAACGAGCTGAACATGCTCGTGTTCGGCTCGTTTACACCCCTACATATCTAGCACCCAAACTCACATTTCCTTTGCATGAAAAAGATATATTCACTTTTTTAACAAGAGAAAAAAAGGATATTTTTTAATGTGATATGAAAGATTTGGGTGGTATAAATGTAAACAAAATGTAAAGCTTGTGTTAGATATGTAAATAGATAGGAACCGGGTGGCATGTATGTAAAGTGCCCCTAATTAATATTTTTCTCAGTGACCTTATTTTCTTCAACGGTACAAGTAAAAAATATAATTGACAAATCAATGAAATAATACTAACATGCATGCTGTAGTTATAGTTTCTCAAGAAAATTAAGTCAAATATTAATATTTTGTAGGCTGATTAAAAACATAGTCAATGACTTGAGATTTTTTTTGTTTTGTTTTTAATTTTTTGTGATAATTTCTTTTAATCAGATTCCTAACGTTCTAACAAGGCCTACAACATGCAAGTTTGTTTTGGTTTAACATATAAAAATTGTTAGTCTTAGCGTCTGTTTGGCGCAGCGGTGCGGTGGCGACGCGGAACCACACCGCAGTTTTGCACGTTTGAATAAACTGCATTTTGATAGCTTTTTCAAAATGCTACCGCTAAAATCAACGTTTTCTCACCAGTCATTGGTAGATGCGTGACAACTTTCTAACTATAATCTGAATTTTTTTTTTAAAAAAGAAAAATTGTAATAGAAACTACAGCTTTTTGCAACATTCGATTATTCTTCAGCAGCATCACAATAAGCTCAACCGCCCCAATCAGATCTTTAGTTTTATTGGTGAGTTTCATTAAAATTAGAACGAGTTTTATTTTTCTTTTATTGCATAAACCCACTTAGTCTAATTCAAATATTTTATTTATTAGGATTTACTGAATTTCAATTATATTTATTTGTTTTGCAAGACTTATAATTTTAACCAACACAGTATTTTATTTTTATTTTTATTTGTCAGATAAACATTTGAACTCCAACTCTTTTTAAACACTTAAATCTGAACAATTTAATAAACAGTATGATTAAGAGATCATCATCACAAAATTTCTTTATTATAATGAAGGGTGGAAATGAAGTGGCCTGCCTTTTCTCCCTTCTTTTAATGCTGTCGTTTTGTCAAAACTTTACTGTAATGGAGTTAGCGTAGAAGAAAATTCATTAAGCTCTTAATCATTGTTATTAATTTTAAAAGTTCTATAATAATTATTAACAACTAAACCCATGTTATTTTGACTCTTATGAGAGATTAAAATAAGAAGTAAATTCTATCCATGTCCCTTCCACTCAAAGCCATGTTCATAATTTCCCTTTTTAATTAATTACTTTTCAGCCATGATTGCTTGAACACATGATGTCACCTCCTATAAATTTAGGTTTTGCACTGTGCTTCCTCACTCATTAGCATGTGCATTTGAGTTTCATCTCTTCATCATTTAGCTTTATTTTAAACCAAATGTCATCTCTGATTATAGCTTATTTTATTTTTGAAAATAGAGATCTGATGGCTTTGTATTGGATGCACATGACAGGAATTGGTAATTAAAATTTAATGACAGATCTGAAGTAAAATTTGAGAGAACTAGACTTCTTAGTTTCTTATTTTGCTAGGAGATATAAGGCAGATGAGTTAGATGCCAATGATAAGTGAAAAATTGAAGATAAAATCAGAGAATAAGTTTTATTTTGTGCAACATTGTCGTTTTGATCGAGAGAGAGTTAAGCATCTTAATTTTGAATGATAATTTCTCATACAATTATAAAAGATAAATGCAATAGCAAGAGACAAGATAGTTTTCTTACAATAAGTTTGAGTAAGAGAAAAAAACGGCGGACATCGATCGATGATCAGTATCGGGTGATGATGAATATGTTAAAATGATGTGTATTAGTTATTGAAGGACACCTAATAATGATAGATTTCTTGAAATGATGAAAGTTAAATGCCAAAAATTAGTTATAATGATTATTTTTCTTCAAATTAGAGAGACCGCTGTAGCATATCAATAATGAAGTAAGATTGGGTATAAGGAACTAATGAGAAGTGAGTGGTCCTGTAGTTTGTGATAATGGAATTTTGTCTTTATCAATATCAATTTTGAATATATTAAATAAGGTCTATCTATAAAATCTCGAATAAACATTTCAAATTTTTTTTTTTTTTTATCTACAAATTCTACGTTTCTATGGATGGATTCATTTAGGCAAAGACTAATATCTTAGGTTGCCGATCAAGAACTAATTTCCACTAGAGATTAGGCGGTGGTTCCACCCCAATAGAGATTAATAAAATCCCCAATAAAAGAACTAAAGTATTTTCTTAGTTATTATCTCCATAAGTCTAATGATGATGAAAAATTAAGATTAACATTATAATCACTTAAAATATTTTTGATAATATATATGAGGCTAACTAAAGTCTATAATGATATGTTGCAATTTTAGTATTAAATTGTTTATCTTTCTAAAATGAATGTAATGTGACAATTGGTTGAGTATTTCAAATGCGTCACAATAATTACGAATAATCATTTATATTAACTTTACCAGACAAATGAAACAAAAATATCTCTATTTTTAAAAATATAACATTTTTCTTCTCAAGCAATCCATTATCATAGATGATTGATTGGAGAGTGAACAACATGTAATTTTGAAAAATAGAAGATCTACAAACACCATTGTCCAATATTATTGCTGAAGATTATTTGGCACTTACAAGGCAAAGTTAGCCATTAGTTGATCATTCAAGTCGAAGGAGGTTGTCGGTTGACCCCTCTTTGGTCTTATGAAGCGATTGACTTCCATATAAGATCAACAAGTCAACTGAGTTAAATACAACAATTTTTTTCTTTTTTCCTTAGATTATACTCAAGAGGACAAAATAATTACAACAACAACGCTTGCATGCAACTCGCCTATAGCTTTTCACCCTAATATGAACATAATCTATTTCTTAATTATTAAAACATTAAGTTCAATAAAAAATAAACCAATACTATCTACACTATTCAGTTTTAATTTCTCATTTTAATGAAAAATAAACAATATTGTGGAACTAATAAGAAAAATGAGAAGAATATCATTATGTGAGATAGCAGCGTGAGGTCAAGAGTTCACCCAAATTAGTGTAATTAAAGTAGCATTACTAATATTTTATTCCCTTTTTTATTATCGACTAAAGCTTTTTTAAGTTCAAGGGGGTTTAACTATAAATATGTTGAGCTCAACTTAGGCCCTAGATGATTACTCTTCTTATTTAAGACTCAATATCAGCTCATATATCCTTCTTATAAAAAGATAAATTTGCAAAACAAAGTGGCGTTAGTCACTATAATTTATTATTTTTTCTCTTAATATGATGTGCTACAAATTATCTATAATACTGGTCCAATCATTATATGCCGATCATGAAAACTCAAAATTATACAAAGAGTTTGCATGCATGCAGATTCCGAACATAATATTCTTTCCATTGATTGAGTCTAACACACTGAACATGATAAGTTTCCATCATCATCTATAAAATATAGTTAAGACTTTTTCCCTTAGCTTCTGATAGCCCAACCAAGAAGCAAGCTGTTGCAGTTTAGTTTGAGATCATAAGAGGCTTCAAAAGCCAACATTCAGAAAGCAATCATCCAATTATTGTCACTTCTTTTAATTTCTCACACTTTATTCAAAGGCACAAACTTTAGACATTTTTAACAGAGAAAATGTTAGTATTTTAGGAACACGAAAACCATTGCTCTCTATGGACTGGTTCAGCTTCTGCGTTTTTTCTGATAATCACAGTATCACTCTCAGCAATATTCTTTGACTGCAATTCTGCAAAATAATACTAATGATTAGCAGAGTACAACGTGATTAGCTGCAGATTAAAGTAAATTTTGTGGGTTCTGTCAAAATTAGTTACTTTACAATGCTGAAGAGAAAAAAAACTTAGTAATTTCAGAAGAACAAATATGCATAATTTTTCAAATCCCTTCCAATTTTTATAAAAAAAAAAGTATAGATCTGCCTCCTAAACGTTAAGAATCTATTGTTAATTAAAGAAAAATTGAAGAAAACCCCATTCTTTCTCTCCTGAGACCACCACACATTAACATCTCCAAGCCAAAATTAATAGCACTGGCTATCCATTTTTCTGATTTTTGTATTAAAAAAGAGTTTTTTATATATATATAATAAATTTCAGAACATATAGAACCCCAAATTCAGCAAAAGACAGCATCCTTTCGTAATCAAAACATCAAACAGAACACAGCCAATAAGTAATAAAATAAAACAAAACAAAAACTCAATTATTAACACCACAGATCCAGATCTCTCTTTTCTTCTATAAACAAAACATGGGGTTTCCCCCTCCACAATCCCAACACAAATTTCCACCTCCTCCTCCTTCATCCTCTTCCCCATCTCACATCCACCGATGCCTTTTTCCATATCCACTTCTCTTCTATCGATAACCACACTCTCTCTTCTCTTCCTCTCCTGCCTCTCCATTGACAACCAAGGCCTTGCTCTGCTTCAATGGAAGAATGCCCTCACCTTCTCCTCGGAAGAACTCAGGTCATGGAAGTCAACAGATTCCAATCCATGCAAATGGTATGGAGTCCTCTGCAACTCAAACTCCAAAGTCATAAGCCTCAACCTCAATTCGGTCAATCTCCAAGGCGAATTGCCTTCCAATTTCCAATCACTTAAGTCTCTCAAGACTCTGGTCATCTCGGGCACAAATATCACCGGCCATATCCCAAAATCTTTTGGTGATTTCCAACAACTAAGCCTGCTCGATCTTAGCAAGAACCAAATATCCGGCGAAATTCCGGCCGAGCTCTGTAGGCTCGCAAAGCTCGAATCTTTAGCTCTAAATTCCAATTCTCTCGTCGGAGTTATCCCTCTCGATCTCGGCAATCTCTCCATGCTTACTTATCTCACTCTGTTCGACAATTATCTCAGCGGCGAGATTCCAAGAAGCATAGGGAAATTGACAAAACTTGAAGTTTTCCGTGCAGGGGGGAACCAAAATCTCAGAGGCCCATTGCCGCCGGAGATTGGAAATTGTAGCAATCTCGTGATGATTGGCCTCGCCGAGACTGGTATTTCCGGCAGCCTACCGCCGGAGATTGGATTGCTTAAGAGAATTCAAACCATTGCAATATACACGACGCCTCTTTCGGGTTCTATCCCTCGCGAGATTGGAAATTGCAGTGAACTCAATAGTTTGTACCTTTATCAGAATTCGCTTTCAGGATTCTTACCGCCTGAGCTCGGAGAGCTCCAGAAGCTGCAATCTTTGCTCTTATGGCAGAACAGCTTGGTGGGCTCCATACCGCTGGAGCTAGGAGAATGCAGCGAGCTGGTGCTCATCGACCTGTCGCTTAATCTTTTAACAGGGAGCATTCCGAGTAGCTTCGGCAAGCTATCAAATCTACAACAGCTTCAGCTGAGCAGCAATCACCTCACTGGCGCTATACCGCCGGAGCTTTCTAACTGCACAAACTTTACAGTTATCGAAGTCGACAATAATAAGCTCTCCGGCACGATTGAGATTGAGTTCGGGAAATTGCCGAGCCTTACTCTGTTCTACGCTTGGAAGAACATGCTGACAGGGAATATTCCACCGAGCCTCGCGGAATGCGGGAATCTACAGTCTTTGGATCTTTCGTACAATAATCTCACCGGAGTGGTTCCAGGGGAGCTCTTTGCGCTTCAGAATCTATCAAAGCTGTTGCTTATCTCGAACGAACTCTCTGGTTTCATCCCTTCGCAAATAGGCAGCTGCACGAACCTCTTCCGTCTCCGATTGAACCGGAACAAGCTCGCCGGAAGGATTCCGGAGGAAATTGGCAAGTTAAAAAACCTCAATTTTCTCGACATGAGTGAGAATCTTCTCGTGGGCGAGATTCCAGCAGCTATGTCAGCATGTGAAGGCCTGCAATTCGTCGACCTCCATGCCAACGCCCTCACAGGGGCATTACCGGAGTCACTTCCGGCGAGCCTCCAATTTCTCGACATCTCCAATAACCGTTTCTTCGGCGAACTGAGCTCCGCCGTGACGCGGCTGCCTGAGCTCACCAAACTCCTGCTTTCAAAGAACCAATTTTCCGGCAGAATCCCTCCCGAGCTCATCTCCTGCGTGAAGCTCCAGCTTCTAGACCTCGGGGAAAACTTTTTCTCCGGCGACATTCCACCGAATCTCGGCCTCCTCCCATCCCTAGAAATCTCCCTCAACCTCAGCTGCAACCAACTCTCCGGCAACATCCCATCTGAGTTATCCAAGCTAAAAAAGCTCACAAGTCTCGACCTTTCCCACAATTCCCTCACCGGCGACCTCACTCCACTCGCTTCTCTCCAGAACCTCGTCTCCCTCAACATCTCATTCAATTCGTTCTCCGGCGAACTGCCGGACACCTCTTTCTTCCGCAACCTCCCCCTCTCTGACCTCACCGGCAACCAAGGACTCTACATCTCCACCACCAGAACCAGCTCTCCGACCTCCGCGTCGCCGCAGAAGCTCGCAATGTCTCTCCTTTTCACCGTATTCGCTGTTCTCATCCTCGCCGCAGCCTACTTCCTCCTCCGCATCCGCCGCGCAGCCGGCGAAACTCCCGGCGACGGCAACTGGGAGATCACCTTGTTCCAAAAATCAGATATTTTTGTCGAAGAAATAGTAAGGGGACTAACTTCCGCAAATGTGATAGGAACTGGAAGCTCCGGCGTGGTATACAGAGTCGGCTCGGTAGCCGTGAAGCGCATGTGGTCAACTGAGGAGGACGGCGGCGCATTTCATAACGAAATCACGGCATTAGGATCCATAAGGCATCG